>JAUOZQ010001216.1:0-16471 GCA_030710315.1 Anomotaenia brevis
TTATATTTATTTCTAAAAATAGCCTTGGTGCAATTACGTGAGTCTAAACTAGTTGGTCAAACTGCATCTTCATAAAAATTCACATTAACCATTATAGTCCTATTAAGTTCAAAAATAGTACTGATTAATTGAATAATATATTATGATTTTATATTTATTTACATTTTCTCTAATAGTGCGGATTACGCGATATGATTTTATAGAGCAAAAAATATTTGCATATTTGTGCTAAATATTACTAAATGGAATTCGGAATATTAAAGAACGTAGTGTTTTCGGGAAAGAATGAATGCAATAACTTCATTGAACTGCATGGATTGTGCATATTTTTGTTGATTAATTGAGTAAATAAAGAATTCTATCTGATTATGTGCTATTATGAGTACAGCCAGGTCAATTTAAGTTAGCGTCAGGGTGTCTACATGAGCTCATTTCACAATCACTACTGTTAATTATAATTATCACTAAATAATAACCTTATTTTTTTGAATATCAGGGACGTGGATAGGCAAAAATATTAATGAGACTGCCTTAATATTCTCAAATAATAATATGTTTACAAAATTAAATGGTGTTTAATATTTTAGCTTAGTTAATACTTCAACCATGATACAAAAGCGTCCAAGGTGAAACTTAATTTTAAATGCAAAATTAAAGAATTTGTTCCAAACAAAAATAGAATTTTAAACAGAATTTTTAAAACGAAATTCCAACTTTGCTATGAACAAATTCAATAAGATTTCACGGAAGAATCAAATACATTTGGTTGAGTATTTTTTCAGCAAATCAGATGGCACAAAATTTGCGAACACTTAAAAAAATAGGGCACTTGGAATGACTGCAATGGGCATTATTTATTTAATCCTCTAATGATAATTTTAATTTTAAACTAACCAATACCGCTTAAATGGCTTTATTTTTCATGTTTTTAGGGAGGCCGGAAAACTGTGATAATATCTAGAGCCCAACATTTGCTAAATTGCTAGTTAAAGCCTACCTAGAAGTTAATATTCTTACAAAATTTAAAATTCAATAGAGTTTTGATAAGAATTGCTACTGTTACAAGGATATCTTAGCAGTAAGTAAACTAACAGCAGTACGACATTCGAGGTGTGCATACGCAGGATCGTGGTTTGCTAAGATTCACAATGAAGCGCCATTTGCACAGTTTATTGATTACTTCGGCAATCATTAATACTGCATACCTTGTTTTGTTAAAGCACATTAATATTTTAATATTATGTGCAAATAAGAAATATTTTAATTGTTGAGTTACACTATAAAATAACGTATAGTTTATAAAAAAGGTAAAATATTATATTAACAAGCCAAAATAAATTATTTTCATTAAATTTTCCTACCTTGTTAATATTTGCAATAACAATTTTGCTTAGGTGTCTACCCAGCCACAGTTCGTTTTTCATAAACATTATCCTCCACGATTTTATTATAACAACCACTATAATTTCGCTGATTTTTAGATTTAACATAACGGATCAAAAAAAACCAAGTCAAATATTACAAAAATACCTAGAATATTAAGAAAGACATGGTGTTTTAAGAAATGGATTGTGCTATTCTGAGAAGCGCTAGGTAAGTTTAATTTAGCGCAATGGTGTCTTCATGGGCTTATTTCACAATCAATAGTTTGATTAAAATTAACAATATAATAAATCTAAAATTAGTGTAAAATCCTAAGATATAAATGGAAATACAAATGAAAAATAGTTTGAGTTCGCTTCTGAATGGTAACACCTTCACAAAATAGCAACTAAATTTAAACAGTTATGCCAGATAATATCTGTATTTTAAGCATTTTTACTATACACACGAGAGTGCTACAGAAATAAGCATAAAATTACAAATAAGCCTTCTAAAATGGAACATTATTTTTATATTGATAATTGAGTAGTCGTCCAAAACCACATTAAAATTGTATGAAATTTGAAAGGATATTCATTCTTAAAATAAAAGCGCCCAGTTGAAAGATATGTTAGTTGACCTTTAGGGCATGAGGAATTGCAATTTGGAAGCGAGTTTGCAATATACGCCTCCAATGTTTAGTTTAGTTTATCGGAGCTTTGCAGGAGCTTTGATAAATAAGCTTCCAAAAATAGCAATAGAATTTACAGCAGCAATAGATTTTACATTTTACCACTTGGACATGAAAACACAATACATGCTAAAGCATGCCAGCAGAATATTAGTCGTCTTAATTTTACTAGAAAGCTATTTTTATGCATGGTCTTTCAAGCTATTTGAAATTCTATCAATTACGTTTTCAAATATTTTGTCGGATACACAGAATCTGAGAAAATGTTCTCCATACAGTAGACATAAGACAAAATTCGATTTAGCGGCAACTTTATTCAGTAGAATGCGTAAATCAATCCCACTTTCGATGATGCCAAAGCTGAAGAAGGGAATAATGACTTTGCTAGCAGTGTTTCCTTTCGCTTTTTGATATAGATTGTGGTGGTTTTGTAAAATATGAAATCTGTTTAAAACCCAGATCACGAATGTTATATTAATTACATTATTTTCTATATCAATAACCATTACTACCGGGGAAGAACTCAGCATAAAAATGCTTCAATTAGATTTCCTAATATGAGTGGATGAATTGAAGTAAATTTCAGCATTTTATATATTTGGCTGTGCATGATACTCAAACAACGGTGACTATGGAGAGTGCGCATTTGATAGTAATTACCTAAGATTTTAACTCAAAATGCGTTGCGAATTCGTGTTCCTTTGGAACAGGAATAAAATTTAAAATAATGGCGCTCATATACTTTAATCCACTGAGAATCATCAGAAGTAGAAAAGGTTACGCTAAACTCTGATTGTTTATTATGGTCATAGAGAAAGGTAATTTAGTTTTTGGAAACGGAAAGCAAAATTATGGAATAAGCATTTATTACATATGTTGCAATCTTTGAGCAGAAGCTGCAAGTATATAAGGGCGATTCAAATCAGAGTAGATTACAAGTATGCAAGCAGTGTACCTATTCACGTTGCTAGTGATATGCTCCAACGGCAAAAACTAACAAAATGCACTGGAATCCATATGCCTGTGTCTACTGTCAGTTCAAACCCGATGGAAAATTTGACAGCCCGTTTTTGTAGTTCGTAGTATCGGTACACACCCAGTAGTCACCAGCTTAACATGATGATGCATCTCTGCAAATCTGCAACTTTGCAGTAATTGACATTCATGGCAGCGAATTACCACAGAGGTCATTCATTTAAATTTAGTAGTTTTTAACATCTTACTTTTTGGCTATAATTTAAGAATACTATTGTTGTTTGACAAACATATTAATTTCTGCATAAATCTGCCTACTGCCTCTTCCTAACGTATTGCTAGTGCAATGCGATATTTAAAACAATCTTAGTATATTTTGATTCATAGGTTATTGGAAATGCATTAACATCAAATAACTAAGATTTTGAAATAATAGTGGTATGTCTACTACTATGTATCAGTTTTATTTAGAAATCATTTTTAAAGAGTCCAGTCCTTTCGCAAATATGTTTCTCTTAATTTTGTTTATGAAATATCAATAAAACATTTCTTTTTGAATTCATAATGTTGAGCTCTAAGAAAGGCTGAACGATTGTTTGCCATTATGTGCTACTATTTGCTTATTGTTTCTCATGAGATTCATGTAAACATTAATGATTTTCGTTTATTTGTTTCCATATTCAAAGTGCATTAAAAGCACAAAACATGCCTTTAAAGAGAAGATCCTTAATTGTTGCAAATGTAGTTTATACTGTTTTCAAACACTGGATTCACTGTTAAACGTTGTAAAAAGACGCACAATTGCTTCAATTAAATGTTAAATTCAAAAATAGCGTCGTTTACTGAACCTTAATTTTTTCATGCAAAACGTATTTATAATAAGAAAAAACATCATTATATAATTAGTCAATTTTGTATTTACGTGCTCATTGTATCAATGAGAACAAACGTACACTTTTGGAATCACATGCAATGGAAATTGACAACTGTCTCGCTAGAATTGTAGATCCGAAAATAACAAAATCTAAATCATGGCATGCTTCACAATATGGCATACTGAAAGCCACTCGGTATTGAAGTTCTTTGGTACTTAAGTCGCAACAAAAACAAAATGATGTGAAACATTTAACGTTAGTTTTATTTGAATAACACATGAATTTGCCCCGTAAAACGTATTTAAAACTGCATTAAGATGAAAAAACTTTAAATTTAAACGACGATAACGTGACTTAGGTAAAAGAATCACTTTAGTTAAATGTTTTAATGGATCAACAACTTAAAGTGTCATTAAAAGCCTAAAACACGCCATTAGAGAGATTTTCATTAGTTGCATATTTGGTTTATATTGTTAGTAAAGACTGGATTTGCTGTTAAACGTGGTTAACTGGATGCACAATTACTTCAATTAAATGTTAAATTACAAAATAAAGTAATTAAATAAATCCTTTTTTATACAGAAGAAATTTAAGGTAAGAACAATCTTATTTACTATTAGTTAATCTTGTGTTACGTGTTTATTTTATCAATGATTGCAACCATACATTTCTTTGAATTCACATGCAATGGAAATGTGATTCCGAAATCAACAAATTTTTAATTATGAAAAGGTTCACAATATGGCATATTCGAAGCCATTCCGCATTTAGGTTCTTTGTCACCTGGGTAGTAATTAAATGACATTTTAAATAGTCATTTAATTGAATAAATTGTGCATCCTATTTACAACGTTTAACAGTAAATTCAGTATATAATTACAATATTAACGTAATTTGCAAATACCAGAAATTTTCTATCTAAAGACATGTTTTGGGCTTTTAATACACTTTAAATATGGAAACAAACAAGCAGCAATCATTAATGTTTACATGAATTTCATGAGAAACAATACATAAGTAGTACCACAGAAGGCAACTTGTTCAGCCTTTTTATTGGTCTAATAAAAATAAAATGCTTGTTTTCTTTTAATTTGCAAAAAATAAAAAAATAAATGTATTTGTGAGCGGATTAGATGCTCTGAAAATGATTTATAAATAAACTAAATATATCGTAATAGACATGCCATTATTATTTCATGAATATAGTTATTTACAATTAATGCATTTTCCGTTAACCGCAGATAAAATCGCTATTTGAGGTCGGTTTGTTTCTCATAGTAAGACATGATAAATTGACAAAGCAAATATTAACAGATTATTCGGCACATTATACAATTTTTATTAAAAATGCATGAAATGAACTTTTTACAATTTATAACCCTAGGATGCCGCTTAAAGTGTTGCGATGCTATTAGACAGCATATGCAACTAGAGGTAATTGATATGAAGGAAAATTTCACATCTCTGATTATGGCAAGATAAACAAATTTTGAAGTAAGGATGCGTTTTTCTTAAGAAACAGTTGATGAACAAACAAACTTTTCATATGCACCGCTCAACATTTATATATGATGTAGATAGATCTATATCAGGCCGAAATATCTCCAAATCATTTCATGTTAATAATAAGATAAAAACCAAGATTGTAAAAAAGCAACAGATCCAAAAGTACTAGCAATTTTGCTATTTATTTATGCAAAGGCTGTATTTGGAATATCGATTCTTTTTGAATCTTTTTAAATACATCGCTTTTTATTATTAAGATTGTGTAAAAGATGCTTTTTTCTTTAACATATTTCAATTTTTAAGTATTTTTTGCTTACATTATCATCTTTGCCAGAAAATTTTAAATATTTTTTTATTTTAGATTGTTTTTAAAATTAGATAGAGATTAACAGACTTTGGTAATTCTATAGGCGATTTACAAGTTAAATCTTTTTTAGAAATGGGAAAGCAAATAATATGCTTTCAAGCCTAGTCCATGCAGACCTGTAATAGTTTTATTTACATTTATTAATACTAAATATTAACTATATAACTACAAATCAGTTTTGATAGTTGATGACTTGTATGACGTTTATTCAAATCCCACACCTCTACAAGCAATCTTTTACGTGCTTTAGGTGTATTCTTGGAATTGTCACTACTTATCATATCGAAGTAGCTTTAATGGAATCGTCTATTTAACCTAAACAATACTTAGAATAATAATCAACTGCTTAGAAAACATAAACCACCTAAAACAAATAATTACTTTTCGAAATATTGCATTTTAAGCCAATATTTTTCTTAATTCTTCTATATATCAATAATCCTATTAAAATTCGATCAATTATTTCACGCATATAAATGCTCGTAATAATTGTTTTACACATCTTTAACCAAGTCTCTGATTTATCTACAGGATTTGGCAAAATACTGAAATTAAATTAAGAAATTAACAAACTAATTTTTTTAATTTGGTCTGGATACAGTTAGCGTCCCAATTATCTAACATGATGCTTTAAAGAGTTTGTCTAAATTTTTCACAAGAAACGTAGGAGTTTTTGATTGAAAACCATTGATTTTCTAAAAGACAAATTCATACTTGCATTATTGAAATTGATCAATAATATTCCTCAATGATGTTGACGTCTGGGAATGTTGAAGGTCAGATGGGATGCTCAACTTTGTAAGAATGTTCCTCGTGCAGCCTTTCATTAACAATACTAGCTG
Source organism: Anomotaenia brevis (assembly GCA_030710315.1). Taxonomy (NCBI): domain Eukaryota; kingdom Metazoa; phylum Platyhelminthes; class Cestoda; order Cyclophyllidea; family Dilepididae; genus Anomotaenia; species Anomotaenia brevis. The sequence goes on from JAUOZQ010001216.1 coordinate 6,619, forward strand.
CATGCAAAATGTGCTTTATAATTATGAAATTTGGTTACCTTTTTCTTTGAAAACGGTTATGGACAAACATGAGATGAATTTTGCAAACGCAGCCAATTCCTAGCGGAACAGCACATCAGGTCTTCATCAAAGCACCACTAAATTTGATAAAATCATACTTTCGGGTTTCTCCAAACGTACGCGCTGCTGAAGTTGGAATTGGCAAAGGACAATGAGTCAGATAAAATCATGTTTCTGTAGATGTTCAATGATTTCTACAGTGAATTGACGAAGGGTTTCATGCAACAATTTCTAACAATTTCATTTCAGGCAACTTCTGTTACGCCTTGAGAGCCCCAATAATTTGCAGTTTTTAGGATCTTGTAAAAAATACATAAAAAATAAACTGATATAACAATAGCGAACAAAAACATTGAGAAATGACAAGTTTTGGCAGTGTGTGTCCTGTCAACTTGTATGACTCCAAAAATCTTGGCTGTTTCCACTATTCTATTAAATTCGTGTACATCACAATAGCTTATTGTTAGAACTTGATATCTGAGTCCCCTCTCTGCTATTCTAACAAATAATTCATGCATGCAAACAAGGTTGAATTGCTCAATTATTGGGAGCCTTTATCTCTGCTTTAGTGTACTTTGCTAATTTCCAAGGAGAATGTTTTGAATAAATGGGCAATTTATTCTCACATATTTTTATAAACACGTTTGCTTAGTGGTTGTTTTATGACTGATAGGCACATCCTCCAGCACTTTGGTAAATTTACAAGCAACAACATTTTGATGGAATACTATTATCCACAACATTAATTGATTTAAACTCAACGAAGTGAGCAGCAATCAGAATAAAGAAGGTTATCTTCAGTCTTGTGTGCTAGTTTTTTTAAAAAAAGTTTAGAAAATTGCAAACAAATAATCATTTTTGTTATAAAAACGCCAAAAAATAAAAAATGGAATATCATTGAAAAGTTAGCGTGAACTAGTTCGTAAAAAACAGAAAAATATGGCTTCCAATTTGTAATTTATGGCAAAAATCTCATGGGTTTAGTTAGAATAATTAAGCAACATACACATATGAAGGTGATATTGTATTTTTATAAAACAAATAAAAAAAGAAATAAAATGATATTATAAAAATAATCAGCATATAACTTTTTACGAAACTGTAGCCAATAGCATCCCCATTGCATAATCGGTATACGCCAAGATATAAATTACGATTTATATGCGAACGATAGTCAGCAATTTTGCTGCAAGTGACAGCATGAGGTGGAGGACGGTTCCAAACTGCTTGCCAACAGGTAGGTTGTGCTCTGAAATTCAGGCAGTTATTCTTATTAACTGTTCAATTTTCTTTAGCTCTTCTACTGATAGCCGCATCAGAAGTGAACGGAATTCCAGTATTTGGTGAGCTACAATCTGCATTCGTGGAAGTGGATGCATGGAAATTTTATAAAATCTTAACACGAGAACTAATGTATTTCCTGCACCCAGAAAGATGTAATTTCTACATTTAACTGGTGGCCATCGAGACGACTGGTCTCTTGGGGCATTAATGCGCGCTGATCGACAACATAAAACTCCGTTACCTTTTGGACTCACTATCGTGACACATATGCCGGTCCTAGCTACGACATTACCACTACCACTACCACTACCAAACCATCCAGAGAAGAAAGCAACCACTCACCAAAATCTATGGACAACAACGTCGCAGTCATCGCTTAAGTCTACAACACGAATTCTTGAACGAAATAAGGGGCCTTCATGGTCAGATAGAGGGAAGTGGAGGGCTATTCCATCGATAACTCCATCTCCAACAGCACCACGAACAGCGGGTGAAGAGACACAAAAACATTTTCCCGAATTACTTAATTTGCTGAACCAGCCGGTAACGCAAGGGCCACGAGGAAGTCCAGCAAAACGACCACCGAAAAGGATTAAAGTAGCTGGAACCTGGATACCGCTACCATATGAGGGTCCAAATCTGAGTCCCAGAGGTGTGCGTATGGCACCGCCTGAAACAACGACACCACCGCTATGGAGAATTACTTTAACACGAAGACCAGCGCCTCGCTACGATCCTGAAAGAAGTCGTCAGCCAAGCTTTTTGCGATTTCTGCGCGGTTCCAGATAAATGGTGACATGTTGACAGGATTGTTTCGCACACACCAACACCACATGTTCCTCATTTATTTGTATACATTATCTGATTGGTACACTTGCTCTTTATAACACAAAAAAATCAATCACGAAGAAAATTATATAAAAGATAAAATTTCTACTACTAGTAACGAAAAGGTATAGTAATAAATTGCATAAAAATTTGGTAGACAATTTATTAAATTAGACCAAACAACATGGAAACTTGCGACTTTGGTGTATTGGTAAATGATATATGCAGATGTGTGGTTTCAGCTTGCCATTATATGTATTTTCAAATTTTTAATGTACCAGTAACCTTTTGCTGATTATGAGCAGATTCACGGCTAATGGTTAAAAAAATGGCTTGATTAAATCACTCTAAAGTGGTATTTAAAATATACCTTTTAAAAGGCAAGTATTAACAAATTCAATAAAAAGTATGATATTTGCATAATAAATTAAGACATATACTGGAAAATGAGAAATTTGATTCAAATTTGCAAGCAATTTATCAACGACTGAATAAAAAGTAATAAAATCTGCGAAAATGTTTGGTAGATTTCTTGGAAATAATTTTAAGGTAAATAAAGCAGTGCGCTTTTGCCTTTCACTATTCAAAGTAAAATGAGAATTACAATTTGCTCTTTGGGATCGTCAGCGCATAGTTTCACTTAGTGTTTATAAAGGCATTCTGGAAATTTAGGGTCCTCTGGTTTAGACAGCCCTACCAACTTACTTAAATTGATTGCTCCAAAAGATGTCGCATGGGAGTCAGATATATAAGGTGCTTTTACTTTTGATCATCTGACAAAATGTTATACCTTCCACTTCTTTGGTCCATTTTGTGACCTAAAACCTGTCCTTAGTTTAAGTGCATTATGTTTATTACCGCAAAATCAGTTAAATTGTTATTAATACAAATCCAATTTTTGTGGAATCAGTCTCCTGAAATGTTGAAAATCCATCAAATTGAGATGTGCGGATTGGGGACTAAAATGTAGCATGAAGAAAGCGCATACATTCGTGCCAAATTTTGTGCAAGTAGATACAAAATATCACTTAAAAGGAAATTGCTTATAAGAAATATTTGAAAGGTGTTTTAGTGGAAATCACACATAATTGAACAAAATAAAAATATTTTTGGGGGCAGTCAATAAGCTTTATCACAAAACTAGCAAAACCAATGCTAAATTTCTACGGATGTTACAATTAGTAGATCTACATTTATTTATTTAAAACGAATATATTTTGAACCGACGAGGAGGGATTTTATGAATAGACGTTTTTACTTCCAAATATCATATAGGTTTTTGCACTGTTCCGCTCTCCGTTAGCCAAAAACATTCTCAGTCGATCTGGGTACTGCTAGTGGCATTGTATTGCTAAGCGTTTTCAAATTATTAAAGAAAAGCATCTTTTCTTGCCTCAGTTTTGCATATCATAACAGGAAAAGGCTTTTTAACAAGTCAAAGAGTCGATTTTTCATAATATAATGATGATTCGGATTCGGTATCCGCAGATTTTGCTGTAACGCAAATGATTTGCTTAAATAAATGAGGTGCTATTTTTGAAGCAATATCAATAATTTCGATTAAATTGAACTACAAGATATTGAAATTCCAAAGAATGACCCACACAAATACATGTTTTAAACATTTGAAACATTGGTGACTCTAAAATAAGCGGATATTGGGACCAACATATATATGGGTGAAATACTGATTCAGAATAATAATCATTTGCAAACAGGTTTTTATCATTTTAATGGACTACTGGGTGTAAAGTCCTGTGTGAAAAAAAGAAACAAACTTAAAAGATTCCTATAGTTCCGAAAAGCCAATTGATTTTCAAACTATCAAAGTAATGAAATTGCAACTTTAGGGCAGAAATCGTTTGGATGAGTGATAAAAAGCGTTTTAGTTAGGACGATTTCAATTTATTTTGATGAAACAGATTTTACTTTGGTTTGACACTCATAAGCATAACGGTTAGCATTCGATAAGAGCAGTTGTGAATAACACTTGCAAATAGACCCTATCAATGATGCCTAATAAAAAGTCACACAAAATGCAAAAGCAGTCAAGCCACTGCAAAATTATCATTTTAAAATGCATTCCAGAGTTTGAAACAGATGAAAAAGTAATAATACAGGGTTAAGAAAAATACCGAGACTATTTTTATTTACTCTCATGTCAAAGTATCATCATTTAAACCTGCCTAATAAATAAATTAGCCGATTTATTACAACAGAAGAGTGCTTTGTTATATGGAATTAAAAAGTAAGATTACTGATTAGAAATGAGGTAGAAAATGAACATTCAATTATAATTGCTTCCGAATGAGTACAATTTAACTCTTCTAGACATTAATGGATCAATGTTAAATAAAATTCTATTGCATAACCCGATAGAAATAGGGTCCTGCAAAGAAAAAATTTCTTTCAAAGTTGTTTTTTGATACCTTTAATAAATGCAACAATTTTTTAATGTCCAAAAAATACAGCCTTGTTCTATTATATATACGTCTCTAATTTAACTTGAGAAATCAAATATTTAGCTGAATTAGAATTTTTAAAAGTATTCATGTTGCAGTGGCAAATACAGAGTATCAATAATTTTTAAAGCAATTCCCTTATAAATAAGCAACTAAAAGAATAAAAATCTTCCATATTTAAAACATTTCAAACAATGTCCATTGTATTCAATTTCAAAATGGTTTTAAGAATCCGCTAAACTCTTCCTGGTGAATTTAATTTTTTTGCACTTTTCTTCACGAAAGTTCACCTTATGCCAGCTTTTGTTTTTATTAACATAACATTCATTACAATCAAATGAATGTTATGCATACGCGATTTGCAATGAGAAAGAGGAAAATTATTCGCGGATTTTAAACTTGAAGTAATTTATATTGGTTTTAGAGAAACAAATTAAACAGAATAATCTTTACCGCTACAAAAAACCAATTTCCATAGGTTACGTAATTTATCTTGATTTTAGTTTTATTTTCTCTCAAGCTACTTAACTACAAGAGATTACTAAATATGCAATGCATGAAATTTCGAGTCAAAAAAGCATTAAAAATAGCAACGTTTCAATTTAAGAAAAAATATGGGTAAAGAAAATTGAACCCTAGTCTTTAATTATTTATTATTATAGACAAAAATTTTGTGTTTCAGGAAATGTTTGCATTGGTGTTGTTTTGGCGAATATCAAAGAAAAAGACAAAAAACAAATAGGGATTTTGTTCCAATTGAAATATAACATGTGGAACCATTTAATCCAACACTAGAAATGATTAAGTGCAACAGATAATAAAAACTCGGTTAACTAATAACATATTTCATTAACCTAAATCATAAAATGAAATCATGACTTTTGAGGGTGTTGTTAAGACCTCGTTTAGAGACATTCGTAGCAAACATAGCTGCAAATCATTGGTTTATTACAATAAGTCAAATATAAAGCAAGACAATTCTTCTAGCAAACTCATGTACATATATGTATGTATTATTTTTGCAGGTATAACAAACTACCAAAGCATATTTTTCTTCTTCAAGCGTTTTTGTCCTATTTACCTTTAAAAGCCCCAAAAATATTAGCTCTATCCATCTTCATTAAAGAAATTGCTAACTCAAGTGCAGAGACAATTGACATGAACCTCATGAGAAAAAATACGCAAGTAGTACCACATAAGGGCAAACATTTTTCAGCCTTTCAAGTGATCCACATTATGGGATAGAATAAAATATACTTTTTCTCTTTTAATTTACAAAAAGTAAAAGTAATATATTTGTGAGAGGATTGGATGCTGTAAAAAGTATTTTTAAATAAACGAAATATTTCGTAATAGACATACCATTATTATTTCAAGATCTTAGTTATTTAAAATTATTGCATTTTCCGATAAACTATGAATCAAAATATACTAAGTCTCTTTTAAATATCCATTTGCACCAACGATATGTTGAAGAGAGGCAATTGGCAGATTTATGCAGAAATTAACATTTGGCAAACAACAATATCATTCTTCAATTATAGCCTAGAGCATTTGTTTTTTGTAGGGTACAACATTTGCGAAAATGACATCTGTGGTAATTCGCTAGTAATGGATGTCAATTACTGCAGAGTTGCAGAGATGCATCAAAATTTTAAGCTTGATGTACATCTTACGAAAAGTACCTCTGGGAGTAGATAAGGAAATCATTTATTTACTTATTTATTATGTAAGAGATCCAACTTATTTAATCTTATCATAAATAAGACATTTAATAATGATATATTATCCTTTACTATGGCCCATTCCATCCTCGGCGATGGTTATCGCTAACAAACCCAGAATAGAATTTAATTACAATCAAATCAAAAATGTCTTATCAACGGCAAGAACTTTCGAAAATGCACTCGAATCCGTGTGCCTGGCTTTTACAGTCGACTCAAATCCGATGGCAAATTCGATAGGGCTTTTTATAGCATGTAATGTCGGCATACACCCATTAGTAATAAACTTAAGATGTTGATGCAACTCTGCAGTAATTGACATTCATTACCAGCGAATTGCCACAGATGTCTTTTATTCAAATGTGGTACCCTTTAAAATACTAATCTTGAAGGCTATAAATCAAGATTGCTAGTATTTTCTGACATAAATATTAATATCTACATAAGTCTGCCAATTGCCTCTCCCTAACATTAACTACCACATTTACGATAAAAAACTCAATTTCTTGGTAGTGGGTAAGTCGTGGCGATTTTATTCATGATACAGAGCGTAATTTTAAATTAAAAGTTGCATTCGTCATCATATAAGATTGACTAGCAAATACAATATAAAAATCTATATTGTCTATGAGAAATTTCCAAATTCTGAAGTCGTCTGAATATTTCCTACCGATGTATTTGCTACTTCAAAATAATAAGGAACAGTGCGATCCACATATAACTTTAGGCTTCATTATTATAGCTTTTTATTGCTTTAAATCCGAAATTGCGTTTTAAAAATAGTTGACTTGATTTGAACTTGACTCGACTGCAGAGGAAGTTGTACGACGTTTGCTTTCGGGTCCTCTACGCGTACTTTCAAATTAGCAGACTGAATCATGTAATTATTAGTTCGATGTCAATCAAGTCAACACCAGGACGATTTGTCCTGCCGTTAGAAACGTCAAATCTCAAATTGCACGTTTTACTAGTTGCGCACTCCTGACAACGTACCGACCCTAATAGTGGTGTTAAATTGTTGGAATCACTAAACAACCACGTTCATTTTAGGGTTCCCGAGTGTCGTTCATCAAAGCCTTATCTAGTAATAGGCCAACAGATATTCATGACATCCGAGCTTTTTATTGTCTATAGGTTTCCACTGAGTTAATTTCTGATTAAATGGACAATCTGCCACTGTTCTTAGTCTCTTCTTTAGTCTCAGATAGAGCTCTTCGGTCTTCTATAACGCTTGGAATAGCAATTTTAGTAGATATTGAGTTCTGAGGAAGTGTCTTAGTGGACTGACAATAAATCCAGCTTATGAATGCTTTCAACTGAGATGCTTGGCGAACCAACACAAAATTTGAGTTGTGGACCTTTCTATTAACTTAATTTTCGTAATCCGGGTAAAATAATTGTTCCATTTGCATGTCGTTGTCACAAATAAGTGGGATGTGTAGTTGTTGTTGAAGCACCAAGTTCTCATTTAAGTTAGCGATCTTTGCTATGCTGTACTTATGCAAACGCCTTCAAATAGAAAACAGATTTGACGCAAGTAATGAAGAAATATTAATTGAAACATCTGAGTCCAAATAAAAAAATTCCCTTGTAAATTTAATACTATAAAATCTAACATTTCAATAATTCAGTAGTCGATTTGGGGTAAATGGGCGACTGGAAAGCTAACAACAGTCAAAATGGACAAAAGTGTGTGGACAATAAGGTAATAATGCTGAACACCACAAAGCAAATGAATTGGCAGAAAAAACTCACTGCAGTTGCCCCTGACTAAAATTGCAAACATTCTAATAAAAAGAATAATTTCGGATCGAAGTTGAAATGCATGGATTGTGCATATTTTCATCGATTAATTGAGGAGCACCATATCGATTTAAGTTTACGTAAGCGTGCCCTAATGGGCTCAATTCACAAGCAACACTTTCAACTAAAATCACCGATATAATAAATTTAAAATAAAAATTGTAAATCCAAAAAATGCTAGTGGATGTGCAAATGAAAGAAGTAGTTCGAGTTCACGCTTGCTGAATGTTGAAACATAATGAATATTGTTACCGAAAAAGAAAGCTGAATTGCAGATAATAGTTGCATTTTTTATCATTTTTTGACCATAATCACGAAACTAATATTTTGAAATCTACGGAAATATGCAAAAACTACAAATAAAACTTTCTAAAATGACAAATTAAGTTTCTAATGCTAATCGGGTAATTTACAAACCTCCACTAATAAATTTGCATGAAATTCGAATGTATATTCATCATGCAATAACAGCGCCTAGTTCAAAGATATGTTAGTGGCTGATCTTGTGAACGTTTGAAAGGGTCTGCGACTACCACGGTCATGCTAGTGGCTTGGAGTATGTCACAGGAACAAACTTAGGGTAGCTACGGAAATAATTTATTTATTTATTGCTTTTGTAAGAAAACATCAAACTTAATCCTAATATAAATCAGAAGTTTACTAATGTGGTATTCTCCTTTACTATGGCCTATTCCAGCCTCGGCGATGGTTATCGCAAATAACCCTTAAAAAAAAATATAATAACAATCAAATCGAAACTATCTCACCAACGATAAAGCTATTAAAAATGCACTCGAATCCATATGCCCGGGTCTGCTGTGCTGTTGGTTCAAAACGATGGCAAACTTGACAGCATGTTTTTATAGCCCGTAATATCGGAGCACACCCAGTAGTCACAAGGTTAACATGAACATGGAACTCTACAAATCTTCAACTCTGCAGCATTTGGCATTCATTACCAGTGATTTACCCCAGATGCCATTTATACAAATTTGGTACCCTCTAAACAACTCATGTTGTTAGCTATAATATAAGAATGCTATTGTTGTTTGTCAAACATTTATTTCTGCATAAACCTGCCGATTTCCTCTCCCTAACACATTGCTAGTGTAATTCAATATTTAAAACATGCTCAGTATATTTTGATTCATAGGTTATTGGAAACTACATTAATTTAAAGAAACTAGGATTTTGAAATAATGATAGTATAGTTAGTTAGTTTATTTAAAATCATTTTAAAGCATTAAACTCTCTCACAACTATATTTCTTTTAATTTTTGTAATTTAAGAATTAAAAAAATTATTTATTTCAGTTCATAAAGTGGATCACTTGAGACCTACAAAAATATGCAAAAATTACAAATAAACTTTTCAAAATGGCACATTATTTTCAACAGTTCGACTTTACAGGCAAAATAAACTTCTGAATTCTTTATATTCTCAACAACGGCGGGCACGTAGTTATTGTTAAATGCTGCTATTCTTTGGCTTAGTTCAGTTCGTTCGTTCAGTTTGCTTAGTCACAATTTGTGCACTGTCACGATAAGTGGTGTATGCAAAATCGTACGACGGCGTGCAGACGGTGTGCACACCTCGTTCATCATGTGCTAGTTTGTTTCTCCTCCATTTTCTCTTACCTGGGGAAGCCTTTGGAAGGATTTTAAAGTGATAATCGATTCACTAGAATAGAAA
>JAUOZQ010001217.1:0-16471 GCA_030710315.1 Anomotaenia brevis
CAAAGAAACATCCTTCTATAGGCAGTGCCGTTGCTCAAGTCTAAGCAGTGAAGGGTACCCACAAAAACAAGTTGAATTGCCATCGCCACCAGAAGCGTTTGGTCCAATACATTGGGAGAACTCATACCAGACCCAAATGGGCTCTGTCGGCAGGCAAAATGCATGACAATATTTTCCCAGACCACATTCCCTCTCCACAGGGGATGCGAATGCAGCATTCTAGTCTTCTCATATCAATTCGCAATGGAGCAATAATTCATATTTCCGGAGACGATGCTTCGAGGAATCTTGCTTCTTTAGCGGAGTTGTCTGTACATAAAGGACTGCAACCATAACTGTCGAAGGTGAATCGCAGTTTCAAAACCTTCAAATATCTTGAAACGGCCTGCTTTCTGAGTATCATGATATCCTTTTAAAACTACTGAGGCAGCTGTGATCCCAATCACAAAATTTGAGATATTCGTCAAAAATAGGAAAAATGCCAGTTAGCTCACCACTGAGGTATCAGATAATTTAAGAAAACAAACTATCGCTAGCTTATATAGACGTGGAATTGGTTAAATATAATCTTGAACTCGGTCAAAATTTGCTCCATAAGACACAAGTTCGAAGAAAACTCTGTCAAGTTTCAATGTTTACTGCAAGGAATTTGGCTCAAATACGATTCACAAACTTGAAAATTCTAATGGACGACACATCTTAGAAGTAATTAGTGTTATTCATGGAAAACGCGATATCTTTCATGCAAAAATGCTCTTTTTATAGAGGCCAGTTGTCGTTCGCAACGCAACAGCAAAATTATCAATAATTTAAACGTTTCATATTTAATTGTCACACTATTTTCATTATTTAGCACATCACCTGTTCGAATTTTCCTGATTTAGTTATCATTTAGTAGCATATCAATAAAGGACTTCATTTAGAACGCAATGTGGTACTAAAAAGTGCTTTTTTCCTAAAATTACCGTCATCATGGCTTAGAAATTTATTAAAATCCATTTGTTTCAATAAAATGATGCTTAATTAACAAAGTCCAATTATTGGCACTTGTCAATTATACGTGGTCGTTGCATTTGTGATAGGATCATAAACTCAATTCTTATGGGCCCTTCTGCTCTCTCTTTTAAGAGGTAGAGCTATACGCATAAGCGATAAAACGTACGAATGCATATTCGGAGGTCAACATTTTTCCACTAATAAAACATGACACTAATTGTACAGAATGGTATAACATGCGCTGTTTCTCTTATAACGTTGCATGGCCTATTTACGAAACGATGACAAATAATACTTAAGTTCATAAGTAGTTGTGAGTGGTAGGACTAAGTTAATTTTTCACAAAGAATCATGGCTACCTGTATTATCTTAAAGCCTAGTTGGAAATACTACACTATGAAAATATGTAAATTTATTCCTGCTATTTCAAATTCCATGATCGTCAAGTAGAGTCAGTCTTTCTGACCAGGTTGGGTTGTGATACTTTCTAGTTTGATAATTAATCAAAACACGCAGGCTAAAAAACTGACGCAAAACACAAAATAGACTCTCTGCGAATCATCAAATTGGTGAGTGACATGAATGAATTCGTGGATTCCGGAAGTTTTCTCACTGTACCTTCGAGGAAAAAACCCTAAATCTATCTATTGCTGACCATGAAGTAACATTTGTGTCTTATATTAAAAAATATGTACAGGTTCGAAAGATGTAAGTTTATTTTTCATATTAATTGGATTACCGCTTTTGTAAAAAAAGTCGTAATCTCCGTTGTAAATCTTTTAGTTCAAGGTCGCCTTTCCAGTAGAACAACGGTGAGTAGAAATCACTAAATCTTCATCTCTGTACCATTTATAAGTGTTCATAATGAATAGATTTTAATATATTAATAACTATCTACGATAAAAAGGTAAATCCCTTTTTTTACAACGAGAATGCTCGACATAGCAGAGGAAGCCACAAGAGCCCATTTTGGCATCATCCGAAATAAGTGCTCAGCAGAGAAGGAAAAAAGCGGTGTATAGTGTGACGAAACCTCTTTGTGTTCACTTACAGCTGCAACAATTTAAATCTTTTCACAGCCATGGTGCACTGATTGAGAGGGCAACTCGATTCTGAGATCACCATGATGGCTTAGTCAACGCCTCAGCCTTCACGAAGAACGACATTGCTCTGGAGGATGGGATTTTGGCCTGTGGATGTTTGAACAAAACAGCTACATAATGGCCAAAGAAGATCATGTCGTTTCATTATAGCAAGTGATTTTACAAAGAGTTATGATTGGTTCCATTTTTTTCTATCGCAAGGTCGAAATATTAAAGATTAATCCGATTAGCAAAAGGCAACAACTCACTCAGTTTAAACCGTATTTATTAAGCCGGCCGAACGTAGTGATTCCTTGTCCCGATACAGGTCAATTTTGAGTATCCGTTTAATTTTTGCTTTGATTATTTGTTGAATACTCAAAAAGGAGACTGCGATCAAAGTGCATCCCATAATTTACCCAATCAAATCATTTAATTGGGTTGATGATTTTCTTCACACTTAGTTTTAATAATGGTAACTTTTATTTCCTAGGTACGCAAACAATTCGTTTTTCATGAACACTACATCCTTGACTACTAAGCTCTGAATAGATAAATCGTCATTGCATATTTGATTATCTCAGCCCAGAAACCGAGAAAGTAAGGTGCAGTATTCTTGGACGCCCAACGATGGCGGCTCGAGTATGAATTCAAGAATGACCAGCTTCCGGATTTCGAAAGGCCCCAAAAATTGGCCAAGCGTTTCGGACTTTGAAAAGAAGGGGTCAATAACTGGTTGACAAATCGAAGAGCGCTACAGAGGCCGATACGATATAATTACTCTACCTGAGATTGCTAATGAGAAAATTGTGCTTCTAAGTAGTCTGTGCGACTGATTTTCTAATGGGGCCAGGGCTAATTTTCCGTTGAACAAATTTGGCGGTGACCAAATGTATTTAAACAATCTGACTGAATATTGCTGAATCTAGTTACCTTTTACGATAAGCTATTTTTAGTAGCTCCTATATAACAAGGCATGAAAACGGTATTTTAATCTGCTGATCCTATTGGCTGCACTTTATTCACTAATAATTGATTAAAAATAAGCGCCAAAGTAACGCTGCTGTATTATTTAATATTCGGAAATTTGTTCACATTTCAATATTGCTGAGTTGAGGAATGTTTTATGAGAAACTCCGTGTCTTGAGGCAACTCAATGATGAGGTAAATATAAGACAACAGGAATTAACACTTAAATACTAGAGTTCGCATCTGTATTTTGATAATCATTGCTAAATAAGAATCCAAAAAGGGGCCATATCATGAAAAATCATTCAGAGGAAAAAAATGCTTGGTGTGATACAGACTTAAAATTCAATATTACAATCCTGATGAGGCATTGCTCATGGATAATTCAGTAGGTCGTTTTGACCGATAGATCGTTAATAACCTGTGATGCTCTGTTGACAGGATGGTTTTCATCAAAAGCTGCTATCTCCTTGACATCTTAGCGTAAATAGGTAACCAATTCCATTATATTTAAGAGACTATCGTAAAGAGGAGCATGAGAGACACCCTGAGAGTATAGTCAATATTCGTCCGAGAATTGGTAAAGATTGCCTGCTTACGATGATTTCAGGCCTCGTTCTATGCTTTCTGTTTTTATTATCCAATGGATGATTTTGACCACTTTTGCCGATGATTTCGAAAGACATTAAGGTGGCCTCTTCCTGATTTCCGCTCATTGTCCTTCTGGAAGGTAGACTTTGTACTACAAGATATCCAAAGATGTGTATGTTTTCCTCCAGCTAAGATGAAACAAGTTGATATATCTATCAAATTTATATTTCCTTTTGTTTTGAATTTTTAGAAACTTAAGGCAGCATGCCTTCTTTTGATAAAAGTTCCATTTCAATCCTCAAGTACGTGGTTGGATTATTTTGAAATGATTTTCTCTTAGGAAATCGAGGAAATTTAAAGTCCCTTATTCGACTTCCTCTAAACCGAGTCATCATCACAGCATGAGTATGGATTTCTACTCACTATCAACTAAGATGTAATCATCTTCATATTACCCTTAGTAATATGATGAGATTCGAATCGTATAATGACCAGCTAATTTGACTTCTGAAAAGCGCTTTAAAATGATATTAGGAAATGTTATGCTTCGATCTATGAAATAAAATGAAGAAGAATTTTTGTGTTCAATTTGAAAAAAAGGATTCTTGCCTTAATTCCTAGTAGACTCTGTCTTAAATTAAATAGATTAAAATTGGTTACCTCGCGTGTGATAACCTAATATAATATCATGCAAAAATAAACGCTGTTAATCAAGAGTTTGCTTTGTATTTTGCAGCGTTTCCTGATAAACGGAATTTTGTACAGAAAAATAAGTCAAATTTTTTGGTGACAACGTCTTTCGTCAGTGGAAACCTTCGATTCAATATAAGGAACAATGAACATGCAGACTAGAATGAGTTATTACATTAAATGAGCTGAAAAACGGCAACAATTGCATCTCGAACTGAATGATCAAAACAAACTTAAGTTAGTTTTCAACCAGTAAAACTGATTCAAATATAATGCTATCTATCTACAATACACAATATTTCCTATAGTGCCGTTCGATCAAATGGACTGCTTTTATTACCATTATCAAGGCAAGAGGTTTTAAATACTAAAACAACTTTGGTTACAGTCGAAATAGGAAAAAAATATTAGAAAAATTTATTGGTGGCTTTTAGGAGCTTAGAGCATTCAGATATTAAATAGACCATCGACATGAAACAACAAATTTTAAATGCTACTTCAAAATTTTTTTTGAAATTTTCAACAAATGAGGACGTTTATGAACAAAAATGACAGCAGATTTACCAAATAATTCCAGTTTTAATTTTCCTTGCCATAACATCTATTTTGAAACATTTTTTGTGATGCAACGACAGTATTGTTGAATCATTCAAATACAAATGACTGATTACCCTTTTTCATCAAATCATTTTCCAAGCAGCAGCACTTATCACGACTAAATGGAGTGAAATAACCTACCAGTTTAAGGCGACTTTACTGTACTAATTGTCATTAAACGCACAGAAATGCCATCCATAAATATTTTAAATAAGTAGGCACATGCGTAATTTTCACTTCGTCTTTCTAAACTTAACTAATTGTCTAAATTTCAAGTATAAAGACGCCTAATTTAAACCTTTTTCTTTGTAAGAGATGAACCCAATTCTACTGAATTGTATTACCTTATTACGACAAAGTAACGACAGTCCATGTGAGCAACTGCATCATAGTGGTTCTCGCAAGTATGGATGAGAAATCGAGTGGACCAGTTTTGTGTCAACGTCTTAGCACTCTCAGGATGAGCCGTTGCGGTCTATGCAACTGCGTATTGAGTCGGTTTAGAGAATGTTTTAGAGTCAATAAAATAATGTGAATTGCATGATTGTCTTATAAAATAAAAGAGAATATATAGGGATCGTAAGTATAAATGCAAAATGCATTTCTTTCTTAAATGGCACACTATTAAAATGACCCTAGCGTTCCTACCGAAAAACCAGTTTAAATCGTGTCGGTTTAGAGCAACTTTGAGTAGATATTATCGAATGAAAGCTCCAATCGCTTTCCTGAGGTTCTAAGTAGGGCACGTTTCGACAAAATCACATCAGTTTACCTTTTGAATTTAAAATCACTTCTGCATTGTATGCTTTTGGTTGATTCCATGCCTGCGTCCTTCGGAACGAAGATTTTGTCTATCCACTATGAGTGGTGTACTTCGATGATTTCGTTAGTTGAAAAATGCTGTTTTTCAACTAATTTAATAACCATTTCTACGTCCAGTGGCATCATGGGTGACTTCTGTCACGTACGTTGAAAATTTTGTGATATTTGTATCAACAGGTGATTTGCCGAAACCATGGCAAAAGCGCTCAAACAGCCTCATTTCATTTTTCCTATCCAAACAATCTTGATATATTTAAGAATTAAGTTCTGCTCATCTTTACAAAACCAAAATAATTCTATTTTTCTCATTTATCATTAGAAGATGGCAACGATTCAATGCCTATGAAATCAAATATTCTTTTTTTCTGAATGAGCCATAAATGAGCCAACTTGAGGGTGAGTAACTCCTGTTAAAAAATATATTATATTTAGAGGTGAAGATCTGAAAATAAAAATTGGCCGTAAAATTCTTGCGTATTACGTAATTACGTGGCCTATGATTAGAAGAAAAAGATCTTATGATGGGCGAAGTGTCAAGGATAGCCAAAACGGTATTTCGATGTTATTTGATAAGTTCAGGTGACTTTTAACATTGCACATTCCATTATTCAGGAACTTGCTTACCATAAACTTGTTCACGTACTTCCAAAAGATGAGCGCAATCCTTCTCCACACCTCCTGTTCTTCAAAGGACTCGGTTTTTAGCCATTTCTTTCATATATAATTCCACAACTATTCACTAAAGGCTTTCATACAAATTGCATTTTCCCTTCGTGCCAGCCAGATTGCAACTGATTCTCATTTCAAGGAAGTGACGGTGCCGTTGGCTACGTCAAGGAGAAGACCCGAATTTGCCAATAACCCTTTAGATTCTCTTTCATGAATCTCGGATGATTTTGCAGCCTTAGAAGGGTAACTAGCTATCCCTGGGCAATTTAGTTACAGAAATGTAGCTTGAATGTTTTATATTTATTTAATCGAATTTTTTTAACTAAGGAAATGAATAGCTCTTACATAACTCTGAATGCATATTCGGGCACTATCGATTGTTTGACGACTGTTCGCCGGCGTTCACTCGTCCTGATCTTGGTTTACTTCACTTGAGCAACTGCGACAGGCTCTTTCGTCATTCTGGTTAGATTAATATTTCCTCCTATATGTACCAGCCAAACGCGTCCATAATCGGTGTCAAGACAGTCACGTCTGAAGTGCACGCAGGCATCAAATAAGTGAACAACAACACCGTGCCTGTTTCAGAGGAACTCGTCCCAGACCCCAATGTGAGCAAATGCATCAGAGGAATGCACCATTGAAGGCCTATTTTAACATTAGGCACTCAATCCACTATAGATGAGGAAACGTAAGACTAGAATCAAATAGCATTTGAGATTAAAAATAACAATTAAGTAGCCAGTTACTAACGCAAAAAGTGTTACTATGATCTAATAAGGATATTAATTTCAATATTGCATGTATTATTGTTTTTGCATCATTGCTTCAACCAAATACTTCGATGAAGCCAATTTAAGAGGCTGCATGGGTTCTCTCAAAAAGGTAACACTAATTCCAATTACTCCAGGCAAATCGTCAATATTCACCCATAAATTAGTGATTCGGTGCAGTGCCATACCCAGCCCTACCACCTTTCACAACTTCAAGCTCAAATCGTCTGAGTTCTCCTTCGTCCCAAGGAGAAACAGCCTAGTACTTGAACCCTAACCACTGGTTGAAACATGCCAGCGATATCAAGTTCACTGCTAGAAAAGAGTGCTTAATGTTGGCCCGCAACCAGAAAACAATTTCCGTGAAAATTCCCAAAAATACTGAGTGGAAGTGAACCTAGACAGGTCAGCATAGTGCAAATACAAAAATATGCACAAAATACTTACAGTATGTAACTGCAGAATACTGCTCACCTCAAAGCGTCAGTGAACTTTAGGGTAAACGCAGCTAATGAAACTAGTTATCGATGTAAAAAAACCTTACATGGTTTAGCATTTGATGGTTCTCATATGATAGAAAGGCGCCGATCAGTAACATGCATACAGTAGGCTACATGTGTGAAAATCTTTAAGTATATTTGTCTGAAATGTTGAGATAAAAGCACTTAAATTTCAAATTTCTGTTTTCTCACAAAATGTTCATTAAAAGTTATTTTATTTGGCAAAATTATTCTTCTATGCAGGAAGACAATTCCACGAGCTATCCGATAATTAGAGTCTTATTGAAATCACAATTATATATTAAATTTTATTTTTCAAAAATATGTCATTTCTAAATAACTAACTCCTTGCTTTCTTAGGAATAGAATAAGATAATTAAAACAGGTTATAAAGAGATACTATCAGGGTGATTCTAATTATCTGAATAAAATAAACTTGCATTTCTAGAAGATAATCGACGCTTGAAAATAAATAACAATATTCTGTCTTTTCACAAAAAAATCAAGAAATCTGTTTTTAATTGACTAAATTATTATTTGAGATGTAAATAAATGAATATATTATTTGATGCTAAGGTATATTAGGAAGAAAAAAATGATTTACAAATAATGATTTGGACTTTTGTATTCTTGTTAACTAATTTTTTCTAGAAAACTTGAGCCATATTCCATTGCAGATTGCACTCACAATAACAGAGCTACTCTGAATTTCCGGCAGTTTTTCAAAAATCATGAAAACGCCAGTAAAATGGTTCTAGCGTTTATGAAAGGATGTCTAGGAATTTAGAATTTGTAAAGAAATTCCCAATAATAAGAATCGGTGATATCAAGGTTCGTTCCTTTTTATTCACCTGAAACTGTTGCAGTAAAAGCAATCAAGTTATGCAGAGATTTTCAGTATCCTGACGTCAGTTCCGTATTCAACTTGTAACTTAAGCAAAATTGCTTTGTTATATTCAATAAAACATTTAGTTTACGTAGAACTTTTCAATTCTCAGAATTCAACAAAACAAACTGAGACGATTTGCCTATTAGCTGAAATAAACTTGCAACTTTATCTAGCTTTCCATCTCTTAAAGATGTGAATGCGTAATGGCATTCTGACTTCTTCTGTTAGGCTCTCTTTAAGAAGCGTCGCGACTGTCTTATTTACGCAGAATCTGTCCAACTACTGGAGACTGAATTTTTGAGCAGAGAGAGAATGTTCATTTGCAAGGTCTACACAAATACGGGTCGACTAGAGGTGAATTAGTTAATAGCCTAAAACGGCTTTCAGGCAAATATGATGAATTGAAAAAGTCGATGTCTGCAAAGGTTATTCATGGTTTATAATGATACCCATTACAGCAAAGCATATTAATTATATATTAGATAGATCATTTCTACTTAAACATCTCGTTCATTGAAATTTTACACCAAAAGTGTATCATGTTTTAACAACTGATTTCTGAAAGACGTAGTCTAAGATAGGATTCAGTTTTATGAAAGAAATGCCTAAGCAACGGTTCCGAATAAAAGGTCCCTTTACAGGCCAGTATTTCCTTAACAGTACATTCGTCAACACTTGCTATTCCTTTACATGACAAGGTAGCGATTCACATATCGACAAGACTAGTAGAATTTTGGTTCTTCAATTACATCCGAAGCAATTTGCAGCTTTTCATGGATCTGAGTGATTAATTTACCTCTTCTTTCATTCCCCCCTTCTACATGAGAAACTGAGAAAAAGGAGTTGAAGCACTACGTTGGTAGAAACCCATTGCCACTCTTGACCTTGTGAGTATGCATAAACTTCAATGAGTTTGTTTTTTTAAATAATGCCTACACATTCAGCCCTTGGATTGATGAAAAACTAGAGTAATTTGTTATCAAGAGCTTGAAATGCCTGAATTTCTGAAGTTCCGCCGCACTGGATACGTCGCGGTGCAGCATTTAGCTAGTCTAACAGATTCCGGATGGTGGACCCCATCTCGTCAAGTCTACGGACCTCTGAGTAACGATGTTGTGACTCTCAGAGGACAAAAATCTCAATCCGCTTCAATGTGGCAGTATTGCCGTGAGCGCTGCTTTGACCTGCGATTTCTCCCTTTATCACAGGTGAAGAGCGGTTCCTATAATTGAGAAGAAGGGTTTTTTCCTACTTCAGCACTCAAATTATTGTTGTGTGTTAAGCAGCTTTCTTACAGACATTCTCTCAAATAAAATTCTATAACACAAGAAGTGACGTATTTTGTATTTGATAGAATAGTTACCTGAGATAAAGCTTAAAATATTTTTTTAAATAAATTCCCTTCAAAGCACCTTGAACAGTTGCAAGCGTTAAATGTTAATAAAAGACAACTTCGATATTTATCGCAGTAAGATAGGTGAACTAATGTCATAGAAATACTAAAATATGTTTAGAGAAACCTGCCAAAATGATGAACGAATTTGTGACCATTAATCCGAATTCACGAATGAGCTTTGTCAAACTTTCCTAATAACATTTATGCCGAGTATTATTCTGTAGTGATGAAGCACTGATTAGTCCTCTAGATTAGAATATTTCATAAGCATTCCTATTGGGAGAGAGAATGGTAGGTTCAAAGACATTCTGGTGTTATCAATGCATTTCTATTAAAGTAATTCATTAAAGTCATTATCAAATGTCCAGGTAAATGAACCTGATTTGAATTTGGCACCGAAGAACAAAGCATACAATGGTGGGGTAAAATTTTTCTCAACGGACGTAGTCCTGCGCATAGCTGACCATCTGGAAATCCCAGCAATGGAACGACTTGCCGAGGCCCTCGACAAGTTGCCACAATTCCAGGCCAAGATCAAGAGAGCAAAGGACATATCCCATCGACTAAAAAATCTTCATTCCCTAGGCATTGGCGCAATTAGGATTCTGGAGCAAAGCAAGTTTAAGCTCACATTCACCACCTTACTGCAGCTTGACGACTGCGTACGTCAACAAACCGCTCCTGATAAGAAACCTTCGTATGGAAACAAGAAGCAGTCTACTGCACCCATAAAAGCCTGTTTGATAACAGACTTTCAGATGTTGAATGCAGAGCCCTCGAATGACCGTCGAGTTCTTAAGTACATCGAGAACTTGGGTGGGAACGTCCTCAGATTCCAGCGGAAGTCAGACGGAGTACTCATTGACCTGGATCACGTGAAATTGCTGTCTGAGACAGCGGACGTGCGGCGGTTCCGCATACCATGGAGGATGACCCTCTCAGACCGTATGTTCATATTCCTTCGTCCGGAGACTCGAAAGATCCTGAAAGAGCACGACTTGTTGGCACTAGTGAGGGCTTTCCGGAGCTCCTGCACCATCTTTGTCGCTAGGGACTCCAGCGAGAGTCCACTTGAGGCCATTCTAAGAGAACTGTGGTTTTGCACTACCATCGGCCTGAAATTGGGCCCGGAAAGGAAAGAGGCACCGCAAGTCCATGTAATCGACAGACAGAAATTCAAATGTCCCTCGTACTCAAAAATATTGGCGGAAATTTCCGAGGTTCTAAGTGGGACCTGTCCCCTACTCCTAATGGAAAAGACGCCGTAGCAGAAAAATGCGACAGCTCTTGCAACATTTGGTATAGAAGGTTGTACATTTCTTAATTATTATCAATGCAATAAATCAAGTTTGATCAAATGATACTGCTAGTAAATTGAAACGGATAGGAAATCTAAGTAAATGCAGCTCCAAATTTCCCCATTAAAACGATATTTTACTATTTTTCTGGATAGTTTAAGGCAAAAGGCTTGAAGGCTTTTCCCAGCTCTGTAACAGTTCATATTTAAAATAATACATCTCATGCTGTTTCAGTTGATGTTTTAGTTCTTCCAGTCCAGCTGAGAGTACGCAAAGTGAGATCCCAAGTCAAAGTCGTCAAATCGTATGATGATTCTCCCACGTCCTTTGTTTCCGAATTATTCTCCTTCTCGAAAGTAAGCACGGATTTTTGGCTGATACCTCACTTCTAGACTACATCGATGAAAGGAGAAATTGATTTTTAAATATACTGTGACAACTATCTTGAAAGTGGCGATTCATCGCCTTTAAACCAAACAAAATTTGTGCCTTAGTGCTGTCAATCAAGTTATTCTACAGCAAATACTAATTTTTTTACAGAAAAACTTGCTTTATTTATGAAATTTCTGTAAACAACTTTTACTATTTTAATGACGATGTTCGAGTTTTACTCTATAAAATGTGTTTTTCTTTGAGGAATTACTCATTCTGGGAAGATTGGGACTCGGAACAGGATTAAAGTAATGTTGCATCTTGCATCAAGCGAAGTAAGTCCAATTAGTCTGTTAGCGCAGTAGAATCTGACTTCTTTATTTCGTGATAATTTCTTTAAAAGATTTCGTAGAATTGAAAAACTTGAAAGATAGACTTTAGTCAGAAACCGACTTCAAATTTAACTCATTAGAAAATAAAATGTAGTACTATGGACAGTTTTGAAGCTTGTTTGCAACGTACGTAAGTTTGTTTAAATTTCTGGTATGAATTCCGAATTCCCTATTACCGTGTTGCATACATACTCGTCTGCCCTTTTGTTCCAAAAGTATTAACAGGCAAAGATGTTGATAAAATTTTGATTAAAATTTTTAATTTTCTTACTTTTCCAAGCTTTACAATACTCCCGAAGAAGTTATGAGCTGCAGCTTTGGATCGGATGATTACTCGCATTTTTCAGCATTTTTCAAAAACGTTTCTGTAGGCACGTCTCAAGACTCTCAGTCGATCTCCAAATCAGTCTGATAAAGTGAAATTTTGGCTTTTTTCATGCTGGATGCAGAGAAATAAATTACTACCAAAGTACAAGTGTGTTACATTTTCTTCAAAATAGGAAGCGCATTAGGCTGCAAGACAGTAGGCAAATACTCCACTCTTATGTTTTGAAATTTTAGACTAGAAACGGGAGATTTCATAAACTTATGGAATTTGTACAGGAGCCCTGCAGATATTGACGTTATTTTTTCAATGATTATAACAAAATGCTAGCTTTGTTTAGGAATCAGTCAGAATAAGGGTGATAATATTAACGCAAGTGATAATTTACGAGGCTCTGACAATTGTAATGGAAAAAATTAAACAGTAGATAAAAAGGTCATTATTGTGGAGCCAGGTTTGATTTATGCTTACAAAAGGCATATTTTTGTCATCTTGAGGTAACAGGTAAAATTAATTCCGCGGACGAAAATTCAGTTTTCCTCGTGTTAAAAAAATGTTAGTAGATTCTTGAGTAACAAAATGGTAACGAAAATACTTGAATTAACTAAAATCATCCGACTTATCTCAAATTTCCTACGCTCACTGCTTTAAATTTTAACATGAACGAGAATTCACGAAACATGCATGCAGATGTCTTTTATTTGTATTTAAGAGCATTCGCCTCGATTAGTCCATTTGATGTTGAAAGATGAACTGACAACTTTTATTGATGCATTTTAACAAATAAAAGTATCTCCTGGTATTTTTTGACGCATAACAAATCTATTCACAGCCACAGGGCTAAGTATTAATTGAAATTCCACAAGGACACATAAATAATGTATTTCAACAAAAGTGTCTCGAAATAACGCCTTTTTATGCTCGATAGTTACAAATGGCATTTATAAGTTTGCTAATCGTATCCTATACTATAAAACTCCCCAGCTGAGGCAAAATCCCACAAATTGACCCATCTTACTATTGTTCCATTTCTGTAACCGTTCTCGATAAATGTACAAAACCAAAATTTAGAAGTTTGAGGAGTCTTTTAATCTGAGGAACCACTGAGATGTTAGTACCTCAGTTACGAGAATGGTGATTTAGCGAATTAGCTATCGAAAGTGACTGAATGTAGCAGCGAATCGGTCTGATATAGAGTGATTTTTACAATGCTGACGATAAATCGTAAAGTCCTTAAAAGTCTATGCATAAAAAGGTTATTAATCGCGGTCGTTATCGTGTCGTTCTTAAGCTAAAATTTACTGCGTACTTACATAGTATGGATTAAAAATCCGCTGAAGTGTCAGCTGGGTAAAGCTAACTTAAGATTTTAATAAAATATCGAAAAATTTCCTCACTAAATTTTTTCTTTAACAATAGCAATAATAATATTTTGTTCGTTTTTATGGTTTTAATGTAAAACTTGTATTAATATCTCATTGTACATTTCCAATTATGAAAATCTAAAGAAACTTCTAATTATAAAGGAAATTTAATTTATTATTAAATTAAAATTCTGCAGATGTGTTGATTATTGCAGTCGCCCACTTCCGGTGGTATAGAAAACGGCTTCGTCATGACAAAATATCACAGATTTTAGTATTAAGAGAGCTACTTTAAATTCATTCGTCTGAAAACTACGAGAAAGTGCACTAACCTAAGCGTACCCATTTCAATTTCCTTTTAACTATATTATGCCGTTTTCTCGTGCTTTTAGGTGCTTTCATTTTCAGGGCTTTGAGAGACAACTTGAGTGATGTTCACAAATATTTAAACAAAATTTGCTTAACAAACCGCCCCAGGACATCGGGGATCGCATTATTTTCTTTCAGGGTATCTGTCTCCCTTAAATGTGTTTAATGTCCTTTTATCCAATCTTAATGTTACATGATTCTGCGGTTTTGTGTGGGTATCAGAAAAGCATTCTACCTGGCTTTAATGTAAGAATATAATCTAGATTCGGACTCTCGTTCAGGTTAATTTTCAGTAGAATTTCGGATGAGTTAAGAATTTTGAAAAATAAACAGATATTTCCTCATGCTAAAGGATTAACTCTACCTAGTAACTGTTTCTTCAAATATTTTAGCACTCATGATTTTGGTAACCCAGATAATAGGTAAGCTGATCCCAAATTACACCCCACAATGGGACTTTTATAACATCTGTTAAGGAATAAACAAAAGTGACAGGCTTACGTAAGACTTAACTCATCTCAAAATGGTGGTTTCCACCGCTTTTATCACTTTGGCAACTATTGTTTACATTAAAACTGAGCAAACTCTTAAGCAAACATCGACTCAGACCCTTCAGTTATTAATGCGAATGATTTATTATTTTCATAACTGAGGAGGGATAACTTGGGTAACCCCGACATGGCCATTATCTCGGTACCTAATACTGAAATTTGATTTATTCTCTATTTTTTGTCTTAGAAATCACTTTGGTAATTATTCATTTGTCCGCACTCTTAACAACAATGTAATAAGCATTACCAATTAGAAGGATAAGTCGGTGAGCCAGCCTTCAAAATGTGCTCTTCATAGGGATTTAGAAGTGCATAACTTATCAGGGAATGGATTAGAATAGCACTAGTCAGTATTCAGTAGTCTTTGTAATGGTCAAATATATTATTATCATAATTTAAAGAGCTCTCCGGTAAAGAAATTCCTGTTACAATTCTTTTTTTGAAATAAGTGGCGTTTATTAATCTTAGACACATTATTTTCAAAGGCATATTTTTGCCACAAGTGATCCAAATCTGTTGCAATTATTTTCTAAGGTGGTAAAGGAAGTGACTTAAACGAATGGCTACCCCTTTCAATGAGTAAGCTTTCATCATAAGAAGCTTATAAAATATTCCTGATATTTAACATTTTAAACCCATCAACAACTGCGCGTTCATGAAGCCGACGCACCATGGTTTTTTAGATTACACTTATTCACGCGTCTGTCAATATTCCCTTACAGGCTTCTCTGCATTTTCCCTAAAAATCGAAAAAAAGCTTTTCAGTTATAAAAGTTTACTTACGAAAAATTTTTCTCTAGCTAGGAACAAATTTGAAGACATTATTGCTGTATGCAAGATTGGCCACTGTTTAGTACTCAAGAAGACGATTTTGTGTCATTAAACGAACAGTACTAAAGCACTGCTTTGTTATTCCTAGTGAAAATATAAAAAATCTACTGTTAAAAATATGTACAAATTCTTGAAACCTGTCTTTGCATTGCTTGAGAACTGTTGATATAGTGAATAACGACGATATCCGGATATCGATCTGATTTAGAGCGTTAGCCTGCCATGTTAGGCAAAATTGTGGCCCAAGTTTGCCATTTTTCCTAGTGGTTGTTTCACGGAGTATAATACTGGGTTGCGTTTCACATTAATTGATTAAACCATCATTAATGATGACCAGTAAAATGAGGTATTAAATTCAATTAGTATAGATGGGAAAAATCGGAATTCTTGTATAATTTTTCCTAACTTATATTTCTAGATTAACCGTCTTTGACCACTAATATTACAAGATTATAAAAAATGGTAAAGATTTATATTCGGAAAAGATTAATACAATTATTTGATTTTACTTCTGAATTTGTTTTACGCGATCGATTCACAAATTGGCACAAAGGTGTCTTTCACGTGAGTATAAAAATGATTTATTTTAATATATGTAACGAAAATTGGCCCTAGTAAATGTCTACGGGATAGTGTATACTTGCGCTATCTTTATAAAAACGGCTATTGCAAATTTACATTTTCCCAAATGTCGACGAGAAATCAAACAACCATTTGTTCGTTAGTTAATCAACTGTGTAAAAACAAGATATGGAGTTTCCCTATTTACAGCTCAGTTGAATTCACACTGTATAATAAAATTCGATCCCAGTATTAGAGTGGAAAAACACGGTTGTTTTCTACTAGTTTCACTCTTGTTGGAAAACTTATTGAAGTTTTCCAAATGGTAAAACTGTTGTGAAGTTTTCAATGATAACTTAATTGATCTATCAAATTATCTAATATATTGGAATACTTTTAAGACTAGAATTTTTAATCTACCATTAGTTTATATG
>JAUOZQ010001218.1:0-16400 GCA_030710315.1 Anomotaenia brevis
TTATTTAAATCCCTCTCCTCTACAAGCCATCATTTACGTGCTTTAGGTGCATTCTTGGAATTGTCACTACTTATCATATCGAAGTAGCTGAAATGCAATTGTCTAGTTAGCCTAACAGTACTTGCAATAATAATCAAATGCTTAGAAAAAAAAGGCACATACAACAAATAATTACATTTCAAAATATTGCATTTTGAGCCAATAATATTTTAATTCTTCTACATAACAATATTCCTATTAAAATTCGTTCAATTATTTTTGCGAATCTAAATGCTCATAATAGTTGTTTTACACATTTTTAACAAAGTCTCAGATTTATCTACAGGATTTGGAGAAATAGTAAAATCAGAGGAAAACAAGACAAAATATTTATTAATTTTGTGTGAATACAATTAGCGTCCAAATTATCTAACGTGATGCTCTAAAGAGTTCGTCAAAATTTTCGAAGAAACGTATAGCTTTTTTCGGTTAATAAACCATTAATTTTTCAAGTGACAAATTCATACTTGCATTGTTGAGACTGATCACTGATATTTCTTAGCAAAGTTGACGTCTGGGAGTGTTGAAGGTCAGATGGGATGCTCAACCTTGTAAGAATGTTCCTCGTGCTGACTTTCATTAGCAATACTAGCCGCATGTAAACTGTGCTCTATAATATTAAATTATGGATGCGTTTTCTTTCAAAACAGTTCATGAACAAAGGATGCATTTTGGAAGCGCAACCAATTCCTGGCGGAACAGCACACCAGGTCATCATCAGAGTACCACTTAAATTGATAAAATCATACCTACGGATTCCTCCAAACGTACTCACTGCCGAAGCCGGAAATGGCAAAGGAAAATGAGCCAGATAAAATCACGTTCCTGTGTATGTTCAATGATTTCTACAGTGAATTGTCGAGGGGTTTCATGCAACAATTTCTAACAATTTCATTTCAGGCAACTTCTGTTACGCCGCAGGAGCCCCAAGAAATTTCAGTTTTTAAGATCTTTAAAAAAAATAATATAAAATAAACTAGTATAACAATAGTGAACAGAAACATTGAGAAAAGGCAAGTTTTGTCAGTGTATGTCCTGTCAAATTGTATGACTCCAGAAATCTTGGCTGTTTCAACTATTCTGTTAAATTTGTGTACATTACGATAGCTTATTGTTAGAACTTAACATCTGCGTCCCCTCCCTGCTGTTCTAACAAATTATTTATGCATGTAAACAAAGTTAATTTGCTTGCTTATTTGGAGCCTTTTTCCCTGCTTTAGTGCACTTTGCTAATTTCCAAGGAGAATGTTTCGAATAAATGGGCCATTTAGTCTCACAATTTTTTAAACACTTTCGCTTAGTGGTTGCTTTATGACTGATAGGCACATTCTCCAGTCCTTTCGTAAATTCACAAGCAACAAAATTTTGATGGAATACTATTATCCATGAAATTAATGGATATAAACTCAACGATGTGAGCAGCAATCAGAATAAAAAACAGGATATTTTCAGTCTGTTGTGCCATTTGTTTTTAAAAAAAGTGTTGAAAAATTGCAAACAAATGATCATTTTTTTGGAAAAATGTCAAAAAAATAAAAAAATGAAATATCAGTGAACAAGTTAGCCTGAATTAGTTTGTAAAAAAATATAACAAAATTATTGCTTCCAACTTGTTATTAATGGCAAAAAACAACCCATAGGTTTAGTTAAAATAATTGAGCAAAATATAAATATGAACGCGATATTGATTTTTCGCAAAACAATTAAAAATAAATAAAATGATTTTTAGTGAAATAATAACGTACAGCTTTCATGTAATTTAGCCAATAGCATCCCTATTGCATAATCGGTAAACACCAAGATATAAATAGCATGCTTTTTTATGAGAAAACTAGTCAGTGATATTGCGGTAAGTTATAGCATGAGGTGGAGACGGTTCCAAACTGCTTGCTAACAGGTAGGTTGTGTTCTGAAATTCAGACGATTATTATTATTAGTAGTTCAATTTTCTTTAGCTCTCCTATTGATAGCCGCAGCTGAAGTAAAGGGAATTCCAATATTTGGTGAGCTAAAATCCGGATTCGTAGAAGTGAATGCATAGAAATTTTAATCAAATCTTTGAACGAAAACTACTGTATCTCATGCACTCCGAAAAATGCAAATTTTATTTTTAATATGTGGCCATAGAGACGACTGGTCTCTAGGCGCATTTATGGGTAATGGTCGACAACATCGAACTCCGTTGCCTTTCGGTCTCACTATCATGACAAATTTGCCGGTGCTAGCTACGACACCACCACCTCTACCACCACCACCAAACCAGCCAGAGAACAAAGCAACCACTCAGCAAAAACTATTGACAACAACACCGCAGTCATCGCTTAAGTCTACAACACAAATTCCTGAACATAATAAAGGGCCTTCATGGGCAGATAGAAGAAAATGGAAGGCTATTCCATCGATAACTCCAGTTCCAACAACACCACGAATAACATTACTTTATCTGCTGAACCAGCCGGTAACGCGAAGGCCAAAACCGCCGCTAATGAAACCTACACCGAAGCCACAGACAGCGCAGCAGCCACAAGGAAGTCCAACAAAACGACCACCTGGGCCACAAACTGCACCCCCACCGAAAAGGGTTAAAGTAGCTGGAACCTGGACACCGCCATCATATGAGGGTCCAAATCCGAACCCCAGAGGTGTGCGTATGGCACCGCCTAAAACAACGACACCGCCTCCATGGAGAATTACTTTAACACGAAGACCACCGCCTCGCTACGATCCTGAAAGAAGTCGTCAGGCAGGCTTCTTGTGATTTCTGCTCGGTTCCAGAAAATGATGACATGATGGTTGGATCGTTTCTTACATACCAACACAACATGTTCCCCATTAATTTGTTTACATTGACTGATTCGTGCACTTGCGTTTAAAAACACACAAAACATCAATTACTAAGAAAAGACTTTATGAAAGATAAAATTACCACTACAATAAACGAAAAGTGTAGTAATAAACTACATAATAATTAAGTAGGCAATTTGTTTAATTCTAACAAACTCCATGGAAACTAGTGACTTTGGTGTATTGGTAAATGATATATGCAGATGTGTGGTTTCAACTTTCCATTATATGTATATTCTAATTTTTAATGTTTAAGTAACCTTTTTGCTGATTATGAGCAGATGCACAGTTAATGGCTTAGGAACATTTTGGTTTGATTAAATCGCTCTAAATTGGTACTTCAAATATATCTTTAAAAGGCAAATATTAACAAATTCAATAAAACGTATAAAATTTTTAATAAAATCGGCGAAAATGTTTGATAGATTTCTCGGAAATAATGTTAGGGTAAATAAAGCAGTGATCCTTTTAACTTAGGATTTTTAAATGAGAATTTTAATTTACTCTTTGGGGTCGTCAGCGCGTAGTTTCAATTAGTATTTATAAAGGCATTTTAGAAATTTTGAAAGCCCTGGTTTTTAACAGCTTCTCCAACTTAATAAATTCATTGCTTCAAAGGATGTCGCCACTTCTTCGGCCCTTTTTGTGACTTAAAAAACCTGTATTTAGTTTATGTGCATTAGTTTTATTACCACAAAATCAGTTAGATTGCTACTTATAAAAATTCAACTTTTGCAGCATCAGTCTCCTGAGATGTTGTTAAAATCCATAAAATGCAGATATGCGGATTGGGGAATAAGATATAGCGTGAAAAAAAGTGCATACACCCGTACAATTAGATACAAAATGTTGCTTACTAAGAAATCGCTTACAAAAATTCATTCAAAGATATTTTACAGGAAGACACGCATCATTTGGAGAAATAAAAGGGCTTTTCGAGAACGGCCAATTGTCTTTATCACAAAATTATAACAAACAATAATATATTTTAACGAATTTTACAAATAATTGTCATGATCTACATTTATAGGCTTTGGTTGTCAATAACAAAAGGAGCTAATAAGTACACCCTCACTGTTACAAGTTGTGATAAGCAGTTACCTCGATAACTGTCATTTACGATGAAGCATAAATTTGAAACCACCTATAAAGTGAAAGACACTGCAAAGAGAGTGTAGTTGAAAAGAGGTTTCATATAAAAGTATATATTTTTGCACTGACAGGGAGGGCTTTTATGAATATAGGCTTTTTATTTCCAACATCATAAAAATATGCTTTGTTTTGATCTCCGTGAGCAAAAAACATTCTTAGCCGAGCTGGGTACTGCTAACGACATTTTGTTTCAAAGCGATTTCATATTATTAGGAAAAAGCATCTTTTAAGAACAGTTGCTGCTGTTTTTCTTGTTTTATATAGTGGTGCATTTCAGAACAGGAAAAAGCCATTTTTACTAGTCAGAGTCAACGTTTTTAGAATAATTCTAAAGCGTCTTTTGGATTTGGTATCCCCAGATTTTGCTATAACGCAAACGTTATATATAATTTCTGCAGGTATAACAAAATATTAATATGATTTTTCCTCTTTAGCCTTTTGTGTCAAATTTGCTTTTATGTGCCCCAAAATATCAGCCGTTTCCACTATCATTAAAATATATTGGAGTATTTGCGATCTGGTAGCTCAAGTGCATAGACTATTTTTTTCTTAAATTATAGAAAGAGAATGAAAAATAACACCGAGTTAATTATATTTCCCATTAAATTGCATATTTTTAAATAAAAAATGCTTTTTATTGGCTGATATTTTTTGCGAATTGCCACTTAAGATATTATAATTTTAAGTTTGTTTACGAAAAATCGATTACAACAACTGCAGTTTATTATTAGATCCGTATTTGTACAAAAATAATTATAAGTTTATAAAACCTATTGAATGAAGTTGCACAACAAGTTCAATCTTACTTCAAGGAATGCATGTTCCACCTCTTTGGCTGCTTTCAAGGTTGTCACTACTATTCTCACTGGGTACAAGTAGTCAATAATCAGTTCTCTGAAGCCATAATCTAATGTGCTTTCATTTTGTATATAAATCTATGACATCTCCACTACCGTTTTAGATTTGAACGGCTATTCTAACTAAAACCACAGCATAACAAATCTTATTTCTTTTGCATATTCGCTTAGCATAGTGCTAATTTTGCTCTGCACGCAGTAAAACGTTCTCAATTAACTGCTTTTGTCAAGAGTTTGCATTTTCAGATGGGTTCCTTTCAGATATTCCACTTTCGTTGAATTATGAATTTCAATAAGTAATTAAATGACCATTTAGATCTAGAACAAGACTGGAACGTGCAGGTTTCACACCAGGTATATCAGCGGTCATCATTACTCAAGTCAAAAGCTAATTGATCCAATTTTCGAAATATAGGTGTTCAACGATTGATGAAAAATGGAAACGTGAATTGAATAGTAGACAATTTATTGTACAGAAACTGACCGTGGTTTACATGCAGTGGATTTATAATTAGGGTTTTGATAATATATGAGTTCACGCAATCCACGATAATGTGTGATAATATCAGAGAAAGAAGGCTACATAAATTAAACCTATTTTTAAATACCAAATTATGTGATTTTTGGCACACAATCCGCTAGGTTTTAATACCCTATCCTAGCACGTGTTTTCGTCCTTCGCAATTTCAAATCCCATCAACACTTAGCATTTAAATTCAGCATTAAACTTCAGTCATTAGGTAGCTACTATAAGAATCTACCAGAAAAAGGCTGTAGCATTAGTGCTTCAACCCTTTCACTTGAATTGGATTTTTCCGCCCGATGTGTCGCTATTTTTGACAGACAAGGGCCTTTGTAAAAATTGTATAAGAATTAGCGAATGCCTCAATGTATCTGTTTTGTTTAATTTGTCAGTGCTCTTGCTGTTTACGACCACGAATAGTGATCCAATTTAATAACAACGATGAGGTATTAATGTCACAGAGCCGCTCATTTATATAAAAATAAATAAGCGCAAACCAGAAATGGCTTGAAGACAAATTACCTATTTAGCTCTATACAAAATCATCTTAAATAAAATTACAATCAGCCTAACTGGAACCGTGCCAACAGTCTTCTTCTGCTCTTCCGTGTCATTACATGTAATGATGAAACGAAGAACAAGTTCGAAGTAAAGAGTGCCGTTGCACGATTGAGGAGTTAAAAATGTTGGAATGACTTGAAACATTGGAGGAAACCATATGAAAGTCAAGAAACTCACATTTAGTTCATATTCGTGCAGTTCGATTTTACTAATCAATGTTTCACAAATGTAAAATATATTGCAATTCGATGAATTCTGACAGGTTGAGTGGAATTCCTCATTTTCTGTGTAGTGTGCAAAAAAATATTTAGTTCCGTAAGAAATGCTTCCAAAAGCCTTTGCGATTGTGCTGTTGGCGAAAACATTGGCTTGTTGGATTGATGGCGTATTATCGGCTAAAATAAATACATCTTTATCAATGTGGAATGATAAAGATCTGCAAGGAAGAATGCCCGTACCCGATATCCCAACTACTAAGCCCAGAATTGTGATACGTAGTAGAGTAGTAGAACACATGTTCCGTATGTTGAGAATGAACCTGCTGAGCACACAACTGATTATATAGAAAAATGTACGAGAATTTGTCCATTGCAATGTGTGCCACTATTAACATCAACAAATTCCTTCTTCAATGAACTCCTTACTAGCCACTTATTTCTCCGCCGTTGGAGATGGCAATAAATGAAGCCATAAATTAATGCGCACTTTTCTTTTTTTGTAAATTGATGACATCTCTCCTACCCTTTCAGATTTGATCAGCTATTCTAATCAAAACCACAACAGAACACATTACATTTCTATTACATATTCTATTGCATATAGCTTCCGTCAAAGTGGAAAGCACCCAGACATTGAAGATAGTGCCTTCAATTTCAAAATTAAATCGCCTAGTTTAAATAAGGAAAAATACACGTCGTTCACTGTTCAGTACTTTGCTAATTGTTACATAGTTTCCTCATCACGGATTGCTGAGCAAAATGGACAAGCTTCTTATCCACTGACTGGATACTCACAAAATCTTCTCGGTTGGGGTTTTTGAGGAGCTAGTCGAAACGCTGATGTAAAATCTCACACATCTATATGGTGGGAACAAGCCATATTTTCCTGAGATCCCGAGCGATGCTGCCCGTTACTAGCACTAGCTTAATGGCTTAGCTTGACGGCCTTATCAGGCAGGGATTCTCGGATTTCCAATAAATAGATATCATGTAAAAGACCAACTGAATAGCAAACTAATGCAACTGGTTGCCTACACGGTCATCAACCAGTTCTGTGTGGAAGAGGCAGGGCAACTTCTCCCGTGGCTGCTGAAATTGCTGATCGACTTCTTGCCAATTTCCTCTACCATCAATACCCCTTTCCACTATGCTGGAGATGTAGGCAATATGTTAAATTTCTTCCCACACAATTCTGCCGTCGCGAGTCGACATATGGAGTGTATGGTGGATGGATGGATGAATGTACTCCCGTGCTGAAATCGCTTCCCAGTCTTAGTGTGCTGGCTCCTAACCAGATTCTTAAGTGCATAGGAGGAATTGATGTCTAGTAGAAGGTAGCAGCCCTTGCGCTGCCTAAGGGTTGGAGGATTTCGTGATTGCGATCGGTCCTCAAGTGGATCTGAGCCCCATCCCACCTCCCCTAAGTGGTTGGGGGGGCGGTTAAAAGCCTCTCAAATCATCCATATCTCCGATTTGCAAGGCGGAACTGATTTCATAAATGCTCAGATAATCTTTACTTCTCTGTAAAAAAGCCATTGCATTTTTTGGTACAATTTTTTGTGATATCCACTCCACTTCTCCTTTGTTTAACAACAATTTGCTGTTGGTACTACTGCTGCATTGTTCTGTGTCACTATTTTTCCAAACAGTGTGTATGTCGAGAATTCTCTTCTTGATGATGATGAACTGGAGTACTGCCCTGTTGTGCCCTGCGGATCTCCAGCTAGAAATACTTGTGGTGCCATTCCCTTACGATTAGAGAACATAAGTATAGGCCTTTGGAATGGTTTGGCTCTGGTGTATAAATGCTGGAGGGATATTGTACATTAGTTGGGATGTTTATGTGCACGCAGGATTCGTTATGATTAGCACAAAGAAGTCTGGCCTGTGGCGACCTTGTTAAAGCTCCCAGTACTCACCACCGGCCAGCGTGACGTCAGCAATACACTAGGCCTGCCCAACCCTACTTACCGGACTGCCTGTTACCAATCGAGGTCTGAATAATTGTTTCCTGTACCACATAGAAACCATTAAAATAACCATTTTCATACATACGTATCTAGCCAACTTCCCGTAAGTACGTTTCTAATATCTCCATTTTGATCGTGGTGAGTCATTGTTAAGTGGAGCAAAAGTACACATAAGGAAGGTGAAAGTATGTCAAAGAAATCAGTGCTGGAACGGCAACAACGTCGACTTGTAGCAATACGGGGGACCCGGTACTGCGCTTCAGTAAGCGCTTCGGTTTGATATTGTTTATTCAAGTTTCATTCCTTAGTAGGCTTCCAGGGCATCACCCCTCGGATCTTTATACCAGGAGGAAAGAGCTGCACCATTCATTCAGTCATTGCCTACTTCAATGCTTCTCTGGCCTTTAATAGTTAAGAATACAGTTTGGAAAAAGTGATACCATAAGTAACTCCAAAGTCAAAATTAAAAGGCC
This sequence comes from Anomotaenia brevis, assembly GCA_030710315.1. Classification (NCBI taxonomy): domain Eukaryota; kingdom Metazoa; phylum Platyhelminthes; class Cestoda; order Cyclophyllidea; family Dilepididae; genus Anomotaenia; species Anomotaenia brevis. Next base: position 8,638 of record JAUOZQ010001218.1, read on the forward strand.
TTTTTACTTACTAAGTGCTTTAATCGGAAAAAATATAATTTTCCAGTTAATTCTGATTATATTTTCACTCTTCCTATTGACCGAAAAATTTGTATAGTTGTTTGAGTTGTTCCTGTGACGCGTTCTACTTCTACGAATATGCGGTTTAGGTCGATACGCATCCGATTCTGGTGGCCTGATACACTAGTGATTGTACCTAATATTATTGATCATACCACATTAGAAAGCATGGCTCCTCGGAATTTATAGCACCAAGGTGGCTTCATTGACGACTTCTTGAAAAAAAAGACTTTTCTAAATAAATGAAAACTTCCATCATTGTCCCCAAATGCTCATGCTACCACTTGTATTGCGAACACTTACTCAAAGAGTGTCTAAAAAGTGCCACTAAAATACTATTTTTTAGAGTTGTTGGTTAATTTTTCGAAGATCCACCAAATAGAGTTTTGAAATAATACCTGAAGTAGGCATTTATGTACCTCAAAAATCGAATTAGCAGTTATTTTGAATGTTATTCAAAAAGACGCATTTTTCTTTTTTGGTAATAATTTTATATTGTTTTTAATAATTTATATGGTTTTTTAAAAACAGAGCAAAATCAAATAGACTAATTCATTTTCTAATACAAGTTTGTTCGGATATTTTTTAAGAAACTATTGAACATAAAAATTCTACCATTGACTATTTGCTAAGATTAATTTACTCGGGATTCTTTCGAGTAAGGGATTTTAGGGGCGTCGCTAGAACTATTTTAAAATGATGACGTTTTTTCTGAAAATTGGACTTGAAAATATTATATCGAAATGCCATTTTAATTTCAATGTGGAGCAAATTCATTCCTCATGTATGATCCGTTCTGTTTAGGGATAGTTTTAATCAACTGGAAATTTGACTGGAAAACGCCCCTTGGTCGCCCAAAGGTGGTTCTGTGGTGTTTACGTTCTCTGGAAGAATCAAACTTTGTTCTTGTGGGCAATAAGAACATGATTTGATATTAAACGATCTGTTTTCTATGTTGATTTTGTAATGGAATGTGCACTGAATAATAACAGATTTTCTCCCTCATGTGTAAAAAGTCCTGCCCACGGGTATTGTATATCAATAGAAGTGAAACTTTGTCAGGAAAACGAACTAATCATGACACAGCCAGAGCATCCACAGAGCTGTCCACCGTTGTGCACTGAGCCTGTGTCATTCTATGAGGTAAGAGTAGCAATGAGGAACCACACGTGCTTTTTAAATCGCAAAAGAAAAGATTTTCAGTGTACTTGCATTAATCAAAACTGAAATCCAAACACCTACCTGAAGTTTGACGTATACAAAAGGGGTCTCAGTCCCAAGCACTTCAAATTTTTTTGTAAAAAAGCATGATGCCTTCGATGACGATTCTATGGTTTTGCGATAGTAAACATTTATTGAAAATATTCTATGCGTTTTTAAATACCCCGTTAAGGCATTTCAAATAGTTTAAACCATCTGAGATATTGAAATTTGTCCTACTTTTATGGTAGGGCTTAGGAGCATGTCAAAAGTGTTCGCGACAGAATAATAGGATCTATTTGGAAGGAATGGAAAGGCGAAAGAAATTTCAGGTTCCTTCATTGCGTGATTTATTTTCTGATTAATCAACTCTTCATCTCGCATTACGTTTCCATTTTCCATCAATTGTAGAATACCTGAATCTCAGAAAATTGGATTAATTAGCTGCTGCGAGACCTGCAAATTGTTGTCTTGTTTTACTTCCAAAAGGTTATTTAATTACTTATTGAAATTCACGCTTGCATGAAAGTGGGATATCTGAAAGGAACCCATCTGAAGGTGCAAACTTTTGCCCGAAGCAGTTAACTGGGTCCGTTTTAATGTACAGAGCAAAATTAGTACTATGCCAAGTGAATGTGCAATAGAATCAAGGTGCGGTACGTCGTGGTTTTGGTTAGAGTAGCCGTTCTAATCTAAAAGGGCAGGAGAAATGTCATAAATTTGTATTACATGATAAACGTACACAAAATATTTCTTCAGGGAACTGCTTATTGATTAATGGTACCTAATGTAATAGCAGTAGTAATGATAATTTTGAAAGCAACTAAAGAAGTGGAACACGAATTCCTTGAGGTAAAACTGAACTTGTTGTGCAAATTCATGTTCCCATGAAAGGTTTACAAGACTGCATTTATTGTTACCTCCGATGGAGAAATAGGCGGCTATTAAGGAGTTCACTGAAAACGGAACCTGTTTATGTTCTTCGTAGTGGCAAACTTTTGGTTTTTGTTTATTTACATAGGATTTTCATGATATTTTGGATTAAATAATAAAAATAATTCTTAAATCATATTTAAAATTTATTAAACAACTAATTTTACAATCTAAATAAGAAAAGCGATATTTTAGTTTTCGAAAGCAGAGATGTGAAGTTCCATCCTAGAGGATTGAGTGTGGATTCTAACGCAAAGAATAAGAAAAGGAAGAATAAGGGACTTCTTCGCCAGATCACTAATATAAAGGTGAGTGTAGCTAGCTATCAGAAGAGTTTATCTGAATAGCACCTGATTAATTGATGAGACGATTTCAATACCTAAAATGATGATGAGACGTGATCAAGGGTTTGAAACTGTACTTTAGTCTTCCACACCCCTAATGAGGAGTTTAATAATTAATACCGCATCACCAAAGCCATTCTGAATAATGCGACACTTGAAACCACGTAATACTAACAAGGTCGTACAATTAATGCACAGCAAAAGCACTACCTCAGTGCCCTTTGCTTAAGTTTATTTAAATTGTTTAAATTTACAACTATACATTGTACGTAGAAATGTTAAGCGAAAAAGGCGGAATTACGTAAACATAGGCTGTTGGAAGTTTAGTCATTAAGCGCAGTCGTCATTAAGGCGAGGAGTTGCCTGCGTCTATCCATGGTGTTCAGATCGTTAGGCAAAACGGAATATCCGGATTTCAATAAGATACACATGAAACTATTTCTCTTCAACTTCATCCGAAAAATAATCAGTGGAGTGAGGCCCTCAACCGAAGGTACATAGAGAATGACAATTTAGCAGTAAATTCAGAGTGTTTAGGGTGCGATAGCCTTACTTCGCAAAATAGTGATTTTTCACTGACTCGAAAAGTGATCCAATATGTATCTATTTGGGTGTCTGAAAGAGTGTCAGGAAGGAAACTTACTCCTGGTCCAAGCACCTTTTCTGCCTCAGTGCCACAAACACCAGACTCCTTGCAATTGCAATCAAGTGCCGTATCACTCAGCAGGGCAAAAGCGTTTGAGTATTGGCCTTTCGTCTACGAATCATTCAAACAAGCACTAGGGTTATTTATATTATCAAATCTTGAATTCGTTTTATTACTTCAATCTGACAATGAAAGGTTCTCTTTAAAAAATGACTTAGGGACCCCCGAAGACACATCTCGGAGTTGCCGTATTCACTCATGCATTTGCAGGTTCCACGTTTTAGGCTTTCAATCATCATAATTTTTTTCTAGAAACCTCTGTTCTCCTCAAGCTAAATGCATTTATGTTACCTCTAATTATTTCGAGATGATTCGGAATTACGTAATATAGCAACTTGATAAAACCAAAAAATATCATACCAAATGATAGCTTCCTGGCCAACCATTCAGACATTATAAACAAGATATACATCAGGTTTCTACTACTAAATCCATTTCTCTGAAATATGAGAGCCACCTTTCAATGTTGCGTTAACTTAAATTAAGAAAAGAACAGAGACTTAAGGACAATATTGGCGATGAAATGCGATGAGGGAGCTAAATTTATGGAAATATCTTTAAAATCTATGGGATGAATCATGTACAAACAGCATACTGGCTGTATTTTCAAAAATATTATATGAATTTAATACCACAGTACTCATTTAGTAGGTTTGTATAGCACTGCTTAAGCTAAAAAATATTTCGAGTTCATTGTGTGCTCATAAAAATATTAATATTTAATTTAAATATTGCTACATGTAATGGTCCTTCATCGCTATTCTGCATACGGTAATAGCGGCAAGTTGGATGAGAGCAAAAAGCTACTGATGGGCAGGTTTGAGAACCAGGCTGAAGAAGAACCTCCTATCATGGGATAAGAAATGGGGGAACGAGCTTCGATTGCCAACTTCTGTTGAAACCATAAAAACGGTAAATTAAATAGTTACAAACTCTAACGGGAAGAGAATAATCGATTTAGAATTTGGAAAATTATTATCAGGATCCTTCTAAAAAACTACCATTTCATTTAATATATACCCTAACGTTAGACTCACTTGTCGAAATGCAAACTACTACACTTATGAGAAATGTGCATCTTCGAACGAACAAAGGAAACCTAACTAACTTGAGTGAATGACCGTGGAATACCACCACTGCAAATGATCAGAAATCCTTAAAATGTCAGGAACATAGAAGCCAACATTATTCTAAATGACAATTTATTGGCATTGCGAAGTATTACATTATTAAAAAGATTATTTAGATTCGAGCGACAATATTGTAATCAGGGAATAAATTAGATTCGAAGTTTAAAAGTTAGGGGCGTACAGCCTGAAAAGACTAACAGACTTTGGGGTACAAAGGAGGCGGCGGAATCGCTTCGACATTTATGGATCAGCAAGAATGCACACATTTAATTCTATATTACACTGAATGGGAAGGGGATGGATTCCGCCACTCGGGCTCTGTCGCACTAGCGAAAGAGTCAACCGCACCATGTCCAGCTCGATCTCGCTTCATAACTCCACGCAGTCCGAGTGCTTAAGCTCAAATCAATTGAGTTCTTCATCCCAAAGAGAAACAGCCTAGTACTCGAACCCTAACAATTAGCGAATACATACTAAAGATATGAAGTTCCCTGTTAGAAAAATGGCCTGATGTTAATAGCGAAAAGTGAAATTTTTTCTGTGAAAGTTCCGAAAATTCCGAGGCGTATTTAGCTGCTTTCAGGTACCCGTCCAACGATTTACCACCTCTTCTAATCATCCGAGTTCTTTTTCATCCGAATGAGAAACAACCTGAACCTTAACCACTGGCTAACACTTACTCACGATACTAAGTTCACTTCTAGGATGCGACCAACATAATACGTCCTAATGTTTCACCATTGAAAATGGCTCATTCTGCACACACCGCTAGCTACAAACCCGTTGCTCGCATTCCGCAAAAGGTGACGTACAACATGCACGCGGACTTAACAACTTGGTTGTTATTAAAAACTTACAAAGCCATTCAGTGACTGAGTTCCATCTTTGATCTTTTCTTGCCTTTATGTGTGATAATCTTTCATTATGTTTATCTGAAATGTTGAGATAAAACCACTTAAACATCAAATTTCTGTTTTCTCACAAAATGCTCATTAAAAGCTATTTGCATTTGGTAAAATTCTTCTTCGATGCAGGAAGACAATTCCATGAGATATCGGATGATTAGTGTCTTGTTGAAATCACAGTTAAAATTAACTTTTCTTGAAAGTATATCTGTTGTATCTCCAGAAATTATATCATAGTTTTCTGATTATCTTGAACTGTAATTTATTTGTCTTTCGTTATTATCTGTATAATATGTACACTTGTTTAAGTCGTTACTATGACGCCTTGCACTTTGTTAAATAAACATTGGAGTTACGACGCGTCCCGTCTCTTGTGGCCGTTTTCGAACGTAACGCATACTAATCAAACTATTTTAGGTTGCATAGCACCTCCGTACTTTACATTAATATCATTTCTAAATAACTAACCCTTGCTCTATTAGGAATAGAATAAGATAATTAAAACAGGTTATAAGGAGATACTATCAAGGTGATTTTAATTATCTGAATAAAATAAAATTGCATTTCTGGAAGATACACCAGGACGCTTGAAACTAAATATCAATATTCTGTCTTTTCACAAGAAAATCACGAAATCTGTTTTTAATTGACTAAATTATTCTTTGAGATGTAAATAAATGAATATATTATTTGATGCTAGCGTATATTAGGAAGAAAACAATTAATTAACAAATAATGACTTTAACTATCGTATTCTTGTTAACGGAATTTTTCTAGAAAACTTGATTCATATTTCATTGCAGATTGCAATCACAATAATAGAGCTACTCTGAATTTCTGGCAGTTTTCCAAAAATCATGAAAACGCCAGTAAAATGGTGTTAGCGTTTACGAAAGGATGTCTAGGAATCTAGAATTTGTAAAGAAATTCACAGTAATAAGAATTGGTGATAACAAGGTTCGTTCCTTTTTATTCACCTTAAACTGTTGCAGTAAAAGCATTCAAGTTATGCAGAGATTTTTCGATTGATGTCGGATATCAGTATCCTAACTTGTAACGTCTCAAGTGCCTTAACAAAATTTCTTTGTTATATTTAATAAAACATTTAGTTTACGAAGAACTTTTCAGTTCTCGAATTCTTCAAAACAAACTGAGACGATTTGTCTATTTGCCGAAGTAAACCATGCAACTTGATCTAGCTTTCCATCTTTTAAAGATGTGAATGCGTAGTGGCATCCTGACTTCTTCTGTTAGGCTCTCTTTAAGAAGCGTCGCGACTGCCGTATTTCAGCAGAATCTGCCCACTAACGGCGACTGAATTTTTGAGTAGAGCGAGAATGTTCATTTGCAAGGCCTACACAAATACGGATCGACTAGAGTTGAGTTTGTTAATAGCCTGAAAACAGCCTTCAGGCAAATATGATGAATTGAAAAATGTGATGCTTGTAGAGGTTGTTCATGGTTTATAATGATATTCATTACAACAATGCATATTAATCATATATTATGTAGATCATTTCTACTTGAACATCTCGTTCATTGAAATTTTACACCAAAAGTATATCATGTTTTAACAACTGATTTCTGAAAGACGTAGTCTAAGACAGGATTCAGTTTTATATAAGAATTGCCTAAGCAACGGTTCCGAATAAAAGGTCCCTTTACTGGCCAGTATTTCCTTAACAGTACATTTGTCAACACATGCTATTCCTTTGCATGACAATGTAGCGATTTACCTATCAACAAGACTAGTAGAATTTTGGTTCTTCAATTACATTCGAAGCTATTTGCAGCATTTTATGGATCTGAGTGATTAAGTTAACTCTCCTTTCATCACCTCCTTCTACATGAGAAACCGAGAAAAAGGAGTTGAAGCACTACGTTGGTCGAAACCCATTGCCACTCTTGACCTTGTGAGTACGCATAAACTTCAATGAAGTTTGTTTTTTTAAATCATGCCTACACATTTAGCCCTTGGGTTGATGAAAAACTAATGTAATTTGTTATCAAGAGCTTGAAATACCTGAATTTCTGAAGGTCCGTCCGCGGTGCAGCATTCAGCTAGTCTAACAGATTCCGGATGGTGGACCCCATCTGATCAAGTCTACGGACCGCTGAGTAACGATATTGTGACTCTCAGAGGTCAAAAATCTCAATCCGCTTCAATGTGGCAGTATTGCCGTGAGCTCTGCCTTTACCTGCGATTTCTCCCTTTATCACAGGTGAAGAGCGGTTCCTATAATTGAGAAGGAGGGTTTTTTCCTAATTCAGCACTCAAATTATTGTTGTGTGTTAAGCAGCTTTCTTACGGTCCTTCTCTCAAATAAAATTCTTTAACACAAGAAGTGACGTATTTTGTATTTCATAGAATAGTTACCTGAGATAGAGCCTAAGATATTTTTTTGAAATATATTCCCCCAAGGCACCTTGAACAGTTTCAAGCGTTAGATGTTAATAAAAAGACTACTTCATCATTTATCGTAGT
>JAUOZQ010000121.1:0-273976 GCA_030710315.1 Anomotaenia brevis
GCCGATTCACCACCATGCATTTTACTAGTTCATGCATTAAGGTCCTGTTAAAACCCACGATGACTTCACAACTGACAGATTTTAAATGTCCGACAATGGAGGTTTATATATCTGTGTGTCGAAATGACAATTAATTCTCATACCTTTATGATTGTCCATGGGATTTCGAGCCCTATTCAATAGATTGACTAGTTCACATATACCACTTAACCAAAATTTCCTTAAAGACGTGATTTGAAACTTGAACAAACCACTAAGTATTCTTTAGCAAGCATGTTTTAAACGCTTTTCCTACCTAAATTGTTTTAGTTCCATTGTGTACTTGCTAAAGGTGTCATGGCGTATTCCACAGAAAATGTTAGAGAAATGATTCAGTGCATTAAACAAAAAAACAGTCGAATCGACTTCTTGTAGACTTCGAAATCTTCAAAAGTCTATCTTGACGAATGTGTAGTATTTGACAGACTATACCGCGTCAACGGTACTCGAATTACTCGAGTCGCTTTTGGTTCGCAAATCGATTAATTGTGGAGTTGAAAGTGACATTGTAAATATACCGAAAAGAGATGCCTCTTTTAGTTGAATTGGCTAAAACGGAAGTTACGGTTAAAACAAGTGATCGATTTGAATACACACGGTTTATATCTTGTGATTCTTCGTATTACTTTTGTAGAAACACTGATTTAAATTTGGTTCAATTGCAGGACCACTAAAGCAGTACCGATCAAATTGCTGACATTATCTTTTTGCATGAAACATTAAAAGGTTGTTTTGTTTGTGAATCCGATTCGCAGGCGCACAAATTATTTTCGTAATATATATTGGAAGACCACGCCATGCACGGCATGATTCATCTGCGGTCATTTCTGGAGAATATTGCAGTAAAAGCAGCTTTTATTAACTAGATTTAAGCAATTCTTATAAATGCTAATGCATAAGATGTCCGATTTTGCGATTTCCATGCCCGTCACCAGTTAGGCTGTTTCCTTCTCACATTGTGATTTTAACAATGCGTTTATTCAAAAAATGTCCTTTATCCATAAAACAGGTCAGTGATTACAAATTCAACATAAGTGGGCTCATGGCCCTTTGTGAAAAGTGGTTAAAGCCCATGTTAATTTCTAAAGGTCTCAGTTAAAAAAAGAAACACTGAAATATTAGCCGTTATTTTCTCATTTATGCAACCGTTTTGCTTCTTCGCCAATTAGTTAAAGTGGCTGCTTTTTGCGTTTGAATTGGCGATTTCTCTTACAGCCGTTTCCTATTTCCAATCGGCTCCACTTACAGTCGTCGACACCAAAAAGCCCTAACAAGCAGAACACAAGTATTTGATTTCTAGCCGCTCCTCTATTGACCTTCCATCTCATTCCGCTATGCTGCATTAATTTTATTTAATTTAATTTAAATACGCAGCATTTGTGACCCATATCGAAAATTAAGTGGTGGAGATTATTTCCATCTATCAAGTTAGTCACTACCCATGATGGGTGTGCCAATTCGGAGCAGCGGCTTCCTGGTGAAGCATTCGCTTGCTTCTCCCGGGTCAAAGCATCGAAATGAGTCATCCTGAGCAATTATCATTAACAAGTGGGGACTTTCATGGGATAATCAGATAATATCGCATTTTTGCGAAATAAACATACACCCACACATAAGTTTTATAAAAAATGACCTCAAGCGGAGGTCATAAACTGAGCTCGCCATGCACTAAAATTGTTTTTCATGCTCAGTGATGACTCATTATCTCGGCGTGCTTAGGCAACCTCATTCTCGGGAGGGGGGTCCTTCATTACAAAATGCCCGCTTTTGTCGGTCAGGTAATTAAGTTTCAATTGACCCACTGGTGGTTGTAATGAATACTGAACATTTTGAAATTACCGTCGTGTTCATGGGATTGGTAAGTGTCACGAATGAGCTGACAACTGAGGAATGTAGCGCGGAGGAGAGTGAATGAAGGGATTATATAGCTTTTGCTAGTGATGATTGGGATTCAGTGGCAGGTGCCCAGCAAATGCCCGATGTCATTATGAGGTCTTGGAATACAACCTTTAGTTTGAAGATCGTATCGCCTGCATTTTTAGATGCTTCTGTTGCTGTGAAATGAGGCCTTAATGACAGTCGCGCATAAGAGATGTGGATTAGATAATTTCCTTGCGAGTTATCATCGTCGAAGTCTCGAGCTCCCTACTGCAAATCATCGGTGAAAGCACGTCTACACCGACACGGACACCTGTATTGTTCGCTTGTCTGACGGTAAGCGATTTGGCAGGGTCGGAGGACATACTGCACTAGATTCATCGGCCATTTTCTTCGTTCCCTCAAATTACTTTCACTGATTTTGTCCCCCTCGTCTTCAAAAACGAGGTTTTTTCCAGTTTACATGGAGTGGCGCATTGTGGGTGCTGGGTCCAGTTGCTAAAGCCGAAACCAATAAGAATGTTTAAATTGTCCCGTTATCGACCTTGAATATTTGTTGTTAGCTCCTACCTGAACCAATAGAACTCAAGGTTATTTGTGGAACACCACTGGTACTCTGCCTCTCCAATTATAGCAGTTTTCCAGTGCATTATCTTCAATATTTTATATTCTTTCTCAGACAATGCTTTTTTCATTTTAGAAGATACACCCCGCATAGTTTATTTACTTATATACATTATTTGACTTAAAATGGCTTTACTTACCAGAGCCAAAATTTGGCCAAAGTAGAGAAGATATTACGTGCATTCGAGGGTAAGAAATGCTTGCATAGATCAGCTTAAGATTATGAATTTCTGTAATATTGAATTTTTCATCAGTTTATGGAGCATTGGTGAACTGCTAATTTGCAACGAAGTCATCATGACTATGTGAATGGTTCCTGTATAGAAAATGATTAAGGACGTTATTAATGTCTGCGTTTGACGAATAAAGAGGATTCACTGCTGACTGCCATAAATAATTACAATAACGATTTGTAACGATTTGTAATTTCCTTTTGTTTAAACGCGCAGCTATCTGACCTCCTTTTTATGAATGAACGATTTACCTGAGAAGCGATTGGCCAGCTGGAGCTGTGACCAGCTGTGTGGAGTGGTGAGTGCGATTCGATTGGCTACGAGAAAAGATAAAAAGCTAGAGGCCTTTCCCATTCCTCATTTCCCCAAACGGATCATCACAGGAGGTTGTGTTCGACATGAATAACGGTGATTCTGCTTCGAGTTTTGTCCGACATGATGAGATGGGAGTTCGTTCATCGGCTAGTAAAAGAAAAGCCTATCGCCCCAGAAAAATCGTGGCGGTTTCCAATGAAGGGAACGGCGAAAGTGCAACAACGCATTCGCCACCACCGCCATCTGTAGAATGGAGACACACGACGGGAGGAGGAGCGAGGCAGCAGGAGGAGTCAGGTAGACTGCACCAGCCATTGAGCGTCTCAGTGGATGTGGAGCAGTCGCGGCTGACGCAGCAGCAGCAACAACCGCTTATGTTGTTAGCAGAGTTGCTTTACATTTGTCCAGTTTTGATTCAATTACAGCAGGTGGCTACAGAGCGAAATATCCTCAACTTCTGGCCACAGTTTGTGGAAGCTCTTGGGAGGATTCTCGCCCAAGGCCACGCTGCTGCGGTAAATGCAACAGCAGACAGTCCCGCAAGCCCTCTGATGCAGGCCCAACCACAGCTGACGCCTGAGCCAGCAGCTGCGGCGGCGGCGACAGCGACGACGTCGGTGGCGGGAGTGGAAATGGCAACACATTTTGCCCCTTCGCATACTTCTCCGCCATCTGCCTCCACGCGGAGGAACACGAAGCAATCCAGTGAACGCAGAGGTAGTGACACTGAAGAAGGTCTGCTGTCCTCGAATCCTCTTGGGTCGTCAAGATTGCGAAGACGTGCTGGCAGGCGGTTCACGTGCAATCTCTGCGTGGGGAAAGAATTCGGGAGCCTACACGAGTTAGATTGGCACACGCATGAGACGCATGGATCGTACCAATGCAACGTGTGTCAAAAGCGCTACACGCTGCGCAGAAACCTCGAGCGCCACGCCTATCTCCATGCTGATTTTAGGCCCTACCGGTGCTTGTTGTGCGAAAGAGCACAATTTTACCGTAAAGACAATGCAATGCGACATGTGAGCGCTATGCACTCAGGCCTCACAACTGCCGCTGATCAGCATATCGAGGTGGTGCCATTTCCTGGCAATATTCTCGAATTTCTTAGCTCAGGACATCCACAGTTGCAGCAGCAGCATCAGCAGCGGCAGGTGCTGCAGGAAGAGAATGATATGGAAGAGGACGAGTAGCAGCAGCAACAGATGACACTCGCTTCGTGGGGTGAGAGAGAGAGCGTTCCTTTTCACGCGACATCGGACGCTCATCGGGCAACACGAATTTCCAACAGCCAATCACAAACATGACAGTTTCTCCTCTCATAGAGTATGAACCTGTGCTATCTCAACTGGAGGAAACTTCAAAACCAACGACTTTTATGCCCTAGCCCTAAAGGCCTTCATTTAGTACCTACTGATATGTATTTGAAGCTTCTCATTTATAACCATTATATGGTTGTTTTCATAAAACGGCTATTGATTTACCAAAAAGGAAATGCATCGGCATTTTTGTGTTGCGGTGGCGTTAAGGTGCTCTCGATATTACTCCAGTGGCTGTAACAGTCATAACTGAATGGTGGTTGAACGGCCTTGAAACTTAGAGGAGGACAAGTAGCTGAGAATTCGATTTAATCATTGGATGAGTTGAGTGAGATTCGAAGCCCTGTTTCCACTAGGGATATCCAAGTTCACCAGCTAGCTGAGTGGTGCCAGGAACTATGTCTGAAAAGGAAAGGATGAAGAAATTGAAATCCCGTTTATTGATAATTTTTCTATCGGTCATTGCTAGTAAATTTTGGGTGATATCTTGTATTAAAAGGCAAACCTGAGCGTGGTTTGAACGATTTTAAAAGCATTGTTTCAAATGAGGACATTTTAGGTAGTTCACAGTTTGAAAAATGTCTGAAAATTGATTAACTCAGTCTAGGAAAGAGAGTTCGTTGACTATTAGATCCGTTGAAATGCGATGTATGGTACGGCGCATCGTCTGTGTTGATTGGGAGTTATCGGGTCCGAACAAAATGCTTTAGGTAAAAAAGCAACAGTCAGTCTGTGAGGGTTTTTTGACAGCATTTGTCTGTTTACGCTTCCTACGATTATTTCCAACTGAACTACATAAATTACGTCAAAACAAAATGGTTGCATTGGACTCAAATTGCATTGTACTCCAATATTAATTACCGCAACTTGTTTGCTGAGGATTTCCTTCCCATTGTTTGTCTTCTTCATAGAAACATTGATTATTATTATTACTATAACATAAATTTTTCCAATTTTTCCTTAAATGTTCTTGATATGTTTGAGCCATTTTTTCAACTTGTGAATGATCTCTCTGGCCAATAGATTAAGGAAAAACTACTGCCCCTTCTTTCTGAAAACTGCCTAGCATTTTTTTTCAAATCGGTCATGCGTACAAGGGACTATGTGTAAAATACTAGCTTACGAAAGAATAGGATGATACACATCTAAAATGAAATCCTTGCTTATTTATTCTAAAAAATTGAAGTGATATCTAATTACCTTCTTAATAATCACGCAAGCCGATCCTCATGGTCGAACCTGACTCAACTGGAAACAGCATCGTGTAGGCATCATGAAGCGCAGTTGGAGCTGTTTAGTGTATGTGGAACTCCTCAAACACTTGGAGGAGAATCGCACTTCAGCTTAAACGATCAACTCAGTTCCTCGGCTGCTGCAGCACTTTCGTGGATTGTGAATCACGTCTTCTGTCTCAGCCTGTAATTCAGCACAGCTCTATTTGTAAATCCGAAGTTAGGGTTCTATATTCGAAACAAGGATTGGTTAAGCCGACTTTAATTTGAATCCCTGAAACAGCAGGAAAATTGCTAAAATGCATCCGCGATAGTAGTCCAACGGCGAAGTGACAAAGGATTATTGCACTCCAGTCTTATTGTATGTCTAATGAATCGAATTGACAAGATAAAGTTTTAAACGACTGTGGATTGTCCGCCTAACCTTCTAAAAAGCAATTGATAGGGCTCCAAATCAGGTGTATATTGTTCTTTAAGGATATTTAGCCTAATCTCTAATATTCACAGATTTCCACTTCCACTGATCGCCGATCCGAGAGAGTCTGCATGCAAACGCTTGTGGGCGTTCATATGAGGTATGAGTGAGTTCAACTTTCAACCCCTGAATACTCCAAGTGGCTTTGCACATTCACAAGTGTCGTGATTCTCTTCCAAAAGCAGGCATGTGTAATAGTTGTCTTGTTATTATCTGATAATTCACAGGAATTCAATTATTCACTATTTTAGCTGTAGGGATATCCTATAGGAACCGTCACAATTTCGAATAAGTGAATCAAAGTTCAACTGAATCCGCGTGCGTCCCTTGATTATCTTTGACTTCCTTCAACCTATCTACGAGCAATTTAATACCCTCATTATTGTCACAGACTTTTGTCTTCGATCATTCGAAGAATTCCCAAATATTCGGTTCATCGTACTTCTATGGTATTGCAAGTTCTCATTCATCCTAGTGATTTCTCAAGCTACGAAAGATTAGGTGGTAGTCTGAAGAAAGCGAGCAAAGGCGGGAAATTGGGTTGGTGAGGAACATTTCCACAATGACGTGTTTTGCTGTGTGGGGTCTCGCTACACTCTTCAGACGAAGCGAAACACCTTTCAAGATCACTAGGACAGGTCTCTTTTCCTGCTCAAGGTTTGATTCGACCCCCTTCATTGCTGAAGCCAGTAGTTTTAAGTATTAATTGGTGCAGAGTAACACGTTTTCAAGTTCTCTCCGAAAGCAGAAATGAGCACATGTTCAAAGCCAATAGAGTTCCATAATTGACTGCATGCATGCAAGCATACATGGATGGGAAAGACAATTAAATGAAACCATTTGGAACTATCCTAAAGACTCCAATTTCCAAATGCAAACACATGTCGGAAATCATGGTTTTAGTGGCTATTTATAATCAGCTGTAATCAAAGACCCTTACAGAAGGAAGCCTTATTTGAGTGTTGACAATCAGCTACTAAGGCGCTTTACATGGATGTTTACGCTATAACTGTTTTCCTAAATGATCGCCGCAATTTATGCCCTCTATTTTATAACCACACTGAGATATTTATATGTTACTTATATGCATAGAAAATACAAAATTTCATCGTCTCAGTTACTATTTAATTGATATTTATTTAAGCAGTTGCATAAGAGATTTGCTGGACTACGGTAAAGAAAATATACGCCTAATTTGCAAATAATTAGCCTATTAAAAATACCTCACTTATGCATGGCTTTCTTCTCAAATTAAATGTCCTCAAGGCCAAAGTGAGGTTTTGCATCCTAAAGGAATAATTTCCAAACTAAATGCCGTGAAAACTGGTGAATTAGGAAGAGCAATAGTCGAAGCCCACTACGAAATGTACAAACATTTCATGCCCACAAGATGATTTGTCAACGAACAGTCTTTAAATAAAAGATGACAATGTCATTTTAACTGCACTTAGAGACTAAAATCAGATATGCCAGCATATCCAGAAATCTATGCATAGAGACTTGTTGAAACTAGGAAAAATCGTCAGCAAGCAAGTTTCAAAGACCTCTTTCCACTTAAATTATTCAGTTACGACTTTTGTTTTTGAAATTAATTGCACAATAATAGCAATTTGAGGGTTGTCCAAAACACGTGGCTGCTCAGCCGCAACCCTAAGGAATTGCGTGACATGTCAAATTTTACAAAATCGCTAACTATGTAGTGTCTAAAGACCCTTAAAATGTTGTAGAAATGAGTCATTCCATTACACCGATCACAAGACTATGAAATCCTCAAAATATCATTCTGATAAAGTGCTTTAACAGCTCATGCACAGTTGTAAGTAATTTCCAAATAAACACAAATAATTTCGGCACAGAATCTTGTCGGATTTCTTAAATAAAATCACAGCTTACGATAGAATAAAATAGCACATACAAAAAATGCAGTTATTAGTGATTTCACGCAATCGCTGCAGAGAACTGTATTCAGGTTAAAGTAAATCCGCATCAATTAATGTTCTGATTTTAAACAAGTTGAAATTCGCTCTTGTTTAAACGCGCAGATATCTGACCTCCATCCCTCCTTCTCTCGATTAAGCAGTCAAGGTGATGAGATATTCGCCAGCTTGAAGATTAGTACTATTTGAATGGCTGGAATTGACTGCTGCAATTTCCAATGTTTCTGCTCCATCTGATCACCAGCCATCCACTTTTTGCCGAAACACAGGAGCCGGCAAACGGGCCTAATATTCCTTACTTCACGGCTTTAGTTGTGGATGAGCTTTTGAGAAATTTCCACGAACGATTCGGTAATGCAACGCTGCAGGACAATCGGCAACTGCTCATTCCTCCTGGTGATTTCTTAAGCTGCGAAAGAATTGGTGACAGTCTGAAGAAAGAGAGCAAAGGCAGTGAATGTGGTGCAGTCGCGGTCACAGCGGTAGAAACAACAGCCGCTTAAAGTTGTCCGGTATTGATTCGATTACAGCAGGTGGCGACAGAGCGAAATATCCCTAACTTCTGGTCTCGCTACACACTCCAGACTAGTGTTCCACCGGTTGTCTCCCGCTGCGTCTCCCGCTCCAAAACACCAACAGGGCCTCGCATAGGTTGTTTGTGGCGCTTTCTGCCACTGTGGAGGTGCAAGAAACGAGAATAAAGAGGTCTGAGGAAGCTTTACAGAAGCGGAAGAAGCTACGGAAACAAACGCTGGAAGCACGGCTGCAGGTGGCTTTAGTTTCGATCCACGGAAGAGCCCACAGATGGCCATTACATTCATCGCTTCTCCTGCCAGGAGGATGAAGCGATCCAGTGGCCGCGGCGGTGGCTGTGATGAAGGTCGACGATTGACGAATCCCGGGCTTGCGGACGGTTGGAGTGCGATCTGTGCAAGGGGAAAGAGTACGGGACCTCAGATGAACCAGATCGACACACGCATGACAGACATGGGTCGTACTCAATCCAACGTGTGCCACAAGTGCAAAATAAAGCGCAAAAACCTCGGGCGCCGCGCTTGTCTTAATGTGAAGTTCAGACCATACCGGTGAAGACTGGGCAAAAAAGCACACTTTTATCGAAAAAACCAGGCAATGAGGCGGGGCCTCTCGTCACACGCTGATCATATCGAGGTGCTCCACTTTTCCGCCAATGTTCTCCACTTCCTCCACCCTGTCGAAGGTGACTGCATTAAGTGCGTGAGTAAGTAGGGTCGACAAGAACGCAGACTAATTTGCCAGGATCCACTGTCAGTGTACAGTAAGAAAGTCCGAACTTCCAATCTTTTATATGCTGCTGTGAATAGTGTTAAACTTCTCTTCATGATGCTGATTGGATGCTATTTGCAGTCGAACATTGTTAAGCTATGGCGACTGGCCGGCTTGATGATTAGACTCAGGTGATTATAGATCAACTTTGGATGAACCTTGTTAATCGGTTTGGTCATTGCAATGGCTTATTAAGTTAGAATAATTAGCATTTTCTGCAGACTAAGACAAACTCACGATATAGCGTAACTATTATGTAGTCTTGGAGGCTAGAATATTTTTAGCAACGAGAAAGCTTAAGAAAATGTAAACACTATTTGGACTTGAGCCGGCACTAGCAAATCCACAAAGACACAAGATTCGAAATGTTTCTGTTGTCAGTGTTGTGGATAGTCCGTTCCTAACTATCAATTTTCTTAACTCAGAAGTCGACGCTACTACGGAAGTCCTTGACATCCCCATAGTAATGCCCAAAGATTTTCCAAAATTACCCCAAAGAATGTGGAAAAAATTTTAGAAATATGACAATCTGATGCCAGGTTAGAGGCCCAGAAGTCAATAAGGAGTTCTGTGAGAACAGACTTGAGCTCTATTATCAAATTACCACCAAATTACCAAATCGAACACAGAACCGAGCACAATTACTTAGTAAGGAAGACATGGGCCATAAACATGCTTATTTCAAATTTAATCAGTATAGAAGTATTTCCTCTCAAATTTGCACCAATCTCATCATGACTTCACAAGCCTTTCGCAAGTTTATCACTTACAGTTTCTAAAAAGCTCCTTCATCTTTGTATTCGGTGGTATAATTGTATTTTCTTAAATTTGTGTGCATGTTTCCGAAGTAAACAGCCTTAACATCTAAAAATTTTAGATGCTGATTTTCAGCCTTGTTTAGTTTCACTTAATCATGATCAAATACGAAATGGAAGGTACACATTTAGAACGAATTTACTTATCAATTAACGTAAATCAAGAATAAAAACCTTTTGTTCCAACATAAGGAATAGGTCGCAAAAATTTTCAATTTCGAATTTGATTTTTTGTCTATAGTTACCAAATACTATTAAAATAATAAGTTATTAGTTTGCACCGACAAGTCCCTTTTGGGCTGCTCCCGCGTTTTATGATTTAGTGTTTATAGGACCTTAAGCAATGAGAAGATCGGCTGCTCCAAGTCTTAAACAGGTAATATTGTGATCATATCAAATGAATTACTAAGTGTATTCTTGACTCGCTATATCTGTTTTGGAAAACATTAGCTGATTAACCTTCCATTAATTTACCCAACCTAATATTTACTGATATTTTTTGTTGATACTGCGATAATCATAATGAAATATTATTCGTTTTCTTCTGGCAGGACCCTTTCGGAGGTAAAAGAGCGATTAACGGACCGTTAGCTCAAATAAATCATCAAAGTGATGTTCTTTCGGCACCCCGAAAAGTGATTAAAGAACCCGTTGCACCTAATCCAAATCGTACGGCCAATGATGGTGAAATTAAATATGAAATCGTGTATGCCAAACGCTCAGCCAGGAAGGTGAGTCATTTATTCACCTTAAGGTATTTATTTCCTCTATAGCACAAGAAATGGGAGGACGACGGTTTGTTCAGTCTTTTATTTATCACTTGGTTACTTAAGGCACCTTAATTTTATCCGGATCCCATGCCAAAATACTGTCCACTGACGGGAAAACGTAAGGAACTTATTTTCTTATTTTGCTCTCAGTGTTTCCTCTTCATCTTTAAAGCCGGAAGTTCTGGGCTCACTAGAATCTGGCTCCATTCTGGTTGTTGGTGGCCACGAGTGTCAACTGATGACCCTAATTGATGCATCCTCTAATTCTACGATGACGTCGGACCCTCCTCCTCCTTCTGAATCAAAGTCTCTTCCCGCTCCTCCTCGAAAAATTCTCAAAAGGGTACCTTGACATATATACTACTTAATCCCCTGTCTCAGCAATTCAGTAGTTTGAATGTTCAGCCCCTAAAACCGGGCCAGAATGACTTTATGCTTCCTCCTCCACCCAGTTCTCATGTGGTAGGTTGTTTTGTGAATTAATTGACTTCATCCCAGTGGAAACACAACCCGGACGGGTTACCAGTTACCGAGGTGTTTCTGGGGTCGAATCTCGCCTTAAAACTGCACCCCTATCAGCTCAAGGGCATTCAGTTCCTCTATGAGTGCGTTCTGGGTTACCGGAGAGTCGAAAACGGCAGTCTATCGCCTTGCCTTGAGGATGAAGATGAGGAGATATACGGTGGGATTTTGGCGTAAGTTTTCATTCGTTTTTGGTAAAGATTTTCGCTTGTGTAGAGATGAAATGGGACTGGGAAAAACGGTTCAGGTGATTGCACTGCTCTCTGTGCTCCTGAGACAGGGTCCGTACGGAGGAGTTCCGGTTATTAGACGTTGTCTTATCGTCACGCCAGGCAGTCTCGTCATGGTGAGTTCGAATTTCTCACGTTTCAAAGTAAATATCACCACCGAAGTTTGTTTAAAGTCGGTGCTTGAGTTCTTACCAATGCCGTCACAAACAACATCGAATTTTGAAATAGAGCTACAGCTTTCCCATGCAGAGGGTATTTTATGCTCGTATAAGTTTTAGAGGGACAGAGCACTACAACTGGAGCGCTGATTGGCTAAGCGCGTTCTGGAGACATTCAATTTAGCTGACGGTGATAGTAACTCACCAATTATAACTGTGCATGTTCCCGTGAAGCCAATGAGGGACTTAAACGGGAAGTGGCCAATGACGTGGAGGCTTGGTCCACTGCAGCCAATGATCGCTGTCCTCGGCTATCGTTGGTCGAGTCGGTAAGAAGTCACCAATGGCGTGGAGGCTAAGTATTGTGAGCGCTCTACTTGGTCGTAATTCTCCCCTCTGATTGGCTGGAACTGGCAGAAGCAGTTCGCTAAGTTCGTGGGTTTAGTGACATATTGCTTGAGCCAGGAGATCCTGATAATTTGGAGTGGGCTGGTTCATGCCTCAACAGCTGTCCCCGCGAGTGTCCAGATCGTGTCTTTTATGCATACACTATTTGCATATGTCAATCTTTCCGAAATGCTGATTGGTTATATTCATTCAAATAACCAGTGAAAATGCGACTAGGACCCCAGTAGTCTATGAGCGCTCTTCTCGTTCGTAATTGGTCGAGCTAGTCTAGAACTTACCAACCACAAGGCGACTAGTTCCCATGCCGCCAATGAGCGCTGTTTTCGGTTCTCTCTTCCCCTCCTGATTGGCTAGAACTGGCAGAAAGAGTTCGCCAAGTGGGCGGTGGGTCTGACAACGTACTGTGTGAACCAGGAGAACCCGTTGCGGGCCTACCTGTCTCAGCGGCGGCCGCCACCCGTCATCATCCTCTCCTACGAAATGCTCCTCCAGCACGCTGAACGCGTCGCAGAGATGGCAGCTATCGATCTTGTCGTCTGTGACGAGGGACATCGTCTCAAAAATCTCGAGATCAAGACCACCGGAGTGAGTTTGCCATGCCAGTTTCACTTTTTGTTGATACTGCGTCTTGATAGGCTGAAGATGCGATACCTCCTTCGAAATTAGAATGAATTCCCGAAGATAATAATTGAGTCATAAGGGCAGCCAATCCGTAACATACCCTTGGAGATTTGGATCTACAAAATGCCTTCTTTCCCGACTCCAAAGGTTCTGAAGCGTTTACCCGCCCGCCGACGCATAATCCTCACCGGGACACCCATCCAAAACGATCTGAACGAGTTCTGGTCACTGGCCGAGTTCGTAGCACCCGGATGCCTGGCCTTGAGCCGCGAGGAATACCGCGCTTGCATCGTGAACCCTCTCTCGCGGTCTCCGCACTCCACCGAGCTCTTTAAATCCGCAACCGAAGACGATGACGAAACCATCCCGACGGAGCTGGCTAGGGGCTCGGAAGAGGTTCGAGAGGCTGCTCGACGGCTGAAAGCGGCCCTCAAAGTGTTTCTGCTGCGTAGGACCTCCGATATGGTTACTGGTCGCCTTCCCGATAAAGGTTAGCACACACGGTCTACTTATTTTGAAATAAGTAGTGGGTTGGACAAATAACCCAAAGTACTTTATCATGATCATTGGGGCTAAACTATATTTTTCTATTTAGATGCACTGAATAATACTGAATAATGCAATTAATATTTGATTGATAACATTGAAGCACCCAGGAATGATTTGAGTTCAAGAAGGCAACATAGCAACAGCCGAAGAGGCTTGAACACTCACTCAGTTCATGTCACGCCTACTTATTTTAACCGCCCGGTTTCGTTTTAGTTGAACAGATAGTCTTCTGTGAGCCGTCCCCACTCCAACGCGAGGTTGAAGCGATGCTCATCAAGTGGATTGGGAGCCAGCTGGACTGTGACGACGAACCGGTTGAAGAGAGCTTCTTCGGTCTCGATGAAGGAGATATTGTCGACGACGAAGACGATGGAGAAGGCTTTAGTCCAACCCCCGGCTGTGGAATCGATGCTCTTGCCTGCATCATGGCCTTCAGGAAACTCTACAACCACCCCTCTCTCCTCCTCTTGTCGCTTAGAAGCCAGGCACTGTCATCCTCTAAGAAAGTGGGTCACACACTACTGAAATCAGGGCCCTCCTTTCAGTAGTATCTTGGTCCAAAGTAGCCATTTTGTGTCAATGCTGAAATCAAGCGCTAGTTTAGTGATGCTCTAAGCGTTCCGTTAGGCCTTGTCCTACTACTGAATTCCGTTGCCTTTATTTCAGTAGCGTTCTTGCTTCCACTACCATGTATATCGTCTTTAGGGTTATTTTGGAGGAAAAACGCCAGGCTAGCGACACACTAAGCGTTCCATTAAGCCTGGCTCTATCAACCACTGAAATCAATGCTCCTTGTTTCATTATTATCCTTGTCCACATTATCCTCTATGTGGCCCCATAGTGCTGGAATTAAGCGCTTTCATGTCACAAAAACGCCTACCTAGCGGCGCAATAAGCGTTCAATATTAGGTCTGGTCATGTGTCACGCACTACTGAAATCCGCGATCCCCATTTAAGTAGTATTATTGTTCATAGTAGCCCCTATATTGCCCTCAGTGCTGGAATTAAACGCATTAGGCGTTCCATTTGCTTGCTGCGTTGGAGCTTAGGTGGTGGTTCTAAGAGCCTCGATCAATTTTAATTGCTCCCAAGGTCGTGGTTTGTTGTCGCAATGAATCTGGCAATTTCAACATGATAAAAGTGGTCTCTAACTGCACAGTTAAGTAGATTTAAATGTAATTTAGTAAAGAAAATAAAATCACGGCTTTTGCAGTGCTGGCAGCGCACAATAGTCACTCTGTGGGGTTATGATCGGCAGAGTTCGGTGATCAAACATAGAGTGGATTGTTAGGGTAATAAAAATTGGCCAATATCCAATTTTGACTTGTCCCTGGGATGTGTTTTTAGGTGGGATTGGATCCCACTACTGACAAAAATGTAGCAACCTATCATTAGCGACTGCCCTCGTTAACTTCCGGGGTTTAACTGCGGTTCTTAACGACTTCATGCAAGCGTCTAAGTTCAAACTTGGCCACTGCAACTATACTTCATCGACTCAGGAGAGTAGTGACTGCGTAGCCGGTTCCGAGGTGTCCAACTTCAGACATTTCATCTCTTTCATACTCGGCAAATGCGTTTCTTGCTGTAGCCATCTAGTATTCCCGTTATTTTGAAGGAACCCAAATGGTTGCTTGTATGCTAGTGGAATTAGCGCTCATAATAATAGAGACCGTAAAAAGGAAAGCTTGTGGCTATGCGAAGGTTTTTGATAAGGCTGCCACACCACTTCTGGGATCCAGAAAGTCCAGATTTGGATCAGGAATGATTGGCCTTGTTTCCAGGCCCATAGGAGAAAATGGTGAAACAATATAAGCGTCTTCAGCGATCGTGAGCCAGCCAGATCTCTACCAACCCGCAATAATGTTCCTTCCTCTTCCTATTCCCCATTTCCCCTCCAGCAGTCCCTGCCAGACGGTCTGATGGATCTGCTTCAGCGTTCCCTTCCACCCACCGAGGTTAACGGCTGTGCGTCCACCACAGTCTGCAAGACGTCGGGCAAGCTGGCGGTGCTTCAACATCTCCTCCGATCTGTCGCCCAGATGCCCCCCGACCCGGCCTCACTCGGCGGCAGCCATCGTCTCGTCCTGGTCTCGAATTTCACCCAGGTGCGTTCAACCTGGAGCTGGTGTTATCCTCCTATTCGTAACTCTAAACAGGCTTCGGATTCGATGATACTGGAACTAGTTGTTAGGGAATCGGTGTATCATCGACTGGCCTTAAACAGAAGTGGGGATTAACCGAACACAGACTAGACAATGGGATTTGGATTGGGTTGGTGGCATGTAAATGCCTCTCAGCTTGTCTTCGCAGCAACGTGGTGTCAGCGAGTGTCCCAGGACTATCATTGTTCCAGTGCCTATTCGCCTCTGATCAGCAGCTGTCAAAGTCCAAACAGAGGAGCGGAGTCACCTAGTTTGGCAAGGAATCTGTTTGTGCGCTTGGAAACAGCCGAAAGAAGCACTAAATCCAGACTGCTGCTTTCTAGGGCGGTTAGCTGGAGGATTTGACCGCCTTAGGGCACACCTCAGGGAGAAGCTGAGGGATCTCTGGGAACTGTTTTATAGATCTGTTTTGCATTCACCGTTCCTCTCAATCCACCGAAAGACCACCATGAGGCAGCAAAATTTGATGGAGCTACAGTTTAGATAAATTAGGATGCCAACATGAAACCGGTGATCACTGGATAATAAGGGTAGCCAAATTTATGACAACAGCAGGATTCGCACCCTCAGGCTACACCCCGGGGAGAATTGAAAAGTGATCGTTAACCAGCTTTTACGACTAAGCTAGTTGACTAACGTAACGTTAACGAACTTCAGAGATCGTAATCCTCTGGTGAATTATTTCCAGTGTGAACCAAACATTTGATCCCCTTCGAAAGATTAAACACAGTTCACTGCGTTTCAGTGTTGCTACAAGATGAGGACGGCTTTTTGGCAATTTTAGACTCTGGATCTCCTGGAACCCATCTGCAGATCCGCTACTCAGTCTCCCTGTCTTCGAATCGACGGTAAAACACCCACGAAACGGCGCCTGGACATTGTCGATCGTTTCAACTCCCCCACTTGCGTCGAGAGTGCGTTTCATTTTTCCTCATTTTATGGAGAAAAAATCACATGTTCAATTGAGTAACTTTTCCAACTTCAGAGGTGCTTCTGTTGAGTTCCAAAGCCGGTGGAACTGGTCTCAATCTCATCGGTGCCGACTTTTTGGTTCTCTTTGACATCGACTGGAACCCCGCTACTGATGCTCAGGTGGGTACTAGAAAACTCCTCGTTCTTGCATTATTTTTTTTCTCCTACGTAAATACGGATATTGCGTCCTTCGATGAAGCGCTCTTAGAATCCTTTCGTGCGTGGGTTATTTTAGTCCGTGGGATTTAAAAGCACCGAAACCGTGGGAACGTAAAAAAATTTTTCTTGAAAAAAAGATTGTCTTTCCAGATATAATCTCGAGGGATTTTTTGAACAAAGACTGCACTTTTTTGCAATGTCCTTCTGCTTCGTTGTATTGTAGGTTGTAAAAATTTGTTTAGTGGGTTTTAAAGGCTGATAGTGACTTTAGAAAGCTATTTTAAAACACTAGAGGTTCCGTTGAGGCCTGATTCGGATTGCTAGATATCTAGTATCTAAATTGTGCAACAAACGGTGTTGTTTAAGAGCACTAAGTCACTAAGTGAGTTTCAACACCGTCTCCAAGATATCAGTGTCTACAATTTACAACAAAGTGTCGTTTCAAATTAAAATTTAGACATATAACAGTAAAATTTATTTGGTATATGTAACATGGTGCGGCAAACACTGATTCCGAACATCCAGTTATATTAGTAGATTTAATCGTGAACTCCCAATAACATTATGGCTCTTAGGGACACACATTGTTGTAAAAATCAGAATTCCAACTTGCGTTCTTGGTTTTTCGAGATCTGCTGAATGCTATTTAACAGTATTGGGACTGAATTCAGTGAGATGACGCAAGCAGTGTTGGGATCTGTCAGCATTTTTTATGTGCTCCATTCTGCTCCAATGGTTAATTGAACTGCCTACGAAACTACCAGGTAGAGGTGTTTCCTCTACCACTGGAGTATTATGAGGTTCCAGCTCATTGATGGCCTCTGAATCCACTTGTAAACTTCCACAAACCTCTTCTGATGCCCCGCAGATCTGTGCATTTTTTGTTCCTTCCGATTTGATCAAGCCATCCTCCGCAGTTCTCATTGATGTGTGCCTATTTTCCTTGTTGCTAGGCACTGGCTCGCGTGTGGCGCGAGGGCCAACGGCGGCGGGTTCATTTGCTGCGTCTGGTGACGGCTGGTGGTCTGGAGGAGCGTATCCTACAACGCCAGGTCGCCAAGTCCTCCCTCGCTGCCACTGCGATGTCGTCTTCCTTCTCCCCTTTCCTCCGCCGTGCTCCCTCCGCCTCCTCCTCCTCCTCCTCCACACTCTCTTTGGATGAACTCAGGGTGAGCACTCGACACTGAGTACTTGCTGAAGTGTCTCGTTAACACTCACCGACGAGGGTACTTTGTAGTGCAACACTTAAAGTGTTATCGCTTCGCTGACGCCTTCTCACTCTGGTCTAACCCTCTCTCTATCGACTTCTCCTGAGTTCGCTCTATGCTCCTCCTACTTGTTACGATCCTTTGATCCGTCGTGATTCTTTTCATTTGCAACTGAGGGTGGTCCCATGTGCTTACCATTCGTGCATTTTCTCATTGTTTTGCCTGTCTCGGCTCTTTGATCTGTTTCAATCGAGACCGCTCTCGGTAACAACTGAGTACCACATCAAAGGGTTTCAAGTGTACTCTCGTGCTCAAAATCAGATGGTGTTGCTTAGATGACACCCCCCTCCTGTATCTTCTGCTATGACCTCTTTTGTTAATTTCGTCGTTGGTTTCACCTGTTTACCTGTCTGATTTTTGTTGACACCTAAGGCCGCTTGTACCTACGCCGACTGCTTTTGAGAGGGACTTTCTCGGTGACAGCCTTGACTGAGCAACTTGAATCGATTCCATCTGCCTTGTGTGGCACAAGGTTGTGCGATCTGTGTCCACGACAGTCAGCCGAATCTAGAAGGAGTGGGTCATTGGCTTCTATTAGGTGATTCATCTGTTTCTTTTTCCATTTTCCGAGCTATGACTGGTTTTGTCTCATTCTTATAATAAGTCCCTTTCAATCTAAAATGTCGTGGTGCGTAAGCACGACATTTGTTAGCCATAAATATTGTACTAGACCAATCCCGTTTTTATGGTAATTTCTTACAGAATGTCAGCTTGTTCATTGGTTCAAATCAATGCCATATCGCAGTGCTTCCCCTTCCTGTTCTGTGCGAATCCCCTAATTTCACAAAAATTGCAATTATAATCGTTACTGTTGTATTTGAGGTGCCTTCTGTGGGTCCTCAAGTGAATGTAATTCTGCCGGAACCGAGAACTTTATATGTGGAAAGCATGTCAACTTTGAGTTTTCCCGGATTCGCATTAGTTTGGTCACTAACTCCGCTTCAATCACACTCCGATTCTTCTTTCAAATTTCAGTTGGACTTTGTATTTCGGTGGTGGTTTGTTGAGTTCTACAGGAATTACGGAATTCATGACAAACCTGAGTAATTTAGTAATGTTTCTACTCAAATCAGAAGGATAGATAAACGGATTTTGGAGAATGCACAGCTTCTGTTCCCACCAAACGGGGTGTCTCTAATACCACGAAGTTGACTCCATCTTGAAAAATGTCAGGAATATCACGAAATCGACAATATATATATATGAACAACTGAGGATTCGATGCAAGTGCTGAACGCGGTTTGAACGGCACTGTCGGCAGTTTGAGTGACACCTCTAGGAGTAAAGGTGTTACGATGATGTAAATCTGTAGAGCTCTTGAGATCACTCATGAAGTTGATAAGAAACCAGGTACTTAGTTACAAGTACCAACTTGTCGATTTACTAAAAAGTGCTAAATCGCTCGAAACAACTCTCTCTGAGCCAAATGAAAGTGTAATCACTCTTGTGATGATTTCAAGTGGCTTACGATTTGTAAATCATATCTCACGTATTTCGCACCGTGAGAAAAAAAACGTTAAATTGTGGTAGTCTTCAGCAGTGATTCGATTGCTTTCCGTTTCACATCTGTTTTCTGTTTAAATTTAATTCCTTCCATGTGTTCAATTAAGCGCGCACATCCTTGAATGCATTGTTGAAGTTATTTGGATTATAAAAAACTGAATTCTTCCTCTCTCGCGGATAGTACCTCCTCTTGAGCCAAGACGATTTGGGATAAGTACTCACAGTCCATATGAAACCCCCTAAAAAATCGATTGAAATACTTGTGACAGATGTATTGATCACGAGTCAAGGGTTGATTCATTCGTTGATTCGTTAAGGCTCTCGGTAGTCACATGGTATGCTGAGTCAGGCGTCACCAAACCAAGGTATTGTATTAATTTCAAGCGTTATTAGTAATTTGAACTCATAAATCACGTCTCTCGAACATGGTTGACGAGGGAAAAAGAATAGTTACACTTATAGGTGTCAAATAATCGATTATTTATGTAGCCAATGTCAAGTCTCCCTTCTCAGTTTTATAGAACCCAATGGTGATAACGTAAGACGTTTGAGCAATCCTTTCAAGAACACTGAAAGGGTCAAATATGTGCGTCTGATGACAGCGCTTGACTAAAGGTTCTTATCCATCTTCGACAAAGCGATCATCATGAAGTTTTAAAAGTCCCGACTCTCTTGAATGGCTCTCACAACCATCAAATCATGTGCTTAGAAATGAGTAACACTAGATTTTATATAACTAAAATTGCCATTAAATGATTGGTGCAATCTTATCAGTTTATTCACGTCACGATATCGATTGACGTAATATCTATTGGTCTCGATTTCCAGAATAGCGTGTCACAAGACGAGCCCCTATGTCATGTCAGACAATCGTAATAGCAAAACATCACCAAGGAAATAGGAGGAATGTCACAGCTTAGCTAAGAGGAGGTCCTTCTACAAAAGTCGGCTTTGTTGGCTCTCAAAGTATTTCTTGTGCATCGTCAGTAGAGTAACTCAGACTTTAAGCGTATTCGTACACGTTGTTTACAAGCGTCTATCTTTGTTTGTTTGATCGAATCCAACTGCTTAGGGCATCCCAAACTACGATCAATCTTTTTTCAGTTAAATTTTGAACAGCCTCGGAGTTTTCGTCAATTTCCGGTGTTCCCTGCCTTCGACGGTCGTCTTCAAAGCCGTCTCTTCTTTCTTTGTAGCGCCAAATTTGGATAAATAACTCACAGCTTTTATCAGCACCCGTCTACATTGCGAGCCGTCGTGTTTGTTCTGTCCTGTCCTGTTCGAGAGAGGGTCGACGTCTCTGCCTTCTTTTCATCTCTTTTAGTACATTTCTTCCCGAACCGGTTTTCAAAGCAGCGCCCTGCCTTCTGTCGTTGTTTACAACCGACCCCAGATATCCCGTTTGTTTACTTGTTTATACACGCGTTTTCGGCAGCATCCGCAACCATCTGTGTTGGACTAGAGAATTGGGGAACCAGCAAACGGCCAAATTGTTAATTGTACTTAAACGTCGCGTGTTTTTATTCTGTCGTCTTCTTCCTAATAAAACGGACATCGTTGAGGAGCATTTACAGTCGATTTTAGAGATTCAAGTGAGAAGTCGATCTCCACCGGCACTACCACCGCCATCGTCTCTAGAAGAACTAGGTGGAGTGTGGGGCCAAAATTCCTTTGGAACTAACAATTCACGATTTGTATGAATCAATACCTCAGGGAGAATTGAGGCAGTAATTGCTTCAATAGGTGTTTCCATTAATTTGTCCATCGCCGACTTTAAGGTCCTCTGTTTCCTGCTTCACTTCAAATGTAAGCGGTAAAGAAATCGGTTTGTTTTGCACAGTATTTGGCGAAGTGGAAGAACTAGTGAGAGTGTCATTTAAAGGTATTCCTTTGAGTATTTCTTAGGTCCGACGTAACATAATCGCGACTGTGTGGGGTGGTTGAGAGGGCGGTATTTTCCGTTGAAGACTGCACTCTGTCGTCACGATGGCGTTGTTTCCATTTCCACTTTTATTAATCAGAGCAACGTTCTTTAGCTTAAAACCTCAGCAGAGCAAACTCATGTTACTATTCTGCATCGGCATCTCGGTTTCTTTGAACCCTACCCATCATTTCTGAGACGACTTTTGAGTAGATTTGAATTTAATTGAAGAGCTTCTCGTTTCCCCAACCTACGCATTAAATAAACAAACGAAAACTCTAGATGAAATCGTTGATCAGATTCCGATTTTTGATGGAATCGACGAAGAATCCTTCACTCCTACGGCGTCTTCGTAATAGAGCATACGAAACCTTTATTAATTCCATTCTTCCTAGAAAACTCGCGGGGCTATCATTCGATGAGACTCTTGCAGTTCTACATATCTTCTATTCAGGCGAAAAGTCTCTTTTTAATGCCCGTTTCCAGTGCTTCAAAATCGCGATGGAGCCTAGAGAAAATATTAGAGAACACACAACCAGAGTCGACAAACTCTGCTCCGAGTTCCAGTTCAGCCGTTTCTCATATCATAACCTACATAGTCTCATTTTTATATTAGGCCTTAAGAGCCCCGAGTCATCTTCCGTCCGAGCCCAACTCATGGCTCTCCTGGACAAGAATCTGGACACGACTGTTCAGGAGCTAGCTGATGCCTTTGTTCGAAATCGGAATATCGTGGCAGACGCTAAGTTGGTGCTCAATGTAAAGTACGAAGGTGCTAGCTACCTAAGTTTATTCAACGAAATGCAAGGCGTCATAGTAACGATTTAAACAACTGAACATTTTCTTGTAGATAATAACGAAAGGTAAATAAATTATAGCTTAAGATAATCAGAAGTCGTTATTGGTGTTCTCGAGGTATTTTCCCCCTTCAACACGTACAATTAAAACAAATACTTTTATTTTGTTCCAATTTCTGTAATCAAACTGTTACTGCGGACGAAAATTTGGACATTTTTTGATAACACTTAATCGGAAATGAATGATGAATGATTTAGGTCGAAACCGATCCTTCCCGCTTTGCCATATTTGAAAAAAATTTATTTATTCCTTTGTCATATCTTCACCAAAAGACATTCGGTCCTTTTGACACCGAATTCTCGTGTTTTCCGGTTGTACTAATTCGCAGCAACGGCATTAGTCACTGCTACCGTTAAGCACGCGTCTCATAGTCCAACCACATTCCTTGTTCAAACGTGCTTCTTTGTCAGTAATGTCTCCTTTGAGAGCTTAAGTCGTCAGTTTCTGTTAGCACTAAGTCTCAACTAACGGCTTAAATTCCAATATAGGATTCTTATTGGCCTCTGAAGGTCCTCATTGTGGCTTCACTAAATTTTTGTTGATAAAGAGAGCTTTTGTCCGTAAAGCCGATTTCTCTATTCCACCTCCCTCCTCTAGGAACTCTTCCAAACCCCACCTCCCGGCACCGTCTGCTGGACTCACGACCTCCTGGACTGTCGATGTCAACATCACGACGACTCTAGTGATACCGGCGCTGAACTCCACGAAGTCTCCATCGATGAAGACGACGTAAGAGCCTTCCAACTCGGCAGAGCACCGAAACGCGTCAAGAATGTCAATGGTGAGAATCAGGCAACATCCGGATCCACGAATGCCAACAAGGGTCTTGGAGAAGTCAAGTCCTGGAAACACTTCCTCACGGTGGAAGCAATCACTGAATGCGTTCCCATGTTGGCGTCGGCGTCGAAGTGGGTGAAAGCCATCTTTCAGAATGTCGTTAGCAAGGGGATGGAATGAGGGCGGCGGGGAGGCTGGTACCCTGCTTATTGTGTGGTGATTTTAAAGAAATTTGACGTCTTTTTTAAAATAACGAAATAGAGAAATTTGACCTTACTAAAACTACTTAGTCTTTAAATCTGTAGAAATCCGCTGGTCACTTCGGGAAATTTAAAAAGAGGTGTCCCTGGTTGAAGAAATGGTCTCCAAAAACTGCTGATTCTGTCTTCGACTGCTTTCGACCAAAGTTCGGTGGTTGACAACGCTTTCTCCAGCATCCATTTCTTAACATTTTTCGAGGAGCATAAGCCTCTATATATACATTGGTTTATTATACCAACCATGGTCACTAAATCTTCATTTCCACTGTCAGATATGTGTGGAGTTGGTGTTTGTAACGTTGGGAGGTGATAAACACTTCTTTAAGGTCATGACGTCACAAAGATGAGCGCTCAAAACACACTCTATTCTATTTCCACTTCGGTGAAGCGGTTTTGAGGGCTTTGAAGTATAACCAAGACTAAAGATTTAAACAAAACTTCGGGTTTGCAACTGAATGTTAATATTCTAACTGAAGACAGTGACATTCACAGTTCAACTAGAAAAATTTATAGTTTTTAGTCCCCAAGATCACTTTTTGGCCGCTTTTTTCTCCAAATTTTATTGAATATTAAATTTTTATTAAATATTTTTAATTCATATTTAATATTGCACCTTAGAGAAGCTTTTCCTACGACTTTTTGTCGAATTGACTAGTGTCTGGTCATTTTTTCATCAGTTATAAAAGAATGCCACTTATTTTGTAAAGTCCATTTTTGGTTATTTATTCATAAACGAGTTAGGTGTTAGGCATGGTTGGGTTGTCAAATATGCATGAACGACAAATATTGATTTCGTTCAACTGACTCGGTGACAAAGCCCGATTTTTTGATGCTGACAGCGTTCCTAATCACTTATTCGATAGGTCTAACCTCTATACTGAGAGAATCCCAGGTGATATTTATAAGCAGAACAAGTGCCGCTTCATTTTTTATTAATAATTCATATCTGAGAACGATTACGCTAGCTTGAGTTGTCAAATCTGCATGGTAGACGACATAACTGCAGATATCCCACCAGCCAAAATTTGCTTTCATAAAATTGTTCTCCACTAATAATTGTAAAACCCAAAGAGACGCGAGCTGACCAGTCTAGACAACCTAATTGATAACATGTTCTCAGGCTCACAAAAGGTATTTCCCAAGTCTAGTTACCGGAATCCTTTGTTACCTAACCAGGCCTGAGTCATTAGCTCATTTTCCTTCACCTCATGAAGCCACTTTAGTGCAATGCACGTTTCCAATAAACATTCTAGCTTGCACGTCTCCTAACGGGGTGGTAAATCCATCTGATATGTTGGTTTTTCTTCCGGCAAACACAGCCCCTTGGTTCCCATTGGAATGGTTAAATTTACTACCGTATTGTTGTTTTCAAAGCCAGTGGTATGGCAATCACCAAGTTAGAGACGTGACATCGGTGCTCAAATCACGAGAAACTGTCTTTGCCTTTGTTACTATGTGATATTTCAACATAGTAACAAGTACCAATGCATTTTGATTAATTATTCATAGATAAGCAAGGCAACGCTAGCTTGGGTTGTCGAATATGCATGAAGGACGCTGTGGTTGTGGAATTTCTCAGCCTCCAAAATGTGATTACGATTGATTGCTTGCCCCCCTAAGTAATCTCAGAATTGATAGAGGTTCCGGAGGATAAAAACAAGACGATAATAAGGGATGTATCTACACAACATCAACGCTTTTCCTACAAATGTTTGAAATTTGGCAAAAAAACGCTTTTCTGAAACGAAAAAATCGATATTTAAGGTCACTGAGGAAATAAATGGGAATTAAATTGAAGACATATTAAAAAATAAAAAGTGTGCCTGATTACCCTTAAGATTAATTGCACATAGCTGGACTCGATTGCACAGGCTTGGGTTGTCAAATGTGCCTGGAAGTGGAAGAAAAATTTCAAAACCGCTAAAATGTGATTTTGTTTAGTACAACTGATAGCAACTTTCTTTTTTCCACACAAAATCTCTGTGTCTTCTGACCAGTATGTGCTCTTCAGTCAACTAAAATATTCATATTCAGCGACAGACAGACGCTGTAAACCAACCTTTCGAATTTTATGGTTTAGTGTCTTTTTCCTACAAATTTGTCACTTAGAAAAGAAAGGCTCTCTTTCGCTTTATGCCCTAGAACTGGCGTTGAAAAGGACAGTGCGGCAAACATCTTCAGAATAGCGATGGAGTCTAGGTGGCTTTGGATGCTAGAAGAGAGCAACATAACAGCGCTTCTTCTAAGATTTTCTGAAATTCCGTCTGTCTGTCCGTCTTCAATTCAAGACGGAACCTCTTGTCGAATCTTCGGAGTTATTGTGACCTGTGGTCGTCTCATACCACTACGACAAAGACTGAAAGACCGCTGTGCAGAAGAGGACCTATAATGTCTCACGTTTTGAGCTGAAGCCCTAGGACTGAATTTAAAACGGTGCTCACCATCAATAAACAGCTCTTATATTCGCGCAACACCTGGGAAGCAGCATTCCGGTATGAATTCGGCAATTTCATTTAGAACAACAAGGCGGTGTAGAACCCTGGCAGCATCGTAGTTGGGGATTTTTCACCGTGTGAATTGAATGAGATCCAACTTGGTTGGGTGAGAAATTTGCTATCACAGCCACTTCCAGACATATTTGACAACCCAAGCCTGTGTAATCGGGTCCAGCTATGTGCAATTAATCTTAAGGGTACTAAAGCACACTTTTTTTAACATTTCTTGAACTTAATTCCCATTTATTTCCTCAGTGACCTTAAATATCGATTTTTCGTTTCAGACAAACGAAGGCAGTCATTACCGTTTTTATAAGGTTATAACCAATTCTTAATTCTTCATAGCTGTTCAAGATTACACTGAGGAGGGTTGTCAAACTGGTATTAAAGGAGGACATTCTGGTTTTAAACTGTCACTAACGAAAATGTGATTTCGCTTAGTCGTAGACACTTGCGTAATATTTGAAGACACATTTGTCATTCCTTCAAGACTACGTCAAGCAATGCCTCAACAATTCCACTCTAGTCACCTTGGTATATCACGGATAGGTTGCCATGGACACGCGTTCATGTAGATTTCACAGGACACAAATGGAATCTAGTGTTTAGTCGATGTAGACGAATATTAATAATGGGCGGAAACCGTTTCATTAAAACAAGCCACCACTATGCTAGTCTAGTTATTTATCGAAAACACAAGTGACGTTTGGGTAAACATCGTGTTTAGGTAGCATAGCTTCGAATGTGTCGCCTCCTAGAATCGATTGCAGTTGTTAAACTTATGGATGATTGCTGTTACTCGATTTGAAGTGGAGGTTTTGCGATGACAATAACGCCTCTTAAAGTTATCGACGTCAGTTCTAGGGCTTAAAAGGGACAAGTATTCAAATCAGGAGCCATTATAAGTCTAAGGCTATTGAGTTGAGTCATAGTAGAAGAAGCCAAGCCATTACATGTTGGGGAATCGACACAAGCATCAATATTGTAGCTAAGTGAAGAACAAACACAACAGTTCAAAGGCTGTTAGCCTGCTTCAACGCGTTTAAGACCAACTTCTTATCCATTTGAAGGTCACTACATCAGTTCTTGAGTTTACAAAATCGAAGCATAAGTAGTTTCCCTTCTGCTCAATGCTTTCTAGGCGGTTAAGCCTTAAGTTACTGGGGCTTTTGGGGAAATCGTCTAGAGATCAATAATTTAGCTAACTAGGGGACAAATTCTGACTAGATGTCATTCACAGTCACACTAGAAAGTATTTGTTTGAGACCTGAAGACCGTTGCTTCTTTCATTTTTCCCTTTCTGATAGAAAATATAGTGACATTTCGGTTAATTAATCACAGCCAGATTGATTACGAAAGTAAGCGACATTCGTTCAGACGAGACGGATAAAGATCAATTTTAAAGTAGCTTGTCCTGAACCTACACAGACATTGTTTAAGGGGTGTCTCGATGTATTCGAATGTAAAGAATGCTCTAAATAACACGAAATGGAAGATAAAACTGGTAACGTCATATTATGACAGGAGCTTACAGGGCTATTGGAAGGAAATTCTGGTTCTCTTACATCTTAACTGATTTTGAATTCCATTCTCTCAAATGCAATCAAATCGACAACTACATACCGCAGCTATTCAAATCATCCCTTAATCAATATCTTGGCTAGAGTAGCATAAAATTCTCCAATAATAACTTCGAATTAATATTAATAGATTCACTACCCCGGAAAGAGGAAGAAAAGGAGAGGTATGCGCCCGACTGTTTATTAGAAGCGTGTGATGATTGTGGAAAGCACTCAAGCGCTTTTAGGTGGTGTAGGAACGAAGTGGCTTCACCCAGACCTAGATTTGCTAGGTGGGGGGAATTAATGAGAGGAACCCTTCAAAGCTACATCATGAACTACTGGACTACTCCTTGATAGTACTTGGAAATCAATTCACTGTCAAAATCAGCTCCAATAAAACCAGCACTGTGGAGGGAAGATCTAGCATCGTTAATTAAAACAAATTCATCCGGAGCGATGGTAGTCAGCAAGCGAAAAGACTCCTTACGAAGTTGAGTTTTCCAGAGACAAGTGAACTAGTCACGGGAAATTAACCGAAGCCTAGAATGCTACAGTCTTCGTTTACTGATTTCCTACCTTGAAATTACATTAATAACATTAATACCTCATAGGGTCCTGGAATTTCAACCCATTCTTCAGTTAAAACATCCTCAATTTCATTTAGAGATGATGTTGCCGTTGGCGCAAAAGAAATTCTTACCGACTTCACTAGAATGTTCCTCGTGACATTCTCATGAACAATTCTGTCTGTGTGGATTGGTGCATCCAATGATTCATCTTGTAAGATGACGTTCCGTTACGGAAACACTTCCTAAACATCCATAGCATGAACTCGGTCGCCCGAAATGCCTTAATAGTCTCGGCTGCTAATTCTTTTTAGAAAACAGAACCCCAGCAGCCATGTTTTGCTGTTGGGAGAAGGCAGCTGTCTGCATTGAATGCCTCTTTCGGCTCTCGGAGATCAAAAATAAGGTAAGCGATGATTTTTCAGGGAAAATTACCTTTTTTCCACTGCGGGGAGGTTTCTACTCCACCGCTCTAAACACCGCTCCACTTTGTCGTCTTTGAGAGAAGGGGTTTTCTAATTGGAGCTCGTCCGTGGTGAAACTCAGATTTCTGTAGCTCCCAAAACTGGATTCTGTGGATTTTCACTGACCTCTGCAGTGTTTTTGCGAGCCACTTTCTTGCAATCCTCTCTGAAGGTCCAATTTAAATTTGGACATCTTATCTTCGGCAGGAGACCTATATTTAGCTGGGGATGACAATTTTTACTTATCTTTCAAAGGCGTAAATCATTGCCTCTTGAAACCAACCAAACTACTACTCCTAGGACTTATCTATCGTCTCCTAAAGTCTCTAGCAACCATTCTTCACTCCTGACTAATGACCACGCTAAAAGATTACCATAGCCGAAAGTAACTCAACTCGAAGCAGTTTTTTAATCAGCTCCATTCCAAGCATTATAATGGCCTTGAGATTCAAGTACTTAGAAATCCATATCAAGGCTTTCTACTCCTAACATTCCTGTCACTGTTTCAATTGCACAAATCTACACCTTCTTATCACTTGATTTGCGTGATTTTATTGCTTCTAGAGACCCTGGGGTGAAGCTCATGGTTTTTAAATTAACTAAAGTTGCTTCAGAAACACGGTGTACATTTACACCGAGAGCTAAACTGTCGCCAAAAGGCGTGGCCTTGAGACGGTACTAGATTCGAATAACAGATAATTGCAATAGAAACAGACAACTGTAGCAATTTCAAAAGTGGCGTTCACTCTGCTACCTGACATTTTCATGCCTCCGGCAGCATCCTTCCTTTTATAACAACTAAATGAAAATTTATCGCAAAATTTTCCTCAGTAAAGGGAAAAAATTCAATGAAATTTTACCGCACAGTTACGAATTGGAACCTATGATTTGGCGGCTTAAATAAACGCATTTTAAAGTTTAATAGGTTATTTCAAACATAAATAATGGCAAAATGCTATTTATTAATAACAAGAAATATGTTGATTTAAATTCCTTAATCATCTCGCTTTGTAGAAATCAAATAACTTTTAACAAATCAAATCTTTTATATTTTAAGCAAACACGTTCAAATAAGATTTCAACTATCAAATCGCACACCTAGAATCTGTCAAATTTGTCGATCACCGCAGTTTTGTTTTAACAAATTTTCAAGAATGGATAATAAGACGACAGAAGTCAAAATAGGAGATTTATGTAAAAAAATCCACACCACATTTGCATCACCTCAGTAAATCTCTAAACTACCAGTTCCTCAATGTCCCCCGATCTTATATACATCGAATGCTTCGCCGGTTCAACCCGAGGTCTAGTGCTGGAATTTCCTTCCAGCATCGTGAAGGGGATCGTCTCCACGTTGTTTTGCCGAGGAGAGGGCTTCACGGTCCCCTTGGAAGAGTTCCGCTCTTTCGGAGCTGGTTTTTTGCTACGACGGAGACTAAAGAAGGCGTGGAACCGGTTTATACCGGTTCGAAGGATTCGTCGAGACGTGGAGAAGCCGAAAATCACCAGAAGGGAACGAACGAGTGTGAAGACGGGAAAGAAGAAGCGGAGGGTGTTCTCGATAGCCCACAGGTGCGGACGAAGATCCCAGTTGATGTGGCGGAATGGAATGACCTTGGCGATGGCGGTGACGATTGTGCTATCGCCTGAGGATTGGGAGTCTTCTCGGTGAAAAATTAGGCCTACGCGGTTGACGTGATTTTCTACAATAATATGTTTTAAACTTGTAATTTTCTTGTTTCTGTTTAAAATTTTTAAGTATTACCTGCGTTTCCGTTGGCTTAAGTAATTTTGATTCTTACAAAACACTCAAATTCTTTTGAAATAAACTACCCATTAGAAATATTTAACATTTTTTAAATAGACTCAGTATGCAAATTTTCGAATGAGCCAACATTTCGTTTTGCTGACGATTTCTAAAAAAAGTAGAAACGAAAGCAGAGCAAGTTTGCTTTTTTGGAAATTAAATTGTCCTTTGCTGAGCTTAGTAGTAGAATGAATTCAGGAGAATGTTTAAGTCAAACCCAAATAAAATGATGGTAAATAAAGGTGAATTTAGGCGTACATTTCAATCTTATTGAGAATTGCAAAACCCGACTACGTTTCTAAAGGGCAGTTTCCGCTAATTGAAAGTAGGCAAAATGTGTTTGGAAAAAAGTGAATTACCAAACTTTTAAATAAAATTACGGTTTGAAATGGAATGAAGAGGATATTTTGATGAATAAATTTAAAAAGTACGACTAGGTGAATTTATTCGTAACAAAAATTTGGAACATTCTCAAAACCAATAAAATAAATTATTTCTTTCTTGATTTTTTTCATTCTCTTGGCATAGTGATTTATTTAAATGACGGATATTCTAAAATTTTAATACTAATGAAAGTTTACTATTATAACTGTAAGGCAAATTTGATTGCGTCACGAATTCACTAAGAGGGCTTAGATTAATGGAAGAATCATTGGACTAAATAAGGCAAAATATGGTTTAATTTTTTAATATCATTGCAAATTTTGTATTAAATTTATTAATTTACCATAAAATTAACTATAAACGACCAAACACATCAACTTATCCAAGAACAGAAACTTTCCAGATACAAACGACTCATTCATGTAATTCTAATTATGATTTTCAAAATACTACCGGCTTTCAAAAATGTAATTAAAACTATTAAAAATGAAGTAAAGCGTTTTTGTTAAAAAAATCACTTTAAAATAAATGAGATAACTTGGTCCGTAACAAAAAATAAGTAGCCGAATGTTACAGTTATTTAAAAAATCAATCATTAATGTACTTTCCATTTTATGTAAGACATTTATTAATCTAGTAAAAAAATATTTATGCAGATTTTCGCCTTTTGCGTTTTGTTTAAATACGCCATTGTCGGTTTCAGCCTCTTCCTGCGGCGTTGCAAAAGTTTTTTCCAAATTATTCTGTAAACGGTTGTCTGACGGAGGAACTAGATCGTATCTTTTGTGATTTCGTTCTTTTTTTGTGAAAGGGATTCGTGGTGATTGATCGAAACAAGTGTCCCCATGAAGTGTTTACTCTTCCGCTGTGGTTACCGTCATTCCGCTTAACATTTCAGGTGCCAACTTTAGATTCTAAGTCTTTGAACATGACAAAATGCTGTTGTATAGTTTGAACCAAACTTGTCTGTGAATTCCTCAACCGAAACGCATGATTGCCTTCAAGAAAGAGGTTAGTGGAGGGGAGAAACCTCTTTTTTTCTGAAATTTTAAGCCATCTGCGAGTTATTTTATCCACATTCTAGCGGCCTCGTCGGCAGCTGAGTTTTCTCTAGTGAATCCACAAAACAGATGCCCTAAATGCTAAGTGGAGACTTCCATGTTAGTAGAATTTCAATCAAGCGAAATTTCAATTTTTGTTGCTCAAAACACTCTGATTCATTTAAGTTTATGTTAACATAATAATATTCCATTACTGCTTACTCCTAATTTGCAAGGAGGCAAATTTGTATAACTTAAACTACTGCTTGTCATTTAAATGAATACAAATTTAAGTAAAAATAATTTTCCTTAAATTATGTGCAGTGTCCCTTAAAAATCTGTTTTTTGTTAGTTGGAAATAACCAGTTGTCAAATTTGGTCCTCTTTTTTTTCACTTAAAAACCTAAAGTGACGAGAATCAATTTGACAAAAACGCATTTACATTCTTTGTCTGGAGTGATGAGAAATGACGTGCTCAAACAAAGCTAAAATCAGCCATCTCTTTCAAGGCTGATGTCAAAATATCGTACAGTTTTAATTTTCTATTCCTGTTTTAAGGCAACAAAAAAGTAGATTTAAAACTAAAACTCGTCTCCAACTACTTATTTATTCCAAACCATATTTAAAATTTAATTAAAACAAATTTAAATGAAATTTATTTCAACCTTTTAAAAGTTGAGTTAGTTGCAAATATCAATATTTTTACCTAGAATTTATTAGAAATAAATTAGTAGAGATTTAAACAAACTTATTCACTTAATAAAATCGAAATTTTGTGAATTTTTCTGAAACATATTTTAATTTTACACCAAAGTTTCTGAGATCCTAAATTAAGTACTAAATTTGAAAAAAATCATTCGTTTTCGCTCACCTGAGAACACCGTGTGTTTGGCCAGATAGAAGACCATCCTCGGCAGAATTGAGAATCCATGGAGGAGAAAAATCGCCGGTAAAATCCACATAAATTCCTCCAGATTTCCCTTCGACTCCAGCTCCATATTTATGCGATTCTCCCGTGCCTGCTGGCGGTGTTTCGCGAGCATCACAAACCCCGCTATGAGTGGCACCAAACAGGGTAGGATGTCACCGAGGAGGTGATCCATTTCCGGCCAGATGTAGGACACGTAGGCGTGGTTAAGACCCCAAGAAGCTGAGAATCCACACATGTAGAGCGCTGGCTCAGTTGACACCCCTCCTCCAACATTTGATTCCGTGGAAGGGATCCGATTATCTACGTAGAAGAGATCGAACGTCCAGAAGAACTGACTACTCGTCGTAGCCATCAAAGCGATGATCAAGATAAATGCGTTGTAGGCCCACTCCTTCTTGAAGCGGATGAGATGATGTCGCAACTGTTGGGTAAAAGCGAGCACATTTATTGCCAGGATGGTGATTAGGAGGCCTTCTAGGTGTTTGAGACACGTGTAACCCATCGCCAGGGTCTGACAAGCCCACCGACCGAGAAATTCCATCACCGTGAAAAGCGGAATTCCGTGGGTTGCATTCATGATGTTGTCCATTAATCCGAGGCAGAGATCAATGGATTCGAGGAAGGAGAGATAGACGAGGAACTTGACGATACTGAGACCGTCAGACAAGACTAGACGTCGTAGACAGTGCCAGGAGACGAGGGTGGCCAGCATACTGCAGAGGAACACGGCACAAAGAATAGTTGCGAAGAGCTGATGTTGTGGAGTGACTGTGAGAGGAACCAGGTCGGAGAGGAGAAGGCACGTCTCGTTGGTGGTTTTGTCCCAACCCTGACTTCCGACTCCCCCATACAGGGAGACGGGAATCTTTGCGGGATCGGAAAATCGGAACATCATTTCCGAGTGTGTCTCAAGTGGACCGGAAGAACCCTTGGAGAACGGGAGAAGCTGAAGTTCCGGATCCTGGAACCTGCGACTCTAAAACGCAATATTTATTTAAATAGAATTATCCCCTACAAAAATAATAATTTTGTTTAAAAAATATATCGTTATTTTTACATTAACGAAATTACCATTTTTAAGGGCTAAAATGTGTAAGTTGTTTTAAACAAGATATCATCTTTTAAATGGCCCAATCAGAAATCTTAACATAAAACTGAAAACAATAACAATTTTTTTTAAAATTTACTACCGAATTCAATGGATTTGGACCATATTTTCAGTTAAGAAATGATTTTTGGTTTTGGGTTGAATGGCAATTTTCAGTCGACGCAATTAATCATGCCAAAACCTTGCATTAAGATATTTTCCCTAACTTTGAAAGCAGTTTTATACAGTGTAGACCTGAGGTTTCAGAAACAACACATTTTGAGGACTGGTAACATTTACTGGTCACCACTCCCCTCCTCAAACTTTTATGTATAAAATTTTTCACATAAGTTATTCTGGTTTTTACTACATAAAACATGGATAGATTATCTCACGAAAAAACGATGAGGTTGTGGTTTTCCCACCATCGGACCGGTTGGGATCGAACCAGTACTTGCAGGTGTAATCACTCAGTCGATTTGAGCAGTACGAGTACAGGTCGACCTCAAAGTGCCCGGTTAGGATGAATTCAATGAGAGTGGTGTTTAAATCCACCGGAATAAAGGCCGCGTCCGCTTCAAAAGTGGTTCCCGTGGAGCTAGCCTTGCTGCGGCCGCCGCCTCTACCCATCTCTAATGTGGCCGAGTCACATACACAGGGCACCGAATAACTGCCTAGTAAAGCATCTAGCCAATCAGAGGGGAGGGTGTTTCTGATTGGTCCACTGCGGCTGCCCAAAAGGACATTGCAGTGGCGAGAATAGTTGGCAAGGCATAAGGCGGTTTTTTGGGGCGCGGGGAGGAAGAGAGTTTAGGGGAAGCCTTTGTATTTGCGATTTATCACTGTGCAAGTGGATTAAAAGAAAATGGGAGAAATTTTTTCGTTCAAAAGAGTCATTTATTAAATGGGCAAAGAGCACCCAATATTTTTGATAGCTCCATTAAATGTGCAAGTGTAATTAGGATATTTGAGGTTTTTAATGGTTCTCTGTTATATGATACTGGTTTTGGAAAAAATTTTTATACCAAATTTTCGAAAAGCTAGCAGCAGTGATGATTAGTCTTTATTACCATTCCGCGAAATGTGTTATTTCTGAAGAAGTCAGACTTGCGCTGTCCAAAACTGCCTCGAAAGTTAGGGCAAAAGCATTTTCCTGCTAATTTTAGACATAATTAATTGCTTCGTCGGAAAATTGTAGTCCCAAATTTCGGCAAAAGTCTGTTGAAATGGTTTAGGGAATACCAGTTCAGTCTATAACCAAAAATTAATTTTTGACTGAAAATACTGGTCCGATTCCGTTGAATTAGGTATTAAATTTCAGGAAAAAAGTAGTTTTTCGTGTGAAAAAAATGATGGACCCTGTTATCTAATCGACTACCACCTTGAAATTCAAGGAACCGTGGCAATAGTTCACCTTGTTTGGGGGTCTAAGAACGCCACAGATGTCCTTCCAGACGTGACATAGTACGAGAATCAAAAAATCGCCTTTCCTTGAAACATAGAGCACCGCCTTGAGAATTGAAGGTGAGTGAAACCCTACTTTGCGGAGAAGGTCTTGTTTTACCATGACGTC
The DNA here is from genome assembly GCA_030710315.1 of Anomotaenia brevis. Lineage (NCBI taxonomy): Eukaryota > Metazoa > Platyhelminthes > Cestoda > Cyclophyllidea > Dilepididae > Anomotaenia > Anomotaenia brevis. The sequence continues at coordinate 35,217 of JAUOZQ010000121.1, forward strand.
ACTCCACCAGAGGGTTCTTTGACGGTTGCTTAAGAGGTACCTCGAAGCGAAATTCTATATGAGGTGTTCTCCCACCCATGATAGGAGAAAAGACTTTATTTACCTCCAGGAAGTCTCTCACTGCACTGCTCCGCAACTTCGAATCGAGGACTATACGGAAATAATCTCAAAGGTTTTTTCTTCTTTATTTTCTATCGTATAGATCAAATGCAAATTCTGTTAATTTGTTTAAAGTTTCTCGATGTTACTTATTAATTTTAGTGCTGAAAAAATGTAAAAAATTGCCAATTTTGGATATATAGCAGGTTATTCCACAAGTTCTGCTCGAACTGTGCAGAAGAAACTCGGTTAGGTATTTTAAAACAGGCGACATCAACTTTATAAATAGAAAGTCGAAGTACTATTGACTTTATTGTAATAATAAAATATTGTAATAATAATATATAGGAGTGGATATCAGTACCGGAGGGTGCCGAGATGATATCTGCATTAAAGATTTAATTAAACATTTTTAAATGTGACTAGATACCGTGGTCAACCACTAGGCCCAATAAAATTCAGAGTCAATGCACGGTGATTCATTTAGGAACGCCTTCAAGCTCGTTAAGTCTACTCAGAACTCTGATGAGGAAATGCGGGTGTTTAGTCGCAGCGTTTTGCCAGTCCGCTTTCAGAAACATCACCGCACAATCACACTTTGTGTTTTCTGTGAGAAAATGCCTTTGATCTTTGATCTGGTAACTGTGAAACGCCGAGCACTTTTGAGAAGCCGCTTTTACAGGCTACACAGATTGTGGGGAATCATTTTTCTATTGAGTGTTGGTCCAACGTGCATTTTGACTCATTTTCCTGATAACACATCCCCCACGTCTCTTATTTTACCTAAGGCGATTTACTGAACACTAAAAGCCACATCTTGCCTTCAAATTTTAGCATTCTATCTTTTTCTATTTGACTAAAATTTTCGTTATATTTTGAAGATTCTGATAATTTAAGAACGCGAATTCCATACACTTTTTTAACTATCTGATGATCTGTGCTCCTTGCATTTCGAATTTTAGTGAAAAAAATTTTTAAACCTTTTCTTGGGCTAAAAAGGTGGCTTTTCTTTTAGAATTCACTCCTATGAAACTTAATGCAGCTAACTAAACGTGTGGTTACACCTTCGCAAAGTGTTAACACTTTTAATTGGTTTAAAGTTGGCAATTTAAACAGGTATTGAAAATTCTCGTGAATTTTTTAATCAAATATTAGTTTTATACTATTTGTGTTTGTAAAATAAAGATAGAAACCGGGTTTTATGAGTTTTATTCTAAAAAAGATTAGCAAATCACTCAACAGCCATTTTTTACATTGATTCTGTTTTGAGATATGTAAATAGTAGCTTCTAAGCACATTTTCTACTCAAAAATTATTTTAAAAATGGAAAAAATTGGTCTAACCCTTGTTATTATTCAGGCGATTACGTTAAACTTCTCAGATCTATGTAAACATCAATGCTAATTCGAATGCTCCGCTAGTGTTTGTGGAAAACTCTCAAGCAGGCATTCCTGGTGGATGTTGAAATATTATTTCAATAATTGAATGAAAATAGATTTTCCGTGCCCAAAACTCGAATTTCTCATGCTGCTGGGTGTTTTACTCATGAAAAATCACATTTTGTAAATTCAATTACTCATCTGAAATTTTCAAATACCCTTTCTTTACCTAAGGATTTTTAGGAAAAAATAATGTAAATTTTGTTTAAAAAATGAAAAAGATATTTCTTAGTACAAAGAATGATTATTAAAAGTCATAGAAATAACTTGAAAGACATAAAGTATTGTGCGAAAAATGTTCTGTTTTTATTTCCACTCAGCAACAAGAGTAATAATTGTGAAATTATAAAATTTTTAATCTGGTAATAAATAGCATGAATAGCATGGTTTTTAGAGAATATACGTTTAAGAAAATCTTTTTCAATCAAAAACTCCAGGGAAAAATCCGCTAACTTCTTACACCATCTCAAAAAGTCACATATTGATAACCTTGACTGTCTCGAATAGTTGCGCAATTCTAGATGATAAAAACATAACTTAATAGGCTGTTTGAATTTATAAAACTACAAAAAATAAGTTAAAATGTTTGGCTTCTCTATTTATCTTCTCGATTTAGTACATCTGCGACCTGTTATTAATTACCAAAAATATGCTCTGGGAGGATTTGGAAAATAGTTATTTTGCTACTTTTAACCAATATAATATATCAATGCCATTATTTTATTAAGTATTTGTTAAATAAAATGTCACTTGCAAAAACTTTGTACTTATTTAGCTCATTTTTTAAAAGAAATAGGTAATAATTCCTAATTCGAAAAATCACTAATTAAACCACCCAGTCTTAAGAGAAGCAACATCTGATCACCATTGCACACATAAAAGAAGGCAAAAAATGGTGGAGTTTTGCTTGAATCCGCATGGTGAATCACGCATTGTGCTTCAACGTAGGTCGTGTGACCCTAACAAAGTGTTGTTGGTGCATTCACGCGCGTTATAACAGCGACTTGTTGTGATTTGCTCCTTATCAAGCACTTGAGTCATCTCATTGAGGCATTTTTAAGCACCCGTGACGCTGCCCGAATCGTTCCTCACTCCTCGTTGCTAACAGAGACTTACAATGGCTCCCCAGCTGAAGACAATGACCCACTGCATCTGTGACAATGAATACCTCGATGGGAAGACTATGGAGAAACTTGTTGAAGAAGGACTTGAGTCCACTACGAATCCTCGGTTCTACGAAGTCAAGGTGCGCGGTCGCAAAGTGTCGTTTAAGCCTAAGCAGCGTCGCCAACCAAAAATCAAGTCGTTTAAATTTAAAAAAGTGACTGAACTGTACTCTGATCCACACTCCCGCACCGTAGCTCTGACCTTGGAGCACAAGAAGCGAAATCCAACCTGTCTTGCCCTGCGATTTCGAAATGAAGATGCTCGCAGGAAATTCCAGTCCTTAGTACTAGAAGGGAATCCAAAAATTGTCTCCACGATGGCATCTAGACCATCAAAGACTAACAGAACCAATACCAGTGTCATGTTGACCACTGCTAGCTCAGCTGAAAATCGATATCCTGTACACAATACTCCAGACCACCAAAAATCAGTTCATCACCCTAGATCTCCAGACAACACACCACCACGACACCGTCATCATCGGCATCATCATTCTCAGGAACCTACTGAAAGAATGGTAATCAGCAGGATTGAGGCGAACCCTTTTCGAGAACCTAGACACAATTGGTCGACATCCACGGAGCCTGACGATCATGTCGGAAATAGGAACTCCGTCTTCTACCAAGGACAGAATGGGGTTACTGTCAAGGTTAACCGACCCTCATATGACTCGAAGTTTGGGTATAGAAAGAGTAGTGAGAGTCCATTGAGGAGGGACCAAGGGATGCTTGTGGAGATTCGACCACTGTCACGCTCAAAGAGAAGTAGAAGTCAACCACCGAAGAAGTCATCAGCCATCTACTTTTACAGAGACAGTGAGAACAGTGAGTCGGACGAAGATTGGTTAGACGGTGAATGGTCAGGCACCTCGTACTCAGAATCCAGTGGTAGCTACTTTGATTCCAGCTCCTTATCCGCACGGGAACTCGGAAAACCTGAAACCATTAGACTCTACCGACAATGAGATGGTTCCTACCCAATCCTTTTAGATGTCGAACATTTCGAGTTTTGTATGCAGCCTTGTTTAGTGTGTGTTATATCAATAGATCTCGAATTTCGAACAGCAAAAGCCTTTTTGATTGTGTGAATGCTATTGAGGGGCTCCTTCTGTGAGTTTTCGTAAGTTTTAAGTGTTTAATCATTAATAATTTGTTTAAATATTTGCGACTGATACTGATTGACTGATGTCCTTGAAAAGATTTAGGGTGAAGAAGTTGGTTAATGGTTTTTTACTCAAGTGCATGCATTGTCGTGAGAGTAGATTGAAAGTTTAAATAAATTTCAGAAAAAAAATATTTTAAGTGAAAAAACAAATAACCTTGACCCTATTTCTCAACTTAGTTGTCATCAAGGTCAATAGGACTTCTCAAATCGATTTTTACAAACTCAAATTGTTGAGTATCAGCACAGATTTCGCTTCTTCTTCTTCTTCTTCTTCTTCTTCTTCTTCTAAGCTAATAAAAAGGGTTGCTTTGAAGTTTTTGAGTATTTGACCGCAAAAGTAGGGCTTAAACGAGCGTATTAAGTTGTGCGGCAGCCCAAAAGTGAGAGCCAGAGCACCAAGTGTGCCCTGTGTATCTATGTCACCTGCGTTACCACCACAAAGGGCTACTAGTCAGACTTAAGGAACAATGCCACTCAGGTTTCGTGTTGGTACAGGCGTCTAAAGCGTGTGACTTCACAGATAATATCAGTAGTCAGTAGGCAGAAAGGTGCACTAATGCCCCAAGAAATCGCACTGTGAACCGTTGCTATGTGAAGCATCGGTAGAGTTTGATAAGGAGAAGGCGTGTAAATGAAGTCACTGCTGTGGCGTCATCGATGCCGCCTTGTGGTTTTGTGCAGGGCCCCGGCATTGAACCACAATAGAGCTGGTACAACGTCTGTAAGCTTTGTTCATATATCTGCCTATCTTTTATCCAATTAAATTCGAAGCATCTGCGATGTAAATCACGTCCTCGAATCGATCTATTTAGTCGTTATTAGTAATATGTATCTTTAATCATTTCAATAAAAACATAATTAATTGATCGCTTGAATTACTTTATCATTAATATTCTGATTCTTGTAAAGCTAATAATCCAACTTAAACAGAGATAAGCTTTTTTATAGAAATTTTGGGTGTTTATTTAAACAGAAGCATTTAAGAATCTGCACCGAATCTACATTTTCGACTATGGGGTTAGGTACAATGCCACAAAGGTTAGGGATGGAAAGATTTGACGATGATGCCAGTTTAAATTCCGTACAATTCAAATGACAGTTAATATTGCCGAACATGACTTTCAAATTGTTTTTTCTGTAAAATTGAATCCATACAAGAGCGTCTTATTTAATCTTCTCTGTCGTTTTTAATTGGATAAATTGCGAACGTTTTAACGTTTCAATTTAACGTTTAAATTGAAATCGTATACAATTTTTTTTAAAATACTAGAAGAAGGACTAGCTCTACTGATTTGTGTAAGTAGAAATTGAATAATTATTTTTTCGAAATTTCAAACTATTTTTGAGTTTACCTTTAAATTTTGTGAAAATTATCTAGAAGGAGGTTAACAAAGCAAAGATTTCGCATATCATGTGTGTTTAAGATACAGTTTCAAAAAATTTTAATAGAGTAAAACAGCTTAATCAGTTATAAATCTCGAGATTGTTTGAAGAAAAAGTAAATTTAAAAAGTATTTCGAACAGAACAGTATTTTGAACAGAAAACATGAAATTTAACCAGCAAGATCCGTTTACCATTAATTGTTTGAGTTAACGTTGATTTTATTTCAAAATACGGTTATAAACAATGGGTGGATTATTACTTAAAATTATTAATATTTTAAATTCCATAAATCGCCATAAAAGTGCAACATTTTATTAGTCATTTTGGCGAATGAGGTACGCTCCACCAGAGTGCTTCGAAGCCGGCAAATTAAAACTAAACTTGCTCTTCCAGCTTAGTCAAACAAAGACTAACTTGGATTCACCTTTTTTTCATCTGATTTACGCTTTTCTGAGCCCAATAAATGCAGAAACCAAAATAATAAGCTACTATACATTCTCTGGAAGCAAATCTACAACAGCAAATCAACAAGTTTTCATATAATTAATTTTGAATTTTTAAACAAAAAGTAACTCTGATATAACGCCTAGGAAAGTCAATCTTTGCGTTTCAAGGATAATTGGCTAGCTTTTGTTTGCTTACACTGTGTTGGATTATCACAAATAAATGAAATGAACAAAAGAAACCAGGGACGACAACAGACAGATTGGGCCTTATGACAGCGCAGTTAATTATCGAAAATCGATATTGGGATGTAGAAACTTCTGAGCCATTATGGCAGGCAAAGCCAATGGGATTTCAACAGATTTGGGTGCAAATTTGCTATTGCAAACGAAGCAGAGGCGAAATTCCAGACTTGAGTCATCTGGTGGGTTTTGTTTTCAGGTAATAATCCAATTTGTGCAGAATTAGAAAACAGCTTGTAATGAAGACAAGATTAATTGAATATTGAAGCCGAATCCACAAATACTTAGCCACCAATTTCTCCACATTCAAATCACTAAATCAGGCATTTCTTAGAAACTTTTAATGTAAAATATAAGACATTATATCGAAATGTTTCACTGAAGACAAAAAGACGTGTGCTTGGATTTTTGATCGAAAAATTGCTGAAATAATTTGGTGCTTCCATCAAGTTCTGTTGGAATTTTGAATAAGTGAAACGGGTAACAAATTTTACATATAATTTAAGATTTACCCATTAACAAGCTTCTCCGATAATCTCGAAGAACTCACAAATGCCGTTTCAACAACCTCTGCTGCTTCGTTTAAACAAATTATAGTTCGAGGAAAGGCCAAGGTAATCGAAGAAGCAATGTGAATATCCTGTGAAATAATACCCTCTTCGATTACCTAAAACGTGTCATTTCTCCTGCTCAAAGCTTGGTTACAACGCGCTGGCTGTGTTCTCCCAAATTAGTAGGCTTGTAATAATGCAAATGTTAACCCTTTCGCTACAAATTGTTTAAATGTAACTTAAACTTAAAAGTTTATTTAATGTTTAAAATTCGTTAAATTTAAAAAGTTGAATTTGATAAAGCTGTGAAACAATGTTTCCAGAACAATTTTTAAATTTGCCCTAAAGAGAAACTACGCATAGATGAAGGAAATTCATTGTTTTGCAGTTGAATTATTGAATTTAAATAAATCTAGACATTTTAAAATCAATAAATAGTATAATAATTGCAATCAATAAATTTGGAAGCGGTGTTAAGAAAAAAAGATAACTAAGCTTTCTTTTTAAATTAAAATAAAATTGAAAAGTTGAAAGACAAAGTTGATGCTGCAATTTAAAAGAAATATTAGTTTTCCTCCTGAGATTTTGGTGAAGGCCATTTATGTGGAAAAACCCATCTACATTTGTCTCATTTTACCTCGAAAATTAATTAGTCTTTGTCAGACGGGTCTGTTGTGTGAGAATTTGACCTAGAAGACACTAGTATGATGAAAGCATTTATCGAAAAGATACAAGTGGAGGTAAATCATGGCAGTCAAAACAAACGCAATTTTCGAATTAAGATCTAGCAGTTCTATTATGTGAGGTATTAATTTTAATTTTTCATTTATTCTGAAGTATTTCTACAGTTCACTGAGCATCTACCTTAATTTAATAATTAAAATTAAGGCAAGGTATTGTGATCTATGAGGAATCAGAGAGTTTTTCTTTCATTCATTTTCAAGGTTTTCATAAATTTTTTATAGCAAAAACTTCAGGCATTTTAATAAGTGAGGCAGCTAGATTTTAATTCGCAAAATTCATATTTTATCTATTGGTATCTACCTATTACTAGTACATATTTCTCACGCTATTAAAGAGTTGCTTAAAAATAGTTGAATTCTACATAAGCCAAATTAAGGATGATTGTTAAGTTTTTCTATTTTTCAAAATCAACTAAAAGCACCGATGCTTAAGCGTTTCTCATCGATTCGCATTACCAACTTTAATTGCCTACGAAATTAGCCTTGCCTTTAAATATTCTCCAAGGCATGCATCAAATGCCACTCCACTTAGAATAACCGGTACTCCAAGGCCACGTATAGAGATCAACCGTCGATCGCTCTTGATCACCATCTGATACCATTGGCTCATGGGGAGCAGGATGTATTTCTGATTCTTTTGATAGTATCGGGATTGCTCGATGTACTTTTGCATTCTCAGAATACTCACAAACCCATACAATTCAATTACACTCAGAAATTTTTTTCGTCATTAAATAGAGCGCAAAAAATCCATTGAAGTTGTTTGCTTGCACTACCTCATTGGTGAAATGCACAGACGTGGTGAAATAAGATTCATATTCTCACATATCTAGAGCCGATTTAATTGTTTCTTAATTTAAGATGTGTCTCCCTCTCTCTGAGACGCCAGCGAGCTAGAGAGAGCCTCTAAAAGTGGGTAATTTAACACCTACTCTAAATTGAATGGCATTCAAATATGTCATTCGCCAACCAGCTATACGACACACTAATTAACGACCGTGTTTAATTTAGTTATCGCCATTGATCGACCTCAATTAATTCCAGATAACTAATTAAAACGCATTAAAAGAATTGCGGTTTTTCGTATTATCTAAACCAATAAAAGGAAGTTTATCTATAGTTTTAATAATAAATTCAGCTAACATAAATTACTGTTTTAAATTATAACCATATATAAAGATTAGAGGAATAAATCAAACAAATCGTCTATTTTAATATAATATAGCAATTCAATTTCTAAAATTGCGATCATGTTTTTAAAAGACAGCGATTAGAGTCTAAAAGAAAGAGAGAATTAAATAGTGACATTTCAGGATCCGCTAGAGCAGTATATAAAGGGGATATTGGGGGACAAAGAAGGCCTTGATTGTGCCACTCATTTGCAAAAGCCTACTTCTAATGCAATTACCTTGTCTGCGAGTCACGCGTGCTCGTGAGTACACTCAGAGGCGCGCGCTGATTGGCTCACAGTCGCCTGAGACTCTCAACACGTTGTGTGTGCTTTCTACACCACTCTATCGAATTGCTATTCCACTCGGAAGCCATGTCAGTGGAAGTAAGCCACAATCCGCGTTTCTACAACCGTGGTCAGGGCTGTGGCATCCAAAATCCCCCCGAATGCTACTGCAATGCCACGTTGTTGGACCGCAAATTCATCGCTACTCAGGGAATCCCACCACCGGTGGATGCAGAGCGACTGGTCCGAAATCTGGACATCCACAGCGATGCAGAGAAGCACTTCAGCCTTCGGGTGTTCCGCGATCGAATCCTCCTGAGTCCCCTTTCTCGTGGTCCTACTCCACCCGAGATCTACCTAGATGACATCATCCAAATCGAGATCCTGAATCGGCATAGTGAAATCGTGTTCATCCTCTGCGGTAGGATAAGTGTCGCTGTGTATTATATCTTCAAACTCGCCAATGAAGAAGTTGGAGAGCAAATAAAGAGACTGACGAAGAATATTAACCCCAATCTCATCTCTGGGTACCAGTCTCTTCCCCTCAACCCTAAGTATGGGCACTCAGACAGACCTAGAAACCAACAATACTACAACAACCAACAACAACAGCATCGACAATATCCAAGTCGATTTTCTCCAGCTCCTTCGCTCCGCCGCGGTCCAGGAAATCGAGACATCAGTGCTCCACCCTCCGCTATTAGCGATGAAAGTAGTCTTGCTGATGAGAGGCCCCTAGCTCGACAGAATTCCTTCATCCGATGGGAGGGATATCGTGGATCTAGGAGAAATCAAGGGCCCTCCAGACCCTGGACTTCCGGTCCCCGAAAATCCCCTAAAGCCGTACGATCCAGTCCACACAGTCCCAGACGCCGAAATAGCGATACCACCCTCTTCATCAAGGCACATGGTAAACCTGCTCGTCGAAAAGTTGCAACTTCTCGGACGAAACCAAAGGCCAGGATCCTCATCGAGACCAAGAGTCGAGAGAGCGATCGATCGGCCACTCAGTCGGTCGATAACCACCGCAAGCCCGTAACGATGGAGGTGTCCAAGCCACGACCGCAGCCCAAGAAGCTCCCAAAACCTCGCACCTTCATTCTGGAAACCTCGAAGAGCCGAAAACCGATCATCAGCACTCCCCGGCAGAACCTAATCTACTCCGATTACGACTCTGAATCAGATCCGGATAACGAGGTTCAAGTCGGGAGACACCGCTACACCGCGGGCTATGGAAATGGACCTACCGACGATTATGACTGGGAGAGTGAGGACAGTTGGGATGTGATGGAGGAGAGGGCTCTGGCCAACGCCCGAGGCGTTAGTTTCAATGTTCCCCGGCCAATGGCATCGCAGCCGTCGGCAAGAATGGACGCCTTCGGCCATCGAGAAGAGGAGTTTGACGATGACATGAGTAGCACCACAGAAGACTCCCTCTACTTTGAACAGGAACAGCAAATGTCCTCTCGTTTCGCTCCTCGACCCACCAACTACCTTCCCGAATTGCAGGAGAAGTTCCACAAATTCAACCTAAAGTAGTTTTTTGCATTCCTCTCTAACGGTACACAAAAACTGATTAATGACTTATACTGCTACTACTGCTACTGCTGCTTCCATTTGTTTCGCTTTCGTGCGACGAAGATTAACCCTGATTTTGAATACTGTAAAGCTCTGCATCCAACGGTAGGAATTATTTTGATTTGAAATAATCTCTCTCTTTTTTCAAATGGAAGACAAGCGCCTGAATTGATTCGGCCTTTTATCAAGCTCATTTAATTTATTTTCTGCATCAAATTAAGAAACATAAATAGACATTTATAAAGTGAAGTTAAATTTAGTTTAAGAATGTTTCAGGTACTTTTGTAAATTGAGAATTTGAGAGCTGCAATCTAGGCGCAAGCGGTAACGTAGCAGAGTGTTGCCAGGCAAATAATTAATTAATTAATTTAACCCTAGACGGTTGGTAACAAATAGTTGAGGGTGTCGCCCGTTTTGTGAAAATCGCATACTTGTTAGTAGAGCACATCTGAGAAGGCGTTATTGATCCTGTGGGTTTCCATGTCTGACACACGCGCACTTATGAGTGGCGCTAGGATGACAGTGAATTTGGCACTTGGAAACGCCTTGCTGTGCTTCATTTAAAAAGACAGAAAAAAAGTGCTTTTTTGCGAAACAGGGCTTAATTTTACATAATTAATTGCATTAGCACTTATAAAACTCTCTAAATTTTAATTTATCCTCTTGCCTAAAACCAAACCACATTATAAATGAAAATCTATAAAGTTTTTCATTAAGCCAAAGCAATAAATTATCGTTATCCTATATATTTGGATTCTTACGAAATATTTTTTAAGTATTACTTACAAATATAAGTGGCGGTGTTATCAAAATTTGCAATTTTGAGGTATGATTTCATGCTGCTTTAGTGGTTGAATTATAATTTGAAATTTAATGGAATGTATTATATTTACAAGTTTAAATATTACCTCTATTGTTTTAAAAAATTGCTAAAAGTCGACTTTGTAATCGCTAACTTCAAGCCACAATTTACAAATAAATAGCATGGATTTTAATCCCATAAATTACTGTATCGTTATTTTTCATTAAAACAACAATTTTTCAACTCTCTAATTATGCACTTTTTGCAGTTTACAAGTATTACAGATAACGTACTCCAACTCCAACAATTTTGCTGTTACGACATTAAAATTCCCCAATAACATATAAACCTAATTGTCATGTACCTGAGTTACAAGCACAATTAGTCCACCGCAAGTTTGGCTCCCTCCCTTATGCACTTGTTACTCCACACATAGCATTCATTAGTAATTAAGACAATTAACTTAGCACTTGTGTTGCTTCCAGTGGGCTAATGCACTTTAAAACTAGACTGCTTTATTGGAAATTTACAAGTCAAATCTCTCCCGAAGGGTGGGGGCGGGGTTTTGGAAAAACAAATCAGCAAGCGTTGAGCGGTCTGTGTAGCGTTTGAAGGAGATTTTCGTTATATAGTGACCGAGGTGACATTCTTCCCCCAACCATAAAGGAAGGATAGATGGTCTTAATCGGTCTTCCACGAGCATCGAGAATCGTTAAATCCGAGGAGGTCGTGATCGTTGAAGAGCTGTATGAATCACTCTCTTGGGCAATAACCCGATGACTACGAATCTCTCGAACGGGTCTCGATCTTCGATGATGTCGATTATATCGGTGCTTTGGAACAATAACCCTATAGCCCTCATATGGTGGCCTGTAGGGCTGGATAGGTCCCGTGACCACCTCGTTCTCAACATCCCAAGATCCCGTGCTAGATCCAAATCTTCTTCGTGGATAGTCGGGAACATACCTCGGTGGCTGGGACACAGTTCGCGGTCTGTTGATGATGACTTTCTCAGTTGGAACCTGGTGCTTCACACAGATGTATTCACATTGGTCGTCGCAAGGGTAGTCGTGATGTTTATGCGACCTGTTCCTTTGAAACTCCGGGGCTTTCCGGCTATGCGTCCGGACTGGAATAAGAGGGTTCTGTGAGGGCACACTACTGGCTGCCTTCTTTGAGTCCTTTGTTCTCGGAGGGTTCTTCGCTTGTTGTTGTTGTTGTTGCGGTGGTGTTGGTGGTGGTGGTGGAGATGGTGATGTTCTCTCCGTGTCGCTCAAAGCAGTCTCATTCCAGACTGTGATGATTTTGGCCAGTTTGTTCAGGTGTTCCACCTTCTTCATCCTCAATATCACGTACACCTCACCGGAGCGTCTTCGAAAACTCAGGAAACACACATCGGGAAAGTTTGGGAGCACTATGAGCTGGTGAATACTTCCGAAGGGAATTTCAGGAAACTTAGTTCCATCGGAGGCCTTCTCAAACTTGATCCCATCCTCATAGACGAGCATTTTGAACTCCGGGAAAGCGCTGTTCTGTTTCACGCCATTTGCAGCGATTAGCTCGTGTATCTCCTCATGAGAATAGCTGGTGGTGGGTGGAAGCTTGTCCTTTTTCAAACCCTTGACGGTGGCTCGTAGAATGGGCTCATACGCACGTGACAACTCCATGACAACTTGACGGGCTAGTCTGGTGGAGTGATGATTGTCACTGCGAATGTGAATTAGATATCTTCGATACTAGCGTGTTCACACATGCACACAACAGCACAAGAAAATCCAGCCAATCAAAATTGGCTGCTCAATGTATCGAAGTCCTTTTAACGACACTTCTGTTCTGTACTTATCTATCAAGTTCTATTGAAGTAGGCACAGTAATGTTTTGCAAATTCGAAAGGAAACAAAAATTTCAACCCCGAATTAAATCATGAAATTATGTTATTTATTAAAATTGCATCAACATTAATGAGCCTTTACCTGCCTACACCTATTGAGATATCTAATATATCTTTTATTGAAATAATAGAACTGATTTTGAGGAAATTTTTACGATTTATAACCCTATAAACAAATTAAACAACCTTCATTTTAAATGTATTTTTCAGCGAAATTTTTAATTCAGATCCAGCAAGTCGAAGTCATTTATTTTGTGGCGATTTTTGCAACAAACCATCTTATTATTTGTAAATCAAAGACTTTTTTCATAGACAAAGAATCTAACGACAAATGAAGTAATTCACAGAGTGCTTTTGATGAATCAAAAAGCTCTTTGAGCATACCACACCTAAATACGTTGCGCCCTGTAGATAAGTCTCAAACGGAATGAATTAAAGATATTTCAATAAAGTGCTTCTTTCTCCAGTGGAAAAGAGGGTGAATGGGGACCCTGTGATGAGATGGATGACCTTGAAAATCAGAGAGTTAGTCCATCTAGAACTTTTAAATAAAAAGGTCTTGTTTTATCATGACGTCACTCTAAAAGCGCATTTTTAAGGGTTGCGACAAGTGCCTTTCAAGGATTTTATTGCGAATTTCCTCCTCACTCATCATAAGCTGAAATTTTTTTAATTTAAAAAAGTTAAATCTCTGGACAGAATTTACGGATTGACCTGAAATGGTTTTGCAAACATAAATAAATTTATCTACTGCAGCTTTTAATGACCACAACCCTGGATGTGATAAAGAATATGATGGCGCCTAATTTTATCTGCCGAAAAGGATAGCTGGTATGGTGCCTATGATGAGGCAGTGTGAATGCGAGTACCAGCATTGGTAAAGATACTATTGTATCCAAAGAAAACATTTAAAACTCGGAAAAAAACTACCGTTTTGTGCTATTGGGTAGGGTAGTGACAGATTAACTCCAGCACTGATATGTTTGGCAGTCTTTGAGATAAAATTTAAATGATTTTATGGAATCACAGGTCAGAGATCTTCACTGAAGAAGGATTAGACGGCCAAATTTAAACACTTTTTAAAATTAAAAAAATTATAATTTTCCTTTCTTCCATCAAATTTTTCGATGACAATGACATTTAAATAACAAAAATTGTCTGTTAAAGCCCCAATGGGCATTGTATTTGGATTTGTTTTACTGGGTGTGATACTGATGCAATATTTTGTAAATCAGAATGAATATACTATACTGAGGTAGGTTTAGCAAGCTAAAAGACACAGCAGATCAAAAAGTAAGTGGTCTCCGTTCATTTTGACAATGATACAGAAGCACCGACATGGTCCTTATTGAGATTCATCGAATTTTTCTTTAAATTTTCCCAAGTTCTAAGGATCCATTCTATTTCAAAATCTTTCAAAACCGATCTACGAACCTGGAAGAAGCAAGTTACTCTTGTTTTGTTAAATAGAATGTATTTCTAAAAAGGCTCTTCTAATGATCTATACAATCACATACTTCTACTTGTGCAATTATAAGAACTAGGTGCTACAATTGAAACTTGGATACATATATTGGAGAAGTTCATTGATGTAGATAACAACAATGGTGAGAAAGAATCTGTTAAGTAATTTTCGTAAAGAACGCTGCGCTGCAACTAAATCAATTCCCAAATTGAATAAAGGTACTCGCAAGTGTTTGCTTCTACCTGTCAAAAGAAGAGCTGAGATCCTGCCAATGAGAGATCACTTCGAATACAAGTACCAGAGGCATGTGCGATGTCTGAAATAAGTTGCTCGCTAGGTAAAGGCATGCCTAAACTGCTACTTATGAGGTTATCAAGGGATAAACCACCTCATGGAGGCGTTTTAGAGTTTTTTTTGTGGAAGAGTTGGCATCATTTCCACCGTCCGCAATTTGAGAACATGTCACTGAAAAAATTGGATGTAAAGGTTTTAAGCGAAACACAATATATAACTTTCAATTTAAACCTGAAAAGATTAATTTTAAGTAACTAATATCGGCTCGTAATGTGACAAAAACCACAATTTTTCTTGGTTTGACTCAAAAGGTGTGAAAATCAAAATGCAAGATAAACTTATTGATCTGAGGCGGTTTAAGTGTGCTCAAGGTCAAAAGTACTCAAAAATAGGAAAAGGAAACATTCACGGTGGGGTATTGTTTCGTGGAAGGCTGCGCTACAATATGTCCTTTCTGAAAAATTTCGATAGAAAGTGCTTCCTTGTAGACCACAAAAGATTAATTCTGAAATAATTATGTTAATTTAGTTAGACATAGACCGAACTTTGAAATAGCGAATCTGTCACATGCCTAATAAGAAGCACAACGTGGTCTATTCCAAGTCCTCATCGATTCCTTTGCGAACCGAAAAAGTCATAAGATTCTGACGTGGTTTGATTTGGCCTTGATCACTAAGGAGTTTACTGTTGATAAATTAGTTTAGATATAAGAAGACGCAGTTTATTTCTCAACTACGTTGCCGTTTGGGTCAATAGGGCCTTCACGAAGAAACAGAACACCACAGTGCTAAATATTTCTTTTCTATTCAATAAAAGTGTGTTTTAGATCATTTAGTTAGCCATAAATTTCTACTAAGTGGTTTTTTTCAATTGATCATCGATTTCTTCAGTTGCACACATTATCTATTGAGTACAGACGTAGAACAGAGCGCCGGTACTTATATTCGAAGTGCTTAGTGACGGGCATGAGACAAACTCATCTTTTCACAGACAAAGGCTTGCACTAGATAATTATTTGATTCATACTGGGGTCTCTCCTCTCGAAGACGACTTCCGTTAAAGATTTCTGGGGACGGAAGTTTGTGAAGCCAAATAGTGGTAACACGGTGTTTCGCTTTATCTAGAGAGTCATTAGAAATAATTCTTTTGAGAATTTTTAAGTTTCAGAAGGACAAAGAAATCCATTAATTCATAATCGGGGCTAACCGCTTTCGGATGGGTGAAATTTCACTTCCATCATTGAAATTCGCAAAGGACATCTTGCGACGCGATCCCCAAAGAATGTGCGGTGCTGCATCATTGACAGGACGCCATCTTGAAGTGGCATTTTCCATTTTGAAATGGACCAGTGTCAAAATGATTCCAACTTTACGACGAATGGAGATTATGGAGATGGTCTCAAATTTGGTTTAGCTGAAATCATACAAATTTTTCTCATAAAAACATGTCAAACAGAACTGTGAAGCACTTAGTCTGTCACGAACCTGTTTACTGCTGTTTTTGGACATACTAAGCTCTGTAGCGAAGAGAAGATATAAATCAGGCGTTGACCTCAGTACTAGTGCATCTTTGATCCAAACTTCGGTTAAATTTTGCGCAGCTACATCCTTGGCTTTGATAATTAAGGCGTTTCTTTGAGAACCTAGTTTGATCTAAAGAAGACAGGATTAGTCCTCAAATTAGTTGTCGATGATGTATACCTGTCATGAAGAAACAGGCCACCACAGATCTATAACACTGTCTCAAAATGCGGCTGCTAACTATGCCAAGAGAACATGAGGGTCCTGTGATGTAGTTAAACTGTCATAAACGTCTTCTAAGAGGCTTCGTTGAATCTCCCTCAATTGTTCATCGATTTCTTTACCAAAAAAGGCAGTGAATTCCGGTGCAGCACATGCTAGCGGTACTAATACTCTGAGTGTTGAATGATTGGCATGAGACAAGCTCTACTTTCGACAGATAAAAGCTCGAATTAGGTAATTGCTTGATTCAAATTGCTGTTTGATTTAGAATAATATTTTCTATGGCTAATTTCTCAATATGTTTAGTTTGAAAATTGCATTTCTGTACTTTGGACTTATATGAACTGCTCACTTTTTCCATTTCTGATAATTTATACAATAATTTTACCTTTGTTTAAGTTATTGGTGTAAACATGAAATTCAAGTGCTAAAGGAGTTATCGACAGTAAGAGAACTTCCTGGGAATGTGTATCCACTACTACTTTCGAATATTCCGTAATATTATTTAAGTATGGCATTTAAACATCCGGAGCATTAGCATACCACATTTTAAATAAAAAATAAACTACGAGAATGCCATGCTACGTGGTAACTCCAGAGTTTACTTGACGAAGTGCGAGGCGTCATGACAACGACTTAAACAACTGTACATGTTGCATAGATAATAACAAAATATAAAAAATAATGTTTAGTGAAGTCAGAAAATTAATAACATAGCTTCCCGAAGATATAAAACTCTTCCATCCTCAATCTCCTGAAACCACTTGAAGACTGCAGTGGTTTTAGTCGCAGTGGTTTTAGTCCCTTTTGCCAAAATTTTAACTGAATTTCTATTAAAAATACAATTTAAAATGCCAAAATTGAGTAAATATAATTTATTTTATATTACTAATCAGAATGGCTTCTATGATTCAAAAATGTTTCGATTTTATGACGTCTGAGCATAAAATTGATTTTGCGTAAATTCTAGAAAATTTAAAACAACGTGATGAATTCCGATTGTGTTTATACTCGTTTATACTCTGAAAATTATTTTATAAATAATTACATTACTTATTCTACGTACTATCGTAAATGCACATATTTATACCATTGTATATTTTCTGCATTCTCTAAGAAATGATTGATACAATTCATGATATCTTCAACCGTCGATGTGCAAGATTTCTACAACCATGTCTAAAATTTTCAATTTATTATGGGAGAATGCTAGAGATGTGAGAAGGAGAAACCTGCGTTTCATGGGAACCACTTCTCAAAAGCAAATTGAAACATTAGCGTAGCGGTTTCCTTCTCAGAGACGTGTGCCAACAGCTCAAGCCAAATGGATTCCAGGAATATATTCTTTTTTCTTAAAAAGAAAAAATTGCCAAGATGCTGTGACAATCTTTATTACTCTACTAATTTGAAACGAATTTTAAAATGTTTTTAGCGTCAAAGTATTGTTACATTAATTATTTTATTATTAAAAAACGATTTATTCAACTGATTTTGATGAAGGTACCGCCAGTAGAATTTAATTAGGTATTACATTACATTAAAACATTTTAGTATTCTAAAACCATAATAATTTTGAAAATTCACCCAATAATTTCTTTCAAGAGATCAGACAGCTATGGGAATTCCGTGGTCCGACGTGGTTCTTGCCGTGTGGGGTCGTGCTGCGTTATTCTGAGAAAACACTCACCTATTTTGCTTCTCAAAGCCCTTATTGGTGACGGTAAGTTTGAGCATTCATAGATGCATTTAGTGGTCATTAACTCACCTGGTCTCTTGCACCTTCTTCATCCTCGTGGAAGTTCAAATCTCCTCTTCTGAATTTCGCAACCATCTTCTTTCATACACTCATTCATTTCCACAAACCAAGTGAGTGTATCTGACCTTAATTGTCCAAAATGTATCGTGGATTTTCCATGCTATCAGTGCGTTTTAATTCAGCAAATTTTATTTTCATTGATCTGAAAGACACACTTTCATCTATTTAAATGCAACTTTACATACAGTACTTTTCAGCACACCTCTGTCGTGGTTTGAAGAGTGTGCTAAGTGCATTTGAATCATGAAAGATGACCTTGAGATTAATCAACCTAAAAATATTCTTGACTCATTCGAAGAGAGACTCACTAAGATTGCATTCATATGTACTTTCACATTTTCGACTCAGTCTGAATGATGCACATCAACACGAACTTATGTGGATTATTGATTTTTTTAGGATTCTAAATCAATAATTCAAGAGAGGCAAATTTAAACAAATGCTCTTAGCTAGCTTTCTATTATGTTTAAATAAGTTTAAGTTATAGCAAATGATTACCAGGTATTTTTACTTTACTATTATGATTTTAAATCGATTAAAAATGGGATTTTTTAAATCTTTTAGGAAAACATTTAATTAGCTTTCACAAATAACCCAAAACAACCAAATTTCAATCTCTTTTTTGGGTAATACAGGATTAAAATTTTCCATGTTTTCAGGATTAGTTTTAGAAGTAATTAACTCCGAAAATGTCTACGCTTTTACTCCCCCATTCCCTTGAGGACCAGACCATGGACGCCTACGCAGAAATTCCTAATTTTAAATAATTGTTGTCTGAAGTAGGAATTCTAAGACAGCTCGAAGAATGACTATTTTTGCCAACGTTAATTCATAAAATAATTCTGCAAATTGACAGTCTCCACCAAATGCACTACTTAAGATCCGATAGTAAACGAAACATTGCCTGCCCTTTGTGGCTCAATAAAGATTTGAATCTATGAATTCGGTGAAAATGTGAGCTTAGAGTAGAAATACTTTGCTGTTAAAAGTATGGATTAACCTGAGTCGTGTTTCAATGGCTTTGTTGTATTCGCTCGTTTAAATAGCAGGTTTCCGTATAACAAAAGGACGAAATTACCTCCTGTAAGAACAATGAAATGCTTGCACAAGCTACATGTATAGGTACCATATTTGTCTTACCACATCGAATATTAGTAGTTACCGAAGCAATCCTAGATGTTGCACGCCAACAAAACATCCCGTTCAAACCCCCAATCGCAAGAATCTAAACCAACTCGTACAGATAATATGCTGTCTTCATATTTCCTTCTACGTTACAGAAACGTCTCAGGCGCGAGCAAGAGTGTACATGCACTTGGGACAGACAGAGAGAGTGACCGGTTTCGCCTAAAAAAAACATGAAAGACATCGACACGGCTTCTTCTTCGCCTCCACCTCCGGTGTCTACAGCGGCTGTTCAGCCGAGACAAGGCGGAGACCTGGTGACAGCACCACCACCGCCGCCGCTGCGATGGTGGTGGCTATGATGGGACGGTGGCGGTGGTGGCGTGACAACAGCCGGTGGAACACGGGGGCGGAGCACGTGCCTGGGAAGCGACAGAGAGGTCAAAAGGTCACTCCTGTCGCCCTCCGTCAACTCCTCGCCGCATTCTTCCACCTCGTCTGCGACAGCTGCTCCGTCGTCGTCGTCGGGACAGCTCTCCACGTCTTCACCAACGCCGACGCCGACACCACGGCCGACCAAATTCGAGGCGTCGAAGATGCTTAGATCACCTGCTGCGGTCATGGAACACGTCTCCAGCTGCTGTGAGGACAAAAAATTGGATCGGTAAGTCCAAATACCCGGGTAATCTGAGAGCCTCGCACCCTCGCGCCCAGTTGCGTGCTCAAATCTCCCAGTTACAATATCTATGCGAGACGTAAGGGGATACACCCCGAACATTCAATAAAATACATTTTTTTACGACAACTACAGCCTCAATTCTTCGAGGTTTCGATTCATACATTTACGGGATTGTTTTCAAAGGAATTCTAGTCCATTCTTCAATAAAAAACATCCTCCAATTCCTTTAGAGACGATGGCCACCACAAATGCTCCTCAATAGTGAGGCTAAGGCCTGAGTGGTGAGGTTAGTGGTGGTCAGATGAGATGCTCAACTTCATTAGAATGCTCCTCCCAAAATTCCCAAATGGCCTCGGCTAATAATTATTCCATTAGTGAAGGGAAATTAATGAGATCATCTTCGCGGAACCCCCGCCCCCATGGTTGAGAGGTAGCAGTCTGGATTTAGTGCTTCTTTCGACTGACTCCAAACGTAGTTCACTAGGCCGGAAGTCGTAGATTAGGCAAATGATGATTCGTCAGAGAAAATCAGATTTTTCACCTCGAGGGACAAATAAACCACTCTAAACTCTGAAATATTTGTCGTTTTATAGAACAGACGCTTTTTGACCGTAGGTGTTCACTGAGGAGTAATTTTGTGCAGTCTACCTATCCTCGTGTAGTTAAGACAAGAGAGTATTACGAGGAGAATTTCAGCTACTGATCGATAACAAATGATGCCCTAAAAATCCACCAATACCCGATCGAAATGGGATATTTACTAAGGCGGCACAAAAACCGCGTTGCCAATGGCAACTCACGCCGAGAAGCAATAAAAAGCACGCGTGCGTGGCTCCGAAAAAGCTCTGCTATACTGTCTCTTTTGTAACCGGTTAGAACGCGTCTACCACAATGCCAACAAGACGAGAGTACCATGACCACCTGAATCAACCCTTGATTGGCTAAATTTGTTAATTGATGAATCAGAACCATTTTCCGTCTCATTTTGGGTAACTCCTCCATCGTGAAAGAGATCCATAACAGTATCTAGCAGCTGCACAATTCTCTGACTACAAGGACTTAATTTGCACATATTAATATTAATCCCAACGGGAAATGGGTGAGGTAGAGTTTCATTACTCCCAAACGAAACTACACCTGAGGACCTTACAATCGTCAATAAAATGTAAACGGGTTTTTGACGATTAAAATTCATTTTTATCGACAGTTTTGGGGAAGAGAGAATCCTATTGGGATTTTTACGAGAGGCGCGAATATATTCACTAAGCATTTTGGCATCATAAACAATCAAAAAACTTAACACATCTTAATGCTTTTTTGCTGCTTATTTAAAATGGGACACTGAGTATCCTTGATAGGACAGTCGATAATTCCTTCAAAGTAGGTCCAACTAATTGCCATAACTGCGGAGTTGTAGTCAACCCCATCACGAAACGGTATCTACTAGTTACGAGACATTGCGGACTTTGGATAATCATGTCAGAGAAGAGCAACAAATGCGGATTTAAACTCAGTCAAGAGGACCAACGACTTCGTCCTTGCACAGCAACGGCTTTAGCATCTACAATGACTGGTTAGCTGTCGGTAGAGGTAAGAACACACCATCTATCCCTGTCAGATAGGGGTCTAAGTTGCCTTGATGGAATGAATGAAGAAATTCCGATTCATTGACGTAACTTCAATTTGGGTTCAGTCCAATGGTTCTTCCACCTAACCGTTAGTATGGAACGATGAATAGAACTACAAAGTCCTCGCAAGGGCATCAACCAAATTGTCCAAGATGTGACTATATAGAACCTTGAGGGCTTTGTTGCCTGAGGCTGCTGTTACCAACGCCCCACCTAATCGTGTCAGGCTGGATTCTAAGTAATCAAGGACACCAAACAGATCGAACAGACTTCCCGACTCCACTCGACCAAAAATGGAGGTTCTAACGTCTCGAGTACCTGTCTGTTGCTCAGAGAGCGTGACGTACCAAATGACTAACCCCATTCGTCATCTAATCGGCTCACAAATTGTCGAACGCAGGATATATGTCCAACCAATCAGGAAACGGATTACATTTCCTTGTTCTGGCCGAATTGACCACCAACTAACTAGTTTCCGTCACCAACTAACGTTCATGGACAAAGACAACTCCAGCACCTGGTCAAATGTTGATGCTACTATGAAAATTCAACTTACTCGAACCAAATAGGCGCATGAAAGTTCTTGATTGGATAAGGCCACCAATTCTTATCGGCTGGGAAGGTTCTAGAACTTCGAAAACCTAGTTGGCTGCTGAAACCCCAACCAGCGCCTCGATCACTCCTGCCAGTGGATGGATGGTGCAAAGAATGCAGTCCAATGGGCTTGTTGACTACGTACTTAGATATTCCACCTTTTCTTGTTAATAAGGAGCCTAAAAGTCCTTGATAAGATAGATAGACAGACGGATGAGTACAATGTACCTACCAACTTTAACACCTACTGATACTGCTGATACTTACACTGACGCCTCACCTAATCGTGTCGCATTGAAGCCGAACCATCATTAGTCCTCGAGTAGTTTGCCGTTGACGCTGCCACAATGACAGGGACTAATGAAAATCACTTACTTCATTGTCAAAACCGTGGGCATGCGCATATATCTAACCTTTAGTTGCGCACAGCAAAACTTATAAGAGCTAGGCCTTGACGAAAATGCGAGGATGTAATCACCAAGCCGAGAGTTACAGTCTACAAGATTTCGATCGTTGAAAGTACGTCACAGGAACGTAGACTTAGACGCGTTTCAACAGACCCACCGACTACTCTCATCGGTCAAAGACGACTCAAGTATTCAATAGGCTTAGTTAGGAGTCCGGTAGTAGTTGTTGTGGACACCCTTCCAAGTGCCGATAATACGTCCCAAGAACGAGGAATCGGACAGACAACAGACAACGCTCTAGCAAAGACAGCTCAAGCACCTATGAGACCATGAAAGCAGCCGAAAAAAAGAGGGTAGAAGGAGTGTGCGGGGTGGGTACGTACGGGGCGGGTGTAAGTGAGGATGTCGCCCTGTTGGAAAGCGAGGTTGAGGCTGTCCTCACGGAAGACCAGGTCCGTGATGAGGTCGCGCGCGATCCCGAACTTGGCGAAGGGCTCCAGGATCGGCACATCGGACAGTCGTGGACAGTTCGGTGTCCCCAGCAAACTATCACAAACAGATTAAGAAGCATAAAGTTTGTAATCATCCGACTATGGTTTTGTTGATGGTCAAGATTTCCTTAGCTCCTGAATTTGAAACAAACTTCTCACCAACTAAGGTTCGGGTTGGAGAGATGGAGATAAATGACCAAAAGTACAGGAACTGGACAAAATAATGGAAACACCCAAAATGTTGGCATTATAATCTTCAAGCGTTATAAACAATGAAAACTCAGGAATTGTTTATTAGTTTTGCTATTTGGTATTTTTATTTAGACTATTTATTCTCTTACAGATATTTAAAATAATTGGTAAAACCTCTCGAACTTTCAAAGAGGCCAAATTGTTGGTGCTCATATGGCGGCAGGAGCCAGTAAGTGCGCCTTTTGTTGTCTCAAGTACGATTTGTCGGCTTCAAAGGAATTCTAGCCCCTCGTTCTTCAGTTAAAACACTCTCACCCGCTAAAATTCCTAAGTAGTCTCGGCTGTTAATTCCTCATTCATGAAGGGAAGTCGTTGGACGGTTTGGCGGATTTCCAGAGTGAACAACAAAGAGGTCAAGAAGCGAGACTAAAGGCACTCACAAAGAAATCTAACGTCCACTTATACAACAAAAGAAATTCTTTTAAATTTTCCAACTTCGTAAAGCGATCTATTCGTCAACGCACTACTCAGCGACTCTTGGTTAGGCGTAAGCTACGCAGCGAATAATCTGATTGAGCTAACAACGAATCCTCCATACCGCAATTCAAGGCCACAGTATGCGTTGAAAAAGGTAGGTGTTACCACGGATAATCACTGCCTAGATGCAGGAACTAGAAGCAAGGCAGTTGCCATATTCACAGTTGGACTAAAAGTGACTCCGGAATTGTACACGCATTTTCGAGCGATGAATTAACGATGGAGAATAAATGGACGTTGAATTTCGTTGCTTGAAAGAGAGGACGAGGGCGAGGAAGCATTTTCAGGATCGCACTGGTAGTAAATCCACCGACTAAATCAAGATCTTGTTGGGCAGCAGCTGCCTCGATCGTTGGTTTCTTGGTACCCCGTAAACCATTTCGAGTAATTCTTCAGTGGTAAGGGACTTTGGAACGGCTTTGAAAAGAGTGCTGACCAGTTACGGCAGCTTTAAGAAGCCGGAGGCCAACTGCACCATCTGCCGATAGAGGTCTGACGGTTTGGAATCACCGAGTTCGGGCTGATGGACTGCTACCTTGATTACTGCCTCTTTCAACTTGGTGTAGGGCTTCTCCGTGGTTGTGAACGCTTATTCTGGCGACGGGACACAATTTATGAATAAGCGATTTGTGATTGGTCCATGGTCCATACAGCCTTATAGACCTATTAAATCGAAAGTAATATTACAACAACAGAGTGAACCGGTACTACGAATGTTTCGCTGGCTTCTGAGCTACGAGAAGATAATCGAATTTTAAAGAGCCAAGAGAAAGTGATGGAACAACTGTTTCCACGTAATTGGCAAAGACTAAGAACAACTGACCTTGAAATGAATTTTTTACATTTTTTAACAATGTGGTGCGCTTTCTATGACAATTCACGAAGAGAACAACTCCAATTTTTTTACGCTCGATCGCAGAGGGTAGCATCAAACTACTGATTAGAAGGTAACAACCAACATTCCGATTGTGTTAAGAAATCAGAGGAGTTCCCCATAAAAAAATCCGCGGATAAATGGTCTGTAGGAAGAGCCTAATGGCTTTTCCATCACGTAAATTGAATGTTTCAACTCAATAAAGTCCCTCACAATCACTCGAAAGAGAGTCATAAAAGCCAGACGAGGTTTCCAGGTTTTTCCTAACCTGCAGTACTCAGAAATCCAAGTTTATCGACGACAGAATTAAAGGTGAAGCTGCCAATGCCAGCGGACATTTTGAGTAACTCTTTAAGGACAATGGGAGATGTTTAATTACCACTAAATCGTTTATGCAGCTATCTCAAAGTCAATGCCATTTTTTGATGAGACATTAACAAGAAATACTCTCATATTTTGATACCTGTTGATAGACAGAAGTCTGTAAACATAGTTACCGAAAGAGCACTGCTTTGTTTACAGGAATAGACAGTCTTTCAGGAGTAAACAGAACGAGAAGACAGTGTGTTTTTTTTAAATAAACTCCCTCAAGGTGAATCGACGAATGCTAAAGTGATAAGTCCCTTCCTACGCCTTCATTAAGAGCCAATTTATAACCCAACTATAATCAGAACGAGCACGAAACAATCATTGGTAGTGGGACGAGGAGTTTTTGCTAGTGTTTTTCACAAAAATGGCATTCGGGTGATATTGTAACAGGATGACAGGAACCTGATTTACCTTCCTTCCTGCAATGATGGGTGTTTTGGCGTTTTGTAGGCAGGACGAGAGTTGACTGCGAAACCAAGAAATTGATGGTTTATTGCCATGACAATGGAGTAGGGTCGCAATATGGGGTTGCCTCCCTTTCCTCTAGTTTTCTACATTCCATCCTCTGACGTAGTTTCTGCCCTTTGATTGCCACGGTAATCAACCATCATCACAACCTTGTGGTGACCTCACAAAGCCCAGTAGTCAAACCAAGTTTGAGTCATCCCCTGTTGTAACTTGAGTGCGCTAACTTTTCTCCAACTTCCCACCTTCTGAATCAAGACCAGAAGAATGTTGACAAGAGACACTTTTGAGAAAGATTCTATTGAAATCATAATCATAAGGAATTGAAGTCCGCCGCAGAACCAAAGGAGAGAAGAAACTACAATCTGATTGGGAACACAAGAGAGAGAGACTTCCGCCAAAGCCCCCAGAAAAAACTTTTTCTAGAAGCGAGTTTACTCACTTTCATTCCACAAAAGGCAACATTTCAGCAGCCGACTGTACCAACCAACGCACAAAAACACACAGTTCAAGGCCATGGTACGACGTCGATGTGATCCAGTTTATAACTAAGTTATAAACAAAATTTACATGAATGGTGCCTGGAAGCAAGAATGTCGCAATCAGGAAGAGACTGCAACATCGAATAAGGAAAGAAACGCCCTGAACTAAAGTCGGGGAACGATGGTGGATTTTGTAAGACCTGGAAAAGGAAACAAGGAGAACCTTTCTCTAACCAAAACCCATCACTTTTATTAAAC
Source organism: Anomotaenia brevis (assembly GCA_030710315.1). Taxonomy (NCBI): domain Eukaryota; kingdom Metazoa; phylum Platyhelminthes; class Cestoda; order Cyclophyllidea; family Dilepididae; genus Anomotaenia; species Anomotaenia brevis. Next base: position 61,595 of record JAUOZQ010000121.1, read on the forward strand.
ACCCAGCATAGAAAACTCGTGTTGCTCTTCCTTGACAGACGGAAGACATTTTACATGACGTTTTGAGTCGATTTGAAAATTGATAGGCTCAGATGAATGGGAGCCATTGCCATTACTGCCGGTTCTGCATTCAGGTTCACACAAAGAGAGAGACTTAGGCAAGCAATTACATCATTATTTACAGCTATTCATCATCGATATTACGCCAGTAGGTTCCTGAGAGCCTTTCCAAACGGTAAAGTTTCAACACAAGCAACAACACACCCACGCGTCCTGCTGCTAAAAGCCTGCTCAATCAGCCCTCATTACCATCACAGGAAGCTGAATTCGCCGTCGAATTACGGGAGAAAGTTATTTAGGGAAGAAGCGTCAACCTGACTGACAGAGGGGCATGAAAACGAGTGCAGAGATAGAGAAATTCCCACTGGGCCTACACCCACCATCAGGAGACTGCGTCCATCAACAAAAGGCATCTTCGGAAACAGCTCTTAATGCGCTTTAAAAAGGGACACCACGATGACGACGATTCTGCTGAGCAGGCAGCCGAAACGCCTTTAAGAAGTATGGGGAAGATGCTACAACCAGACTGGCAGTTTTTTTCATTCCTAACAGCTTGAAAAAGAATGCCTTTCCCCAATATCCACCTGAAATGTATCCTCATTCTCCCAGACAGACGGTTTATATTTCGGAGGACTCACACACACAATCATCAGAGCAACAAAAGGCGACATTTCAACAGGAAGCTGAGCTATCTCACCGAAAAATAACAACAACAAACATAGGAGGAAAGACTGCAGTAAATTTCAATTAAATCTATCGAAAAAGACTGCAATTTCGAAGGGCTTTCAATTTTAACAATAGTAATCCCTTCAAAAAACGTTAAAGCGATGCTACTCCCTGCGGCTTAACTCGAATTGTAGTCATAGTTATGGAAAATAAAAACGATTCTGACGTAGCTAAACCGAGACTCTGAAATGTTAGCAAGATCGAATTAAGACCGAACTGAAATAGGGAAACGACTAGCCACGGAATCCATGATGATGATGGCTTCTTTTTTCGAAGGAAATCTTGCAGTAGCCTTGAAGAATACGATGCGAGTATAGAGGACAGTTAACTAAAGGAATTTCTGACTGCACCCACAAAGTAGACGATTTACGCGAAAATCTGTCGAGAAAACGGCGTTGCAGGAACTCTTCAGGCTTTGTCGTCGCTTGAACTGAATGTTTCACCTCAATGAAGACCTTCGAGACTACTCTCCCACAAGCGTCACAGAATTCACCTTCCGATTATTGTGATTAAAACGCCTTGACAACAATGGAGTCATTGACATGTCCATTTAGATCCTTTTAAATCTACCAATTAATTTATTAGAAGGCATATTGCCAAGATATCTCGAACCTGATCTGCTAATCTGGTTGACAATAATTGTCAACTTTGCCAGTACCAAAAAACTGTGACGTGGTTTACGCAAAACCCCAAGTCTGATTGATAAGCAGATGTCGAAATTAGCCTGTTGATGTTTTTAATTAAAAAGACAGCTGCGCTAAGGAGTAAACATAACAATTAATTGTAACATTAAAGAATGATGAAACGACCCCCCAAAGTTTTTTTCTTTTACAAATTACAATATACGAAGAGACTGAAAAGGTGGTTGATAGAAACGAGTCCCAAAACAACGCAGCTATGAGGACAACGAGTTATTTACGTGATAAACCAGGCTGTTTTGAGTCGTAGAGAGTGTTAAAGAGGAATAAACAGATTGACCTAACAGTTTAGAGTAGAGCGACAAATGCTGGCGTGGTAAACCCCACCAGTTTATAGCCCGCATATAAATAGCACCGCAGCTTAAGTCACCGAACGACCTGCCCCAGTATCTACAAGGCTGGATTCCTTCGAGTTTCGGGAGGTAAATTACGAAGCTCGATGGAGACTAATCGAGGCATCTTGGACAATCCTCTGGTTCATTCTAGCAACCTGCCAAAACAGAAATTCACAATAGTCCGTTGACTCACTCCTTCGAAGTGATGGAGGGCAGTCGACATCCATGTCCATTCAGCGTTTCTGCCCCGCCTCCCACGGGCTCTGACACCACCGACGACTTCCCTAGACTGTCTCCACCGCCATGGTCCGAGTGTCGCGAGGAGGGAACCCGAAAACTGCTCAAAAACGGTCGCGACTTGCCACCCGAGGTCCCTCTCGGCACTGTCCGGCTCTTCTCCCCGACTGTATCACCTTCTCCAACAGTGGGAGAATTCGCAGAGAAGGGATTATGGTGGTTGGTGGATCCATGGGAAAAGTGGAACTGTGTGGAGAAGCGAAGGCCCTGTCGAATCACGTCTTCAGTGAGTTCCCACAGACAGAGAAAGGTGTCCTGTCCTACTGAGCCCAATCGGTAGGTCCGTAGACACGTATTAGGTGTGTCCACTACATCCCCATTGGCTGTGGGGTAGACAAAGGGGTCGAAGCGCACGACAGAGGTCCAGGATTTGTGCCCGCGACCGCGACAGATTACGGCCTGGGCGTCGAAGGACCAGACGGTCACTAGGTCGTCCTGCCCACCGACAACCACGTACTTGCCATCTGGGGACCAGTCCACGCAGGTTAGGCCGCCGAAGTAGGAGCGCATGAAGCCCTGTTGGCAAAGAGAGAAGTTCACGAGCTTCACAGTTACCTGTTAGCTAAGCTGGGAATGATTTTTTGCTACCACTACTGTCAGGCATGGCAGACAAGCTTCGTCTCTGGAGACGCTGCCCATAATTCAATAAAGGAGGTTTTTCATTGGCACCCTGTTGTGACTGGTTGGCGCATATTCAGCGTCACGTGAGCCTCTACCACCCTACGAACAGCTGTTGTCTGCTGTCGTCTCCCACACGTTGCGGACGGGCTGCAACCTCCCTTTCTCGACTGGCTGTTTATCGGACGTTTCTTATACACGAACATGGCGCCATATTGGGCGATCCATACAATATCATCCTCTAAGGCTCTCAAAGCCGTTCCCAAACCAGTGCAGCCCATAACCGTCACAAGTTCAGATGGCTCTTGCGTGGAACTCGGGCTGGTTAGGGGACAAGACGATTATCCCCACCGCCACACCTCAGGGAACAGTTGAGCATGGTCTCCAACAGCCACTTTCACGACTACACCGGTCCCAGTACCTGGTCTCCCCCAAACTCCCTCGGGACAGATGTTAACCCGCAGTTTTTGGGGCGTTGGAATAAATCTCATTGACAATAGTTCCATTCCCCTTTATTCACTAACCACTGTTCATGAGATGAGATTATTGAAACAGTAAACTCTTGAGGAGCAACACATTAGTGGGTGAAAGCAGCAACCAAAACCTCTTATTTTACAAACGATGGTCACAGCCACAGCCCTGATAAGCGATTCAGGTGTACTAACAGCTAAAGGCAAGAGAGAGGTTACGGTAATGAGTAGGTACCGAGACAACGACAGCGACAATTGTGAGGTCGTCAAACCACTAAGTAGCGAGCTACCATTGTAAATGCCTCCTTTTGGTAATGAGTAACTTTCTGATGATTTAGACAGCGTCGATCGTCTATTTCTACCAGGGCCAAATCACAATTGACGGTTCAAGTCCTCAAAATAGTCGATTTAAGGTACCTCAGCAGCTGAAAGTTGTCTTTGTGACGACTTCGAGAGTGTTACACTCAAGATGACGAGCTACTGCACTGTAAGTAACGATTAGATGGACCATGAAGGTTGGAAATGTTGCCTAAAAACGGCAAAGACGACGAAGAACAAGCTTCAGCTACCATAACCCCTTTATTCCCACCAAATGACTGATAACTACAGACAACTTTTCTGCTGGAGAAAAGAATGTTTACGATGTAAATAGCCGGCGATTTCGTGTTGGATCAACCGCACAGAGAAACACAGACCATAAATAAGCCATAAAAAATTCAAATTGGGCAAGGCGCTGACGCTCCGGATGACCTAACCTAAATTTGCCGAAGAACCACCATGACTAGAATCAGTCGCAAAAGTGCGATTGACGAAAAGAACTGTTGATATCCAAGAGTGCACTTTTAATCAGACATGAAGTAGACGCCAGGAGATGAATTACTAGGGGCTCCAAATTAAGATCTTTCGATAAATAGTTGAGAATACCAAATGAGACGGTTGTCTAGGTAACAGAGGTTGCAAAACAAGTCTTTTCCCGATGAGGTCAGTGAAAAGACAAGCAGAGTGTGTCATTTAGAGAGCTTGCCAAACTCACATAGAGTTGCATCCGATGGTAGTCAAAAACTCTCAGATAGCCGTCTTCAGTGACCACTGCTAGATACTTTCCACAGGTCGAGAAGGCGAACTGGTTGATCGAGGGCAGTGAAGCCGTGGAATTGTCGAAATCCTCGGCGGTTTTCGAGTGGGACGACTCGGCGTGGACACCGGTGAGAGCCCAGTTGTAGAGAGGGTTGCAGGTGGACTTGGTTTTGCAGGTGTAGACCACGTAACTGGTTCCCTTCTTGAATAGTTGGTAGATGGGGGGAGTTGGGCAACAGGGCAGTTCTTCGTTGTACAAATACATGTGACCGCTGGCGTGGGCCACTAGGAACTGGTTGGTGGAATAGGGCACCCATCGAATGCACGTCACGGGGGTTCGCTCGATAAACTTCTACAAAGTGGTTGAATAAAGTGATGGCAACAAAAAGTACCTCTTCATTAAAAACTTTACAAAGCTCCTTATGGAATGGATCGATGGTGTGGATTTCACCGGAGGCTAGACCGACTAGCAGGAGAGAGGAAACGCCAAAATCGTGGCAAACGGGGGTGGAGGTTTTAAAAGTTTGTTTTCCAGAGGCATGAGAGTCGAACATCTATCGGGAAAATAAATGAAAAATAAGACCTACTCTGCAGCCAGAGAAGGGATAAATGCATATATCGCGGCCGCAATTTATACAGCAAACGTTTCGACTATCGCAAAACGATAGACGAACAGAAGAGAGGCGGCTGGTGCCAGTTAAACCGGGTAGACACTTCGGTGGAATGACCGCTTTCAATTTATAAGCCCCTTCGGGGGTTTCAAAGTACTCCAAAACGTCTTTGTGCCCATAGTGAATGGACATTGTCACATTAATGACTTGCAATATCCTGTCATACACTATAAAAGTAATGCTGGTGAACGCAATCAATACACCCGCGGTCAAAATATGTTTTATAAGTATATTGAAAAGGTACGCTTATTTAGCATGACATAAAAAAGGAAAAATCTCATTAGAGCTTGTGATCAGAATAAACGAATTTTGGTTAAATATATTCAAATTTTTGACTAATATAGTATTCGTCTTTTGATGTAAATTTATCAGAAAAAATAATTCAAACTTAAATATTTATTATTAAAATATTTTGTAAAAACAATAATTAATTTTGTTATTTATTATTTAATATCAATTGTCCTCAAGGACACTTCATGTACGTGTTTCCATGCTCAGGGTTGTGACTGTCTTCAACGTTTTTCTAATGTCTTCTCTAAAATTATTTTCGACCGTTCGGAAAGCCTCAGCTTTTGCTTTTGTGCGTTCTTCGGCTCTTCTAGTTGCTAAAATGCCTAAATCTGCTAATTTTCGTCATATTCCACATGTACACTACGCAACTTTACCTACAGTCCACACCTCCAATGCATCTGTAATCTCAGCCATTGAATTCGAAAAGCAAAGCGAACGTGCTCTGGAATACTTAAACACAGTGTTCGAAGACCTATCTGATAAATTTGAACTCAGCCAAGATTACGATGTTTCCTACTCTGATGGTGTGCTCACGGTCGCATTTGGACAGCAAGATGGAACTTATGTCCTCAACAAACAGACGCCAAATAAACAGATCTGGCTCTCATCTCCCAAGAGTGGACCAAAGCGTTATGATTACGACCCGTCAAACGGATCTTGGATATACCGTCACGATGGTAGTAACCTTTACGATTTTCTCTCCAAGGAAATTTCAGAAATCGTTAAGTCGCAAGTCACCTTCAAAAGCCCTCATTCAGGTTAGGTGGCGGATACTTTTCAGAATTTTTCGTGTATATAGACTCATAAAAATATATCCCACGATTGATTACTTTGTAACAGAGTTTTTTCTCCTGCGGTTTGTTTTTCTGTGGGTATAAGTCGATTTTAGGGACCACGAAGTTATCCAGGCCATTAGTGAGTGACTGTCGTGCATTATTTTCTCATATTTTATCAAACATATAGCCGACTTATGAATCAACTAACTCACTCCAGGACAGGAGCCCAGTTCCAAGCGTAATTAAGCGTTTACCCATTTCGTGTGTATAAAATTGTTTTCAAGCCTCAAAATTTAGGGTGACAGGATTCATTGTTCGACAGTTGAGCCAATAGTATTAAAAATCGAGGAATGCGATTGATTGAGGCGTCCATACGGTAATTCCTCGGCGACTTCGCTTCTAGTCTTATTTACTAGAGATTTAGTGTTATTTCGGAAATGGCAGACGGTACTGTTGATTTCTACTGCAGTGTATCCTGCAACCTTGAATGCCACAGAGGCGGTAATATTTCGATGTACTACTGATAATGAAACGGTAGCACAGCGTGGGTTTAGCGCATTCTAAGCCGTTACTTTGCCTTCACCTGTGTTAGTAAGACGACAATCCATTGAAACTACACTGTGGATATAGACAAGGAGCGTTTTTTGACCACAACTAAATATAGCCTGTATTCAAATTAGCCGTATTATTTTTCGGAGCAAATAATACTTATTTAGGGACTATAAAAATGCATCCGAATAAATTCAGCCACTTAGTGTTCTTGCAAATTACCTATTTCAAAATAACCCATTCCTTTTTTAAGTGTTCTTGGATTCAGAGTTGTTAGTGATTGTTTTACCGTACTTCGCATCTTTACAACTAGCCTACGTGGTAACGTCGACGGTAACTTCATTATTTTATTGTAGGTTATGTGGAAAATGTTAATAAGAAAGGGTGATAATTTACATGCAATTTTATGCTTTTCGGAGATGCAACTCCATGAATTAAGCTCCTTCAGGGAGTAAACCCACATCGAAGAAGGCAAAATAGGTTTTGCTGTCGGTAGTGACTTTCAATATGCCCATTTAAAATGAATCAATTTCAACATTTGTTTAAAATATATCGAACAAGGAGCGCCTTTTTTCATGTAATAAACGGTACGAAATATGGTATTCGAAAAATTATTTCAATATGTTAGTTAAATTAGTTAGTTATATACTATTTATAGTTTGCTTGTGTTTTGTCATTTTAAAGGACTCTGGTTTGTTTACTATAACGGGTTCTCGCGCTGTTGGGTTTCGGTGTGGGCTTTCTTCTTTAATAATTCATCCAAGGGTGCCGAAAATATCGTATAGTGCATGCAAAAGTACAGTAGAAGTTGATATTGTGCGTGAAAAATTTAATATTTTACCGACTGAGTTGTAAAATAAAACAGGATTGCCGATGTGTTGGGCAACTGAAAAAATGATGAAATATCATGAGATTTAAGCATGATTTTAATTTAATAATTATTCGCAAATCGGCTCTAAATGTTTCCTCTTAAAATTTTATTCTAACACCCTGCGGAATAAAGGTCTTCACTACGAAACTTCTGTTTTAACTGACTAAAAAATCACGAATTACTTCGTTTTAGATTTCAGTTAACGTAGTGTGTGAATAATGCTATTCACAAGTTGGAAATAAAAAAAATAATATGGTGATTAGAAACCATATTTATATTTAAATTATTTCGAAACTTAAAACTGAATTTTCAATTTAACACCCAAAATTGAAAAAAATGTTTATTAGTGATGATATAAGTTTAAATTTAATTATTTATGCAAGATATTTTTAAAATCGATGTAAATTTAGAATATTGAACGCAAAAGGTTTTACTATTTATATATTTGTCACCTGGAACAAAATATTTTTTGGGGTAAAACCATTCAACAGCCTCAGTGTCATTTTTTCGACTTTCGATATTCTAAGTAATGCATTATTTTTTTATTAATGATTGCTTTTCTTCTATTTTATGATAAGAATCCAAGTTTATTTTGAAGGCAGTTCGACAGTTATTTTTTAAAATTCTTCAAAAGATAAGCACTTTCAAAGGCCTTCTAAAGACCACTGATTTAGCTCGATTTCGGCTTAGGCAGCGATCAAGTCTGAAACTCAACTTCCAAAAGTTTATTTGCATTAAAATTAGTCAATTTACACCTTGTAGCTCTGAATGAGAAAAACAACTTGAAAACCTAGGCGTTAATTTTTCCAAGGTATTTCAAATCGGTTTTTATTCCGTCAGAAGAGCTTATGGTTTGGTATAGCAGTAGAATAAACTGACTTATTTCGCTCCAAATTTACACGAGTTTGAAAACTAATATTATGATGCTGAAAATACTATTAATCTATCTTAAATTCACTGATTACACTTTTATAACGCCACGATTTAAATTTTGAAAAGGTTTTAATCTCTGCTCAGTTATTTCCCAAAATATTGTGAAAACAATCCTTTTGTAAGAGCTGAGAACTATAAGGCTGCAGTGAAAATTGCGTACGTTTATCAGGAGAATTCGACAGTAAAAGTGATAGACTGGTAGAGATTCAAAACAAGATTCAAGCAACTATCCACAATAGAAAATGTTCAACCTCCAGCCCTGAATATTTCGAAATAAAATGCATTGTTGTCACCCACAGGAGATGGTGAAAATAATGGAACCACCCAGAAAAATCAATACCATTTTTTGCGATGGCATAGGTCCATATTTTACAGAAAATAAAGCCTCACTTTATATTTTACATTAAACTATGTTAAAGACTAATAAGTAATCCTACTATTAAGAACACAATATCTCAATTGCATCTTTTCAAACTTGTTAAAAATTCATTTGTTTTGCAATTTTTGAGAGCCGTTGTAAACGGCATTATTTTTGGGAATACCTATACCCCAAAATCTATTATTTTATTTAAAATTGATTCTGTTATAGTGCCAACTAACCAGAAAAATAAATAAAATTTATATTTTAATTACAACAGCCTTTTTGTTTTAATAGACGACACAATCTAGCTGTTTTCCTGGTTCAGTTGAAAATGTTTTATTAGTAAATATGCACAAATAAAGAGACGGAGTTTCAAAATAAACAAATCTTATTTAAATTTTTCCACTGACCATGGAATGGGTTGGTCAAGACAGTGAATTGTAATTTTAAATTTATTTTCAACACAGTGTCAGTATTCCTAAATTAATGTCTGCATTATTATAATCCATTAAATTAATTAAATTATTTAAATTAATTGCAACCAAACGAGATCGCTGTCTGAAGTTGCAACTTTGCAGCAAACGCAAAACTTTGATTACTTTTCCAAATTAATACGATACGTTATTTATGCACTTTGAATAGAGTATGAAAAATTATTTGCCGAAATTGCGTCAAATGCCTTCTTCAAGGACATTTATAAGTGTGAAAGTGGGTGTAACGTTCGTGACCACATTCATGCTGCAAAAAGGGTGTTTTTGCATTTTAATTAGCCCTCAAGTAGCCCAGGATTTGATTTTGCATCACCAAAATCACCTGCCTTTGCCAAACTAACTTTTAGTTAATAACAATTCTAAATATTTATAATTAAATTTTATTTCAATTAAATTTTCCCAAACCAAGTCCAGGAGTTATATTTTAGATGTATTTGACTGGAGAGACCACGTGTGTTGAGTGGACGGACCAAACCCAAAATAGAGTTAAACTGGGTTGACATGTGTGTTAGTGCTCCAGTACCAGTGTTTTCGTGCGTATCCACCAATTAGCAATCTCCAAAATCCACTTTATGCCGCATGTGAACAAAAGAGGCCATTTAGACGGCAAATGAGATGAGTTACTTAGTTTGGTGGGCCCCGGATGAAACATGGCTTTGCGATTTCATTTTTAAACTGATGCATTTAAATAAAAACCACCTTAAGGAAGAGTAAATCACAATGCAAAAGTCTAATTTCGAAGATAAAATTCAGGAAGGAATGTTTAAGCAGTCTGAAAGTTAATTTTTAATAGGACGACGAAGTTTAAGTCAAAAATGTAAATGAGTACATTTCTAAAAGTGTATGGTTATTATTTTTTAAAGATGTGCAAGAATAGAGCTCTGTTAAGGAATCGTCCTCCAAATTTCAACATAATAGGAAGTAACCCAAAGCACAATTATGCAATTTCGTAATCTTGGATTCTGGTTAAATAGTAAGACGAAATTTATCCTCACTTAGAATTGGACATAATCTAAAACATTGAAAACTGGTTTTTTAATATTTTAATCAAGGTTTACTACCAAATCACCTAAACTTATATGATATTTGAATTAAAAATATGATCTCCCTTTTAAAAATGCTTTTCGCATTATGAAAATATTTTGTTATACAAACACTGGCGCTTTAATTTTCCAAAGTTAAATATTAAGAGTTAAATATTAAAATGGAATCTGCATTATCACTACTTATACAAATTATTTTTTTCATAATTCACAAATTACTTGATTAAAAAAACGTCACATCCATTATGTACTCCGATTCCTAAGTCCTGTCCGATTCGCGCCTTCAAGGACCCAGCATAATCGATGCATTTTTTAATAACAAAATTAAATTTTTCCGGAAATCACCTTCATTTACGGCGTGTTGCATCTAATAGTTTTTGTTTCCACTAGGTGTTCCAAAACAAGGCGGTTCTTTGTTTTTTTAGACTATGTTAAATGTAAGTGAAGACACTGCACATTTCTTTTGCAATTTCAAACCCTAATTCATTATTAAAGTTATGTTAAAAAGAGTGGATCCAGACAGGATCTCGTTTGATTGATCAGCGAAAAGACGGCGTCGATTCATAGAGTTATAAAGTAGATTGCTCAAGGCTCATTCCATGACCAAGTTGAGGCTCTGATGGGCACTTTTTATCCAATTTTGGTCTTAGACTTCAAATAAAAGCGCGACCATTTGAAGATGGTGAAACAAGAGGTGAATAAAACCATGGAATCTATGTTTCTGAGTACTTTTTATGGTCAATAATGACGTTTTTTATCCTGTAAGATTGTCTTTTCCTTGTCCAGAACTTCCCATAGGAAACAGACATCAATTTGTCTCCCATAACCTAAGCTGTCATGCGTTTAACTCCCCAAAATTCAAACTGGAAACTGGTATATTCCCTGGTGCGTGAATTTCGAATTAAAAAACCTAGGGGTTTGGGTTGTTTCAATGCAAATTCCCATATCTGTCTTTGGATTTTGATAAAGATATATCAAATTCAAGGATTAATATAGTAGAATAATTGTTTAAAATTGTAAAATTCTAATTAACTTTTCAGAACTCCTATCAGACTCCAAAGAACACAAGGTCTCTCAAGAAGAGAACCACTCTATTAGCTATATCAAACCGCAGAGAGAGAGAGTTAAAATCGGCTACAGTTTGTCCTCGAAGCGGCGTAGTGTTTGCGGGTGTCAGAGAAACCGTGTTCACGCGCCTATAGATCGCTCAACAGCCTAATGAGAATTTGGTTTAACAAGGCTCGGGTGCAACGTAAGCTCAGGGCATTGTGCAGTAACTGATTTGCGGCTGAGTATGCACCAGCATGTGATGATAATCGTGACTCATCCAGTTCACCTTTGATCCAAGAAGCCTTGAGCTTCATCGTCTTTGTGAGATCTGAAATGATTTCGAAAGTTCTATAACTGAAAAACAATTCTTAACTAAAGCAAGCTTTTTTTATTTAAAAAAATTTTATTCAAAAAAATTTACTCGTGGTCAAGCCATTATTGTTTCTTTTCTGAAGAAAAATTCTTGTTCTTCTTCACCTCTGTTCTTTCTGTTGGTTTCCTTATTCTTAACGCATTCTGTTCCTTGTAGCCCGCAACAGAAACGTCCACAGCGCACTACAATTCTTCCATATTTCTAACGTACCTCAGCCGAAGGAAACTTTCCATGATAAAGAGGGGTGTTATATCTTCAGAAAATCATATTAATAATAATCTGATTACCTCGAGATATAATATAATCATCCTTTGTTATCACCTGAGTAACATTTGTAGTTACCAGGCTTTTCGTCCCCTGTGATCGTTATCTGACGTTAAGTTTAATAATTAGACCATTTTAGGTAGCATAACACCTCGAATTTTATAAAAAAAGATCATTTAGAAAGATAAACGCATTTTTATGGGTTATTCTTAATTATTTTTAATGATTCGTTATGAAAATCAACAGGAAATATAAGTAAAAATGTGATAACAATAAAGTATGGTTATAACATTTTTCATTTGAGGAAAGCTAGTTGCGTCAAATGTGGACTCGACGTAATAGTTTAAAATTTCTTAATAAAAATGAAAAAAATGGGCTTTAAATGAAGATTTTATATTTATTTAAAATTTGATTTTAGCATAGAAGTGGAAAGTTATTTGGTTCTCCGTCTGATTAAAACTGAAATTGAACTTATAAAGTAGAAACTGGGCTCCAATCCATTTTAAATCTCTCTTCATTTTTACAACAATTTAAAAATATGTAAGATTAAAAAAGACTTAAGGAAAAAATTTGAAGTTATCGAATAATGCCTTAAATTGTAATTTTAAATGAAATAAAAATATAATACTGTTAAGGCGAACTTTAAAAATAAAAATAATTTCATGATTTTAGATGTTTTACATCAAAAAGGCTTAAAGTTAAGTTAGAAGCAACTGTTTTGCTTGCTGCATTGTTCAATTCCCAGATTGGATTCGCACCTAAAATTCACAAACCAAAACCCCAAAACCTACCTAATTTGGGTAATCTAGTGATTTTTGCGGCCATAAGCCTAATACATATACCATATTCTGTTTTTTAATTTAATTTTGGCTTAATTGTTATCTTGTCAATACAATTTCGGAGGTTTTGCAATGGGATGTAATTGCTAACATTTGTTAATTTATATTTACATATATATTTTTGCTTTGAGGGCTAAAAGTCAGAGAAAAAGCACTTGATTAAAGTTTTACACCAGACCTTTAAATTAAATCCTTAATTTACGAAAAATTGCCATTCCACAAACTAAATCAGACGTATACCTTGGCAAAAATTACCTCACGGAAATTTAACGAGGAAACAATATTTAACATACTTTCTTTGCATGAAAATGTCATATTGTTGTGGTCCTACATAAAAAACAGACAATAATGTGTTCTTTTTTCATAAAATATTATATAGAACATCATATTAGTTATTAAAGGCTAAGTATTAGTAAAAAAATTTTCATTTAATTTTAGTTGCTTTAAGGTTGTTAATTCCGAAAGATAAAACTGTTTTCTTGATTCTCACTGCTCACCACAACAATATTAAAATTCACCTTATTAATTTCACCTATAACATCAGTTCGCTCCAGTTACCCCATAATTAAGAAATAAATGTTGCCCGCATTGAGAAAAAAAAACCTTAAATTGTTTAAAATGAAATGCAAAACTACAGGAGAGATAACGGGATTATTTGGATAAGAAAAATAGCATAATACAAATTGAAGATAGTTTTACGCTTGCACTGCAAACTAAATCGAAAATATGAATTTGAAAAGAGCCGATTAGCAAAAATGATGGATAAAATCCTCAATAAATAATGAGGCTAATTCAAGGCCACTTTAATGTCAGCACTATTTTTTAATGGGAACCTGTCAAATTTTCCAATTGTTAACTTTACCGAGGGAACAATATACAATGGGAAAAAGTTTTACTCAAAGCTATTATGAAATACTTTTGAAAACAGTTATGACATTCCCTTGTCTGCTAAACTTCTTTTGAATCTTAAAATTTCTTTAAACAATAATTATTTGATAGAAAAGGAAGAAATATTTTTAGACATCACTGCGAATAATCAATATCTTCATTTCAATATTTCAATAAATTTAGGTCTCATTTAAATTTTAATGCTTTTAGAATTAGATTGTATATTTACTCTTGTTCGACTAAATCTTTAAGAAAACACTGATAGAAATAATTTGGTATCTATAAGTCCATTACGTTTGTTTAAATTTTCAGATACAGATTCAAAAATCTGCCAATATTGTGCAATTAAATGATCATGTATTCAAACGAAAAAAAATAAAAGAAATTATGAAAATTGCATTTATTTAAGTTTTATTTTTAAAGGCACGAAACAATATTTTGCTTGACTCTGAAAAATAAATGTGAACAATGAACAAATACGTATCTTATTTTAGAAAAGTGTATACCGAATTTAACCATGCCTGAGTATACAGGCATGGTTAAATTTTTTTAATTAACTGGCAAATTGTACAATGATACACTGATTTTTTCTATCGAATAAACTAATATTCAGCTGAAATTATGTCAGAAAAATTCTAGAAATAGCCCATTTTGAAGTTAACTACTCTAAGTCATGAATTTGCACTTCTTCTAAAATTAAAAATGACATCTTTATTTAATATCCATTCATTGATTTAATTGTGAATAATACAAAAAATTGTAAGTAATAGGGGATGCTAGTTTTTCCCGTGTAAATAATATCTTACATTAAAAAAAGATTTAGCAAACTGAACACAATTCTATAAGGCATTATTCTGCAGACATCATCTAATTTTAATTACCACAAATCTGCTCTTAAAGATGAAGATTTTAAAGCGTTTAAAATGCTGCACAAACCTATAAAACTGATTTTTTAGCAGTACAAAATGCGATTTTCTCTGACAAATCATCAGTTGCTTTACTTTCGAACTCTTGTCAAGTGCATTCTCCCAGCTGAGCTAAAACTCCCTTAGAAACAAATCACGATTTGTGTGAATCAGCATCTCAGGGAATTGGGGCTGTGAGCTTATAATTTGCGTTGCACACATGTATAATTAAACAAATTTCGCCTCAGGCCACAATTTTAAAAAAATGTGATTGAAATTTGTTCATTATTTTGTTCAATCACAATCGGAGCAGCTTTTGTATGTCAATCATTTCTTGACGTCTCCCTGTCTTCCCCTGAGGGAGCTCATTCAATATTGCCTACCCCACCAATGTATCTGTCCTTATTATTGTTGTTTTAACGAATGTAGTTAGAGGAAAAGATTAAAAATTTGAATTAAAATTGACGAAAAAATGGAAAAAATGGGTTAGATTTTATAACAATTTAGTCATCAAGCGAATTATACTTTATTATACATAATGAATTATTGAAAGACAAACTACCTTGAGCTGGCATTAATCGTATAATTCAAAGGCATTGTTTCTACTATTTTTAAAGTAGATAGAGCAATGATCCTAGCTACCTTTTTGGGTCAATCATTAAATTTAAAAACGGTGACCCTGAAATCATAACAGACACGTAAATAAAGTTTGACAACTAAGAAATGCTGTTTCCCGACCTATTTTTCCTAGTACATACTTTTCCCAAGAGGTAAAAATTTAATAAATTTTCCTTTAATTCACTTGATTTTCATGGCAATTCCTAGCGTTTATGTTCCATCTATATACAGTTTTGGGAGGTTTTAGGTTCAACTCTCAATATAAACGCATTGTCACATCGAATCACCCGTATAATTTTCCAACATTATTGTTTTAAAAAATAAATGGTAAAGACTTACCACTCTTTTTGCAATACTGCAACTTTCAGTGCTTGCAGTAAAATTTATTCTTAATATGTGCAGATAGGAGGCATCGTCAACAACCATAGTATTTTCGACGAATACGGCAAACTTATCTCTTATAAATGGTTTTAAATCGCAAAATTCCGTAGATAAAAAGCGATACAGTAGGTAATACAGTAATGCTAATATTGTGAAAGTTATCATCGTTTCCAGCACACCCCAGATCAGACATGGAGCAAGAATATTTTCTACAGATTTTGGAGAAAGCTCTTCTCAAAAGCTGTTGCGATCCTCTCCTCAAATAACTAACAGTGTGATTGAAGTGTGAATGTCAAACTTAGAGATTTCTACAGATATCTTCGTATAATCGTTGGCTAGCCACATTTTCTGTCTTCTCGTTCAGGTGTGGCCAGAAACGGCTGAATCTCTCTGCCTAGAAACATATCATTTCGTTATCATCCAGGGCTTAAAAATACAGAGGTCGTCAGCATTTTACCGTAGGCATCTGAAATCACCCTAAGCCACCTCAACACATATTGGGTAGCTGTTAAAAACCCCTCAGAGTTTTAATTACTAACACTTCAAATCCAAATGATATCATTAAATCCGTTACCGTATATAGCCTTGGAATATCGGTTTATGTTGCCTGGGTTTCTAATTATGATAATTATTCTCTAATATTTCTAGAAAAAAATTAAGGTAAATCACATTGGATCGGGGAAAAGACAGAAATATTTAAAAATAAATGAAGTAGATACTTTTAGTGCGTATAGGCCTTCACTTACACAAAACTACAGTTTTATTGTGCCAGATTTAAATCTGATTTTATTTAAGTTTTTTAAAAAAATTTTTGAATTTTCTCTGCGTTTCTTCGAACTGACTTCACTACAATTTATAAAAGTTTTTGGACCATGATATAGTGAACCATTAAAAATAAATTGTATTATTAAATGTTATGAGGCACCTGTGAATATCTCCTTGTCTATGCATAAGAGCATATATTAAATTAATACAGTCCGTACAGAATAAATATGTATTTGAATGGTTAGTTAGGAAATAAAACAGATATCTAGTTGTGATTTGTTTCATCATTAGATTGAATGGCCAAACATTTAGAGAAGGCTTAGTTTCGAATAAGAAAACAAGGACAATTTGAAAGAATTAACACTTTTCCATTAAAAAGAATGCATTTAATTCTCAAAAGACTAGTCAATTAAACTTTTGTCGACTGGAAACTCGCACATTGACTTTTATCACGTAGAAGAAGCCAAAAAACTTTTCATTAGACCAAGGATCTTATTATTACTAGCAATATCGAACATATTAATTTTTAAACAATGAGTAGATCAAATAGAAAAGAATATTTGTTGCTGGTGTTTTAATGAAATCATGCACTTTTTGCTGTTACTAACAAAGTTATAGCATTTTGTTAATCGTTCAAACTTAAGGGACTGATGCTGGTATTTAGAATATATGATTACCCTGCCATTGTAGAAATTCGATAAGTATTCCTAATATTACCAGTTCTATTAAAACCTTTTATGAATAAAAATTTATGCATACAACCAAAAATTTGACAAGAATCCACGCTGCCTAATATTTTGGGCTGCTTGGGCCTATTTTATCCAAAAACCTGCAAACGGATCGAATTCACTATCGGGACTCTAATTCCAACACTAAACCATTTTATATTTTTAATAGGCTTTTAAAAAAATAACTATAAAATTAAAAAAATAAAACTTTAATATTTAAAAGGATTTTTCTTTTATAAAACATCGAATTTATTTGGTGGAATAGTTGTTATTTTAAGATTTCGCATTTTTATATCTTCAGAAAATTGTATTATTAATAATTATCTGATTACCTTGAATTATAAATTATTTACGTCTCGTCATTGTTTATATAAAGTTGTTACTATGACGCCTGACACTTCGTCGAATATGCTTTAGAGTTACCAAGCATCTCGCCTCATGTGGACGTTATCTAACGTAACGGTTAGTAATCGAAATATTTTAGGTAGCATAGCACGTCTCAATTTATAGATCAGAAAAAAATTTATTAGTTTAACTAGACTTCATTTATTTTTGTTATATATTACGTCTTTGAATAGAGAATTCAGTGGTATGACTTGCCAGCAAAACTAAAATACCATTTCCCACATACTTAATAGGAAAGATTATGCTGTTATCAGAAAAATCAAGAACACACATGAATATGATTCAGAAATTCAACGTGATTTTAATGCTCACCTTTCAAAAAATAGCTACAGATAACTCGAAAGTTTGTTCGACGAACTGTCAGGCGTCATAGTAACGACTTAAGTAACTGTACATATTACACAGATAATAAGAAATGGCGAATAAATTACAGTTCAAGATATTGCAGTTTTTTATCAACATGGTTGAGAATCGAATTGGTCCACATCGGAAGTCTGCATTATGGGATCGAGGTAGACCATCTTTAAAGAGATCAAGAGCTGGATAGTTTTGAATTAAAAGGTTGGTACTTTCCCTTTATCTATGGAGATTTTTGAAAAAGAGAAGTTTTCATTGAATTGAAATCGGGACCATGAGAAA
Organism: Anomotaenia brevis; assembly: GCA_030710315.1. Lineage (NCBI taxonomy): Eukaryota > Metazoa > Platyhelminthes > Cestoda > Cyclophyllidea > Dilepididae > Anomotaenia > Anomotaenia brevis. Next base: position 79,717 of record JAUOZQ010000121.1, read on the forward strand.
TGTTTTGCATCTTAATTTTCATGGACATCTCAAAAGGATGTTGCAAATTTTTTGTCTGGTAGTACAAATAATTCGTTGGATGCACCTAGATGTCTATTACTTTGTTTTAATTCATCGAAATTATCTAATAAAAGTCTCTTTTCATCATTTAACCTATTATTATCCACCAAAAATTTTGGAAAAGAGGTAGCCACTTTGGAGAAAAACATAAAAATTTAAAAATTTAACCGCAATGCACCTTCAGTAAATTTTTCATGATTGAAAGCTTACTCACATTTTGGAAAAAAATTTTATAAAGAAAGCTTTATTTAATGCTTTAAGTAACAATTTTCTATATTCTAACTGAGATTTTATTCGTTTTTACCATTCAGATTTCTGTTCAGGTAAAGATATGTTCACTGGGAAAACATCACTTATGGTTGATCCTTTACCTGGGAATAAAGCTCATTACTACTAACGAAACCTTCAAGGTCATAAAAGCAGATAAATGAAAAGAAATAAATAATAAATAAAACGAATTAATTAGTTTTGAATAAAAAAACTCGTATGAGCTTAATGTTTAACTTAGTAGCCATTGAGATTAGTGCGGTTTTAAGGTCTTCGTTTCCAATTTCGAAGATTATCTTTAGAAAGCAATAGAGATACACATTTTTATCTGCTTATTTTTGCATTAATAAAGCGCCAAATAATTTTAAAAAATATCTTTTATCTTTAATAGTTTAGCATTTTAGCTCTCTTTTCTTTGTGTTAAGAACTTCCATTATCGACCGGTCCGAGTCTTTTTTCAAATTAACTCCTGGATCATCAATTAAACTAAGTTTTATCTTCATTTTCAACATTTGGCTTTTCAATTGAAGAGAGTCAAGAGTCGCTGAGCTATTTGAGCATGTAGCTCACATTTGGAGTAAATGTGATTCGATAAAAATGAATAAAACTATCTTTAACAGCTTAAATTTTAATTCTTAAATGTACAAGATGCAAGTTAAGGCCATTTTTGAGGTGAAAATGCAAATTAAATGGATTTCAAGTGAAGATACATGGTCTTTTGGTGAGGTCATTTCAATCAGAAAAAAACAGCGACTCTTAAATTGATTAATTTATAAAGTAAGTTTGTTTCACTATCCAAATGGCAACAATGTTTTTGAAATATTCCTTGGATATGAAGTGAAAGCGAAGTTGATCACTAGATTATACCTGACACATAAATCACTATCTGACAGCAATGGCACGTTGTGATTATAGGTTTCTGTTTAAACAAATTTTTCTTTCAAGTAAAAATCGATTTAACTAGTTAGGAATCATTTAAATTTTTCTGGTATTTTCTGTCTCTAGTTAGTTCTCCAAAATTATGAACAGCTTAGCCGCTTTCTATTTAAATTTTAGGAGAACATGTGCAGGAAAGGTGTAAGCATATCCTTGAGCGAAATTGAAAAAAAACAAGCCTGCTGAGTTTGTTTTGCAGCTGCAGAGTTGGGTGTATTGCATTGTGCTTGCAAATTACTAATGATCTACCATTAAGGAATGGCGCATACCACAAAACCACCGTGGATTCCTTGCAACACGGTTCAGCCATTGAGGAAACGCAAGCACAATGGCTTTCGTATATTTGTGAGATTTCTAGTTCAACGAATTTAATTCTGCCGAATTTTCAATGCAAATATAATTTCTTAAGTTTAGGATGTTGAAAAACTGATTTGTCCCTGATTCTAACACCTGAAATCATTTTGCCGTGATAAAATTTTAAATACAAAAGCAAAATATAATAAAAAAACCAAAAAAATGTATAATGAACTCGAAAAATGGGTTTGCTCATTAGATGGTTAGTAACTAGATGTCGTTGAGGCCTTTCTCTCAGAAAACTAACAAAATCGAAATATTTTTATTCCAATGATATCCCTTCCCTTAAAGCACCAAATGAAAACCTGAAAAGATATTTTTTGCAGAAGCCAAATATTGAAAAAAACCTGTGAAATCTAAAATCTGACAGAAATTTAGTGGATTCTATCACCTTGACTTTCATAGTTATCTGAAATTCTTTAGCATTTGTGACCACCGTTCCTAAATAAGGAGGAATTTTAGTAAACATATCAATTTATTTTTAAGCTCAAAATCACCTTGTCAGCTTTAGAGCGTCCCCTTCCTACAAACAAACTCATTTTTACTTATATTTTATATTTATATTTTAATTTTCAATTTTAATTTAATTTATTTCATTTTAATTTTAGTTTTAATTGTTCATTTTTTTAATTTTCCAAACCATTATCCTAATCAAAGCAATTAGTTAAGTCTCCAGTTATTATTCTTGAAACATTTTAAATGTTAAAACCCTATTTAAATCTTTAAATGCCATTAAAAATGTCAAGCAACACATTTTGCTTTAAAACCGGTTCTTAACTTATAAAAAACCACTTTTTAAGTTGGTCTTATTTGATAGCAAAGCAAAATAGCTGAAATTGCAACTGCGGTGAAAAATTGATGTCTTGATGGAAGCTGCAAATAATAATCTTTCAACGAGAAATTACGATAATTGCAACTTAACTGCACTGGAATTCCTGTAAAATGAAGCCCCAGCATCAAATTTGGCATTTCTTATAATTTCACGTCCATTGAAGATGAACGGCGAAATGCAATTTTAACTTCTCCTGCCTATCAGGCAAAATACCATCAGCAAATATTTATTATTTATATGGTAGCTAAATTGGTTCAACTCCTTTCGCTGTCAAACAATATTTTTTGACAGGGTTTTCGGGTGAAAATTGAAGCAAGCGAGGAAATCGAATCTTCTCAGCAATTTCAGAGTCAATTATGGCTGTTTATCGTGGCATACGTTTGACTAATTTCATGTAAAATTTTCAGGCCTTTATCAAGGGAATAGTTACATTGATCGCTGCAAATTTTGGGCAAAATTAGTGTATAAGTGTGTTTTTATAATCACGCTTTTAGTCAAATCAGTTTTAATTTATATGTTTGGAGTATAGGTAATTGAAAAAGTACATAAATGACCAAAATTCAAACAAAACACTGTCGTTCAATCTGTCAAGCAGTTTCTGTGATTCCTTTCCAAATATTACCAGAAAAATTTCTGGTTAATTCAAAAAGTGATCATTTTGCAAACTCTGACATTTTAATTTGGCAGGTAAACGCAATTTCCCATTCACTTGACAAAATAGAAAGAGACTTATGAGAAGCTAAAATTTTTAGGCATTTTACACAAAAAATAACTTCTTTTAATCAACAAAATTGTGCGTCGATTCAGTTAGTAAATTTCTGGGAACGCTTCTAAGGGCTACTGAATAGCTTTGCTACTGATTAATCAAAAATTAAATTCATTTAAATGAAGTGATTTAAGTATAATTTTGCATTTTTTGGGATATGAATCCCAGAAAAGTGAGCAACTTAGACAAATTTTAACTATTAAAGTGGTAGAAATATTTTTAATCAAATATGAAGCATATAATGCTAATATTATTTAAGTCGATTTTCCTTATTTTCAAGAGGGCAAATAAAATTTCCCTCGTAAAAAAATCCTTCTTAAAATTCATCTAAAATTAATTTTACCACTTTATATATTATCCAGCCAAAAAAAAGAAATTTCCTACTTGTCTGGTGTTAATCAGATAGGCCCGTTGATATCACCGAATCAAATGCGTTGAAATGTATGTGCAGCAGGAAAGCATGCAAAGTGTTTTGGATACATAAAGGCCAATTTTGCGTGAAATTAAAATAGGAGGGAAAATGTATGCAGTGCTTTAGCTTATGATTTCTCGACAAATGTAGGACCAAGACCGGATATGGTGTTTCCATATTCATTTGAAACTTTTTGCGAAAGTAGTTAGCTTTAGTAGATTAAGAAGCGTTTATAAAACATTTCCACGATTTATACTCCAACATTTCTACGGAAAATTTATTTTAATGGAAGAATAAAATATAAAATTTGGAAGCTGCGTCTGGAAAAGGGTTAAAAAGTAAATTTTTATTAAAATAATAACGAAAAATAAATATAAATATAAAAATAAATGTAAAATAAAAAAAACTTGAGAAAATGTGATTGATATTTAGTGATTCTAAAAGACCTATTCGTGGCAGAACTTATATTTGATTACGTCGTGTAATCTATCCATAAGCTCAAAACCTAATCCCTGAGATTAGAATGTTTATTATAAAATGAAACTTAAATGGCAGTAATTTATGCAAAAAAATAATGGTTTAATAGCTTAATAAGTCCTTCTAGATTGTTATCAAAAATTTCAAAGTGAATTTACCATTGGCCTAAAAATGAAAGAATTCTTGACTTGTTAATTTTCACGTGACAAAGTTTCACAATGAATCAATTGCCCTTTTTGGAACCTCACTCCCAGAAAATGAAATTTTTCAGACATTCGATTAAAAGGCACAACCTACATCATATTCCAGGTAGTATTACAATTGGGTCCGTTTCTGCAATTTCTGGATCATCATTTTGTATTAAATTTTCAAATTTCTGATCTCAGGCAAGTTAAACTCTATTTAACTTCTGCCTAGATGAAACCAATCTTAATAAAATCTTTTTTTTTCACGGAAGCAAACTAGAACTCTTTTTGTTAATAAACGTAACAAACACATCTGTTTTAGAAATAGAGTTAATGGTTTAAAATTATTTTGCTTAAACAAAATAAATAAAATTTCCCCGCTGTAATATTGATGTCAATGAATTAAATGCGTTGCAAATTAATTGTTTAGATTGCATTAAATCTTTTTTTTCCATTGAAGACTCTAGTGGAAAAAGAAACAAATATTTACGGATTCTAAATAACTGCAGCCTAATTTTAGGCCTTTAAATTATTTTAGATTTTGCAGAAATTCAATGATTTTTGCACCAAGTAACATTTTTATTAACTAATTATTCGTCGTATTATTTTTTTCAGACGTTATTCATGAATTTGATTTTGCTGTTAAATTCACCGGGAAATTAAAGCAAACACAATAAATTCTTGCTTATCTTTTCCTAGTCTTCTTAGACTGAATGTGTTTTATTCTGCTTTAAAATTGGCTTTTTTCTAAAAGCAATTTGCTTTTTTTAAAAATATGTGTAAATGACTTCGAAACTGAGGTGCTGTTAACGGCATCGTTTCATGTCATAGTTTTTATCTTGTGCATGAATTAGAATCTCTAATAATTTTAATGATGTCTGTGTATAATACAAGTGCAAAATTACGCATGCAGAGGTATTTTTGAATTTTATTTATTTTTAATCAAGAATAGAATTTTAAGAATTTTTATAAATTTCTTTTGACTGTGCGTGAGTTTTCCTTAAATTCAAAATATTGTATAGATTTATTTGTTTTTTCAGTTTTTTGGCTTTTCATCTAAACGGTTTTAATAAGTAGAAAACATCTCTTGGCATCTTCTGTACATAAAAGTAAATTTACTTAAATAAATATAGTTTAATCAGCTAATTAGTTAATTAGAGATGTGTTAAAAGATTCACGGTTTTAAAAATATCATTAAAACGGCTTTTAATATGAATATCGGATGTTTTTATTTTACGAGAGTTAAATGCTCTTTTCTGAGAATCTTCAAGTAATTAATAAGTCTTCGACAAGTTCCAAAATACACCTACTGAATATTTTTAGTGACAAAAAATAGGCAGAAATCATTTAAACGAAGCGGTAATATTAAATAATTTTCTGATAGTCACTTATCGATGCAACCAACTGCGGGTCATCTTCAATGAATTGTCAAATTTTTGATAAAATTGAAAACAATTATTGCTGTTATCTACATTTATACTTTAATATAAACCATCTACTCAGAGAATTGCAAAGAAAAAAGTAATAATTAATATTTAAAATACAAAAAATTAGTCAAGTATTTCTTTACAGTAGATTTTAACAGCCCGATTACCAACCTGTAAATTATTCTTAGTAATTAATTTATAGAGGAAGAATGAATACTGCAAGTTTAGCCATAATAAGACTTCGAGCCAGTGAAAAATAAGTTGAATATGTCATTTAACATGTTCTTGGATCAGCACGTTAGCTGCAGTTCTTACGACTTTTTTATTCCAAATAAAACGAACGTTTGGACTTCGCAAAAGAGATCAAGATGTACAGATATCGTCTACTAGACGTTTAAATGGGCATATTATTGCCCGTTCTTCTGAGACATCTGAAACAATATAACTGAGATTGCAGCTGCACCGATAAATGAATTTCTAGCGAATAAGAAAAAAGACAAACTTTTGGTCAACTACGTGAGAAAAGCGCCACTATTAAGTTAACCCTTTCCCTTGTTTTGTGTTGCATTAAAGACTTTGGTTTACAAGATCCGTAGATTGTAACAAACACCCCTGGGTTATATGTACAATTCATGAATACATAAAGTTCAAATTAAGAACATTTAATTTTCAGAAAACCCCAAGAAATTTAAGGTTCATCGAAGGGCTTGAATTTGTGGTATTTTTAATTAATTTACTTAAAGGCTTGTTTATTCAGCATCATTTAAATTTGAATGCCAATTTAAATGTAATTGTAGGACAATTTGTCAAATAATAACCAATTTAAATTGAAACACTTCTGAAAGATAATTCAACTGTTTCAAGTTTAAGAAAAGTATGAAAGAAGGATTTTCATCTAAAGATTGCAATTATTTTGTAGTTTGTTTTAAATTGTTTTCTTTGAAGTATTAGTGGTTTTATACATTTGACGTCTAGACATCTTTCCGCACCTGTTGATTAAAGTGAGAATTCGTAATTAAAACTATATTAACGAGCAAAATTTCAGAAGTAAAGATAAGAAGCTGCTTTTAATTTAAGTGCATTTAGTTTTATTATTAATCTCCTCTGTAGAATCAATTGTACATTTACAATTTTAGTAGCTAAACGTTGACATAAGAGAGTATAATATTAATTATTAATTAACTCATTTAATTGTTTAATTATTAGTCCGTGTGTTGCATGCAGTTTAATCCTTTTTTTGCATAAAGTTTAATAAATTTTTTAAATCACCGTTTTTGCATTTTTTAGGACTACGCACAAAATTGCCAAATTATGGAGGGAAAAATGGGAAATTATTTTATCAAATTGTAAAATTTTAAATGAGGATAGCTTGGAGGAGTATTTTCTGTTCATTGGAAAACCAAGAGTTAGTCCGTTCTTTTGTAATTATGCGTATATACTCTTCTGCTAATTACTAGAAACTTGAAAACATTAGTTCTCAACGGTCAAACCTTTCTGCAAGTTAAAAACTGTTCTATTAAAAACGAAAAATATATTATTTCTTTTTTCTACCCCATAAGTGATATATTAAAAACAGAATTAGTGCTTTTTATGAAGCTTACTTATTTTCATAAATGGTTTGTTTAACTTGTGACCTGGAAGTATTTTAATCGAAATTTACAAATAGAGTTTTAGCAATTTTACTTTAATATGACCGATTTTTAGGAACGATAAATATCTTATCAAAATACTCTTTGAGTGTATTATTCTAACAAACTTTTCATTTAATTTAAATTGCCTTTCAAACATCAAGAAATGAATAATTGCAGCCTTATGTAATGATTTCGTTTATATTCTATATATATATATATACATATCCATATTATATTTATTTTTTTCAAATGCGACTTTAAAAGCAGTTTTGTGGTTAAAATAAGTGTTTCATTTATAAAAATGTTGGGCTTATGAGGATGGCGACCATTCCTAATCTTGACGATCTGCATCAATAATAAGACAAAGACAGAAATGCCTAATTATTACTTCTTTTTCAAGGATTTGTCATCAGACAAAGGGAGAAATAAAATTTATTAATCATTTAATTATTTCAAACTGTACAATTAATTAAAATTTTATGCTGAGAATGTTAAAAACACTTCAAAAATCCTCTAATGAAATTCAAACACTGTATTTGCGGGAGGAAGAGTAAATTTCATTTAATTAAAATGCCCCTTATCGAGCTCTTGGAGAATTTATTTTCACATTTTATTTCAGCTCTTAAAAATTAAGCATTGAAATTTTTTTTCAAAATTTATTGGCATCATCTAGGAACAAAAACAAAAATGGAAGCTTTACCCGCTGTTTGGTGTTAAAATACTTCATGTTTTCTTGGAATAAAAACATCTTATTGAATTAAAATAGTATAAATTGTAAATTGTAAACAACATTATTTGCCAAAGTTGCTTACTCACTAGCTATTCCATCCATAGCCTCGTCTTCATTCTAGGGGTTAAATCAAAGAATAAAATCTGACATTTTTAAGGATTAAAAATTTGTATAATTTTCTTACTCTACCTGAAACCATTTTTATTAATGTAACAGAAAATAAGACTGTCTCAATCAAATTTTTAACTAGCTCCATAATGCTATATTCAATTTCACTTGAATTATTCATAATCTTCAAAAAGCCTATATATATCACGGAAAACCATAATGTGAATAATTTAATAAAACGATATGTTTAAATCCTTAAATTTGAATTGTCTTGTTAAATTAACGTGGAAAACTATTTTAAAGATTATATCCATTTACCTTTTCTGAGGCCTGAGCCTCGAGTCAAAAAATATTTGTGGGCTACAAACATTGTAATATATAAAAATATTTTGACCTTATGTGTGGTCAAATTTTAATGCTCCGCGTTTTGGATTATTTGTTTTTTTTCCCATTCATATGCAAAATACAAAAAAGTCTTTTGCATGTATATAAAAAACAAAGGGACAATTTGTTAAATTGGCTTTCCAAATTTACTGTTTCACAAGTAATTTTCGTCTTTGAAAGAGGTGGAAAGGCATCTAAAAGAGACCGTTGGAGTCTCTTAATACGAAATGCTAGGAAGAAACGCAAAATCACCACAGAGCTCTTTAGTGAAAGTCTACAAAATCCAATTTTCACAAAAACTGCACAATTTGATATATTAGGGAAATGAGGCTGCATTTACCACAGATGCTAGAACCACATTTAATTAAAACATTTTTGTCTGTCAATGTGTTTCTGTTGTTTTGTTTAAACACTGTATTCACCATTCAGATAAAGGTCATGCTCAATTCACGCAACTGAGCACCCACCTGCTTCCAAGTTGCATCAGAAAATTGAGCACATGACAGTCTGATGCTGGAGATCCATCGTTGCCCATTTCCCATGAGAAATACCGAAAAAAATTGAGTTACAAGCAAGGAAAAAGAGAGCAGGAGAGGCAAGGCTATCACAAAAGTACACTTAAAACACGAATATTATAGTCTTCTGGGCCAAAAGTTTCGTATTTTTACAACATTGAAAGAATTACATGTTTACCGATGACTTTAAGAAGAAAATCGGAGTAGTTAGGTGTATGAAAAGGCATATTTTACTATAAATGCGAAATTAATTTAAATTACGAATTCGGACTAAAATATAACTGATACCAGAAATAAATATTGATACATATTTGATGTCAAATCATACCTAGCTATCTTTTTTGAAAGTATAATGGGGTTATTATTAATTAATGTTTTTTATTAAAAATAAATAATTATAAATTTGTTTAGGGTATTAACTTGTTAGCAGAAAAAATCAAGGTATGAACAGCAACATTTTCCAAAGAATACTGTAATGAACAAGCGTTTTCCATTATACTAACAATAAAGTTTACAACTTCCTTCGTTCTAACTTTTCCTGTAATGATGTAGTTAATTTCGTTGAAATGTATAATGCAAATTTAATCTTTTATTTAAATAAAGTCAGAAAATTATACTTTTAAATGAGAATACAGGGTTTTAATGGACCTAAATCCACTGAAATATTATTAGTTTGATTCTCGGGATTTATTAACTTTTACCTAATTTAAGTCGAAGTAAACACGATTTTTACTCTGTGAAACTAAATTACATTTTTTCCTAAGTGTTCCATCTGAATCCATTGTCATTTAGAGACGTGGCGAAATCCTAATTCTCAGCACACTTACAAGGCACATATGACAAATTAGTTAAGGGAATCTTTATTCTGCTCAAACAATGTTGATTCTGAAGGCTTCAACCTGTAATAATACAACGGCATGCCTTATATTTTCCCTTGTCAGATATTAATTATAAATTCAAGATGAACTGAACATGAATAAAGTGGACATTTTCATCACTAGGATCGGCTATGCATAATCGGGCAACGTGGCACACCTCTGGTTCCAATTTGCATTGGTTATTTGATCACATGACAGCTTGGGTCCAGGAGATCTGCATTGTCATTCGTATGGGAAGTGTAGAGGCAAATGAATTGCAAGCGAGAAAGAGGAGGTTTTAGGAGAAACCATAATCTCACAAATAATAATATATAACAAGGATTCTATGCTCTGCCAGGCTCAGTCTTTCGTATTTTCGCATGCTTGAGCTCTAGAGTCGGAATAAAACAAACCGTGCATTTAAACAAAAGTCATTTTGTAAGCTTTAGATATGTAGCATTTTAATTATACACAATAGTGAAAGCACGTCATTTTCTGCTCTGTAATTTTGAAGCTTTCTGGAGCTGCGAAAAAAATTATTTCTGGACGAATTCGTCTCACAGATTCAACTTCGGGCATTATTCACCTTCCACAATCCCCCAGTTTAATGTCTTATATTTGCTTTTTCTTTAAAATTATTTTAGAAAAAAAACACTATTTTTATTAAATTATTAAATTTAAATAGCATTTTAAAATAAGTTTTGCACATGATGTCAAGAAATCATCGTTAATGTTGATTACAAAGGCCTCACCAGTAAAATAACGAATTTTAAATTATAAAACTCAGAGATTAAACTATTTGGAAAAAAAGGTTTTTAAATCAAAATTTTATTCTCCGAGGATAATTATAAATCTAAACTTATCTTTTTACAAATCTGAGGGTTTCAAGGAAAATTCATGGGAAGTGATAAAATTTAATTCTTTTATAAAAACAAACTCTGAAAGATATTTTCTCATCTTCAAATAAATCTAACTTAGACATTTTTTGGACTATGTTTTGGCCTGGAAAAGATTGATTCCCTTTTCATCATTTCGCTATTATTCACAGTGATATATACCGATTCCATGAGTGCGTCTGAATAAACCCTTACCATCTTCCAACAAATTTTCCCACAGGTTTTTGACAAAATGTTGAAAGAGGAGGAATTTTATAACTTTCCAAGGATTCGAGAACTTCAGGTATGATAATCTCCCTTTTTATCATAAGAATGCAATCTAATTTTTGCTTCTTCTGATAAATCTAGCTACCCTGTTAAGGTTAATTTCGTCCGTTATAGTTATAGCATATTTAAGGGTTACAATCATGTCAAAGGTGGAAATAAAAATGAGTTTTTTGTGAACCAACGTATCCACATATTACAATTAATATCATAAAACCCTTATTTAGTCACACTAAAACAAAAAATCTCATTGAATATTAAAATTGAAGAAAGGCAACCTCGATATACTTATCTAATCACAATTGTGGAATACTCAATAAAAAAATTATGTATTCTACAAAATAGTAAAATAAATAGGTAGAATAGAGCGCATTTAAAGATAAATATTCCTTCATTTCAAATAGTTTCTCCGTTAATCAATTTTTCCATGCAATAATTAATGACATTTTTGTTTCATATTTACTAAAAAAACTAACTTTTGCATTACCTATTCATCAAAGGATGCCAAGAATATCTAATGATATATGCAGAAGTGCAGTCTACGTTTTATATCTCCAGAAAATTTTATTTATAATTTTCTGATTATCTTGAACTAAAATTTATTTATCTTTCGTTATTATCCTTATAATATGTACACTTATTTAAGTCGTTACTATGACGCCTTGCACTTTGTTGAATAAACTTTGGAGTTACGACGCGTCCCGTCTCTTGTGGCCGTTTTCGAACGTAACGCATACCAATCAAACTATTTTTGGTAGCATAGCACCTCCGTACTTTGCATTACTACGTGAATGCGCTCAGCACAAAATTCAATATTCATTTACGGGTGGAGGTGAGAAATAAAACAGAAATCTAATTGCGTCAGGTACCGACGCTTCGTTGTCCATTTGCTCGGATTTCTTGCTGTGAAACAGCCTATGAATTCTTTTTTTTAAGTCTCAGTAGTCACTTAATGTAGACTGATGATCAACCGTCAATTTGGCTTTACAGTATTTGGCAAACATACTTTGCAGAATTCGCCAGTTACCTCTGGATATAATCACCAAATCACTATTAAAAACTACGTAAAGTTACTGACCCGTCCATGAATTAATTGTAATCTTTTGAAAAGTTGCATAGTCACAGTAACTGAAACTTTTGCATTTCGAGTTAAAATCAAATGTAACGGAACAATTTTGCTTTTAGTATCATTTAAATCAAAATATTCATTTTGAATATGATAATGTTGAATATTAAAAACTGAGTAGAAGTGATTATATTTGAATATTTGTTCAATAATCACTTGTTTAAAGCGGTATGCTTTTGGATGAATTTAAAGAAACAGCGATCTAAGTGTCTGTGTCAAAATGTTATTTTTTAGTCTAATGTAATTTTGATTAGGTAAACGTAGTAGTACTTAAAAATAAGCAAAATAAAGGTTATTTATTAGATAATTTACAGTAATTTAATAATTTTCTTTCAACTCATTATCTCAAAGAATCGATGAAATATTGTTTATTAAACTAAATCTTGCAACAAACTTCTTCAAGCCAATGAAAACTAGGTTATATATGACACGTAACACGTGATTTGTTCGCAGGTAAGTTCATCTTTTCGTTTCGACTTAAAAAATGCATCAGCAGACAATATCAACAAAATACAGAACCAGCAGTTTATAAAAATGTCTACCCTGTGAACTTTGAAATTTAATGAAAATATTATACTGGTCAGTTATGGTAACTGTAGCTGGAAAGGTGGAAAACATTACAAATCTTTAGATTTTAAAGTTTGCCAACTGCGGATTCAGATTTGAATTTGTGGATTAACTATAAAAGTAGCTAGAAAGATTTTAATTTATCAATAAATTTGCCCTAAATCCAAGTTTACTTTAGTTGAAAATAAAAATCACCTACGAAGCATCACGCGAAAGTGAAGCGCAGCGATATTCTTTCAACATAGAAGCCTCTCCTTTCACCCAGGGCAGGATTATAATACCATAGTTCGAGAAAATGGAAGGTGAATGGCTTTCGAGCAATAATAATGCATTTTTACAAATGAATAAACACCGAGTTTTTTAAGGATATAAGCAACAAATTGATTTTATCGTTAATTAGGTGATTCTACAAAATTAGTAAAAATGATTACAATTACAATAATCTAGCAAGTAGATTTCGGTTCTTGTACTTGCCAAGAATATAATTAAAATGAAATTATTTTGGGCAAATTATTCCGATTTTGCAATTATTAAAAGTATTAGACAATATATTTTGTCCAATCATTTTTAAAAGTGACTAAAAAATTATCAAAAATAAAGGAAATTTTCTATTGCAAGAATAAGACGATTCGACAATAGAAGCAGCTAATAATCGTATGCCATTCACTAGGAAATGCGATCATTACACCGTAACATTGGCGGAATTCTTCCAAAAAACTGACCCAATCATCCAATGTGGCATGCACGGAGTAACGTATATTTGCGTATTTGTATTATGTATTTATATATATTATATATATTTATACTTGAAATTAAGTGAAATCTGTAATTATATAATAATTATTTATCTTTATGAATGCTATTTTGAATTATTTAAATATCTGATCCTTTATAAAAAGAAAATGGAGCGTCCAATACGTCCTTATAAACATTGTCAAAAAGGCCCAAGGATATTTCTATAATAAAGGAACCCACAAAAATAATCCACGCATTTGAGTGAATTATGATTATTTGTAATCGCTTGTAGACCTTAAATTAAGTATTAAATTAAGTAACTAGTCCTGAAAATAACGTTTTGTGATTGATAAAAGTGTTCATTTTATACAATTATTATAGAAAAAAATCCTATTTTATTGTGAGAAAATAATTATGGTTTAGAGCAATAAAGAAGAGTGATAAATACACGCTCAGCCCTCTAAGCCATTCCCAAGAAGCTTTTAAATGTTTTTTTAATAAAAAAAACCTCAAAATATTGCAAATTTCTTTTTAAAAATTGCAATGAAGTATGCTAGCAGTTTTCTGGTCTTGCTTTCAAAACGTACTCAATAGTATTGCTGGTGACCATATGCTAGAGCTCAGCCAAGTTGCTGGTAAATTCTAATCTACCAATCTTTTTTCGGTTATTTTTTAACAATCAGAATATTAAGCACTTTATTTGCAAAAAGGGAACCATTTTTTGACTAAATTAGGCAAACTGCGAAAAGGTGATTCTGTAGACATTTTATTGATAAACAAGGTTACAATAATTCAATAAAATGCAGAATCAATCAACAGTTTTCTTGTATAAAATACTTATTTTTAATAAATTTTTGAAAAAAAGTAACAAAGACGTTTTTATGGCTTAGACTGTCGTCAATTTTTTTCGCAAAATGTTGAAGCACTAAAGCTCAATACTTTCTTGGTTTACACCAAATAACTGACTAATTTAACTACATCTGTTCAGGAAACAGTTTAATAACATACTATTAAATTAAGGAAATATGACACGATGTGTTTGATTAAATCCAGAAATCTTATATAAAAGAAACACTAGTCGAAATGCTTCCTTTTTTTCATTTCTAAACATGTCTATTAAAAATGCTAACTCAAATTAACCAAATTTTCAAGTTATTTGACTGTTTTTAATAGTTAACCAAAGTAACGGATAGTAGCTATCTGTTTGATGTTTTTGAATGCACTTTTTGATATTTTCATATCGAATATATGGGTCTTAGAAGTACCAAACCATATTTTTTGCCAGTGTATGACAAACTTACTAATAAGTCAGTCAAAAAATATAAAACTCGCATATTTTTTCACCTAAGTTCCACAAGGACCAAATTAGGTCCCAGCAGCCAAATTGCATTTCACCTTTTGACCTCACCCCAAATTTTGGCGGACTTAATTGGATTTAGGTTAAAGGACTGGTGTTGGATTGCATCATATCCCCTTCGCCTGTGTTTACCCAGCCAAGAAAACGTGATAGGTTGAGAGGTCAGTGGTTGTGGAGGCTTCTGACCTAGGTGGCTAGCCTGATAGTCTAGATTTTGACCTAGGGGTCAAACCAAAGACGTGCATAACAATTTAGGTGCCAAAGCCAGCAATCTCACTTGTAATTTCTAGGAACAGATGCGATTAAGGTCTTAGGTAAATAACAAACTATAGTCCTTTTATGGATTATTGAATTTACAAACAAATATTATGGTGATAAAAATTTTTCCTAGTTCATTTGAAGACAATGAACAAAATAGGTAAATCACTTCGTTCTAAATTATTTAAAAGATATAAAGTTTTTTTCGTTTAAATTTATATGCTGTCGATTTCATTTCCTATTTTATTGGAAATATTTATTTAACAATAGCAATTTCCCAAGACTAAAAAATACGCATCTGATATAAAAAAAAATTTTTGAAAACTAAATGGGTTGGGTTAAAAATTACTAAATTCCTTTGGTTTGGTTTTATCGCAAAACCCATCTTTGTGGCCCTTCTTATTACACCTGCTGCACAAGTTATTTATAAATGGGCAATTTTGATAGAAGTAGAATTTTCTGCAGAACTTACGCCAAGGTAACTTCCTTGGCTGGCTTCCACTTTTTGTTGGGCCTGTATTGAGCACCAACTTAGCGTCTCCCACGATATTCTGATTTCGAACAAAGGCGTGTCGGGATTCTTGTCCGCGAGAGCCATGAGTTGGGCTCTTAAGGCCTAAATATGAAAATGAGACATTGTAAATTATCATATGAGAAACGGCTGAACTGAACTAAGAGTAGAGTTTGTTGACTCTTGTTGTGTAGTCTTTAACATTTTCTCCAGACTCCATTAAGAATTTGAAGCACTGGAAACTGGCATTAAAAAGAATCTTTTCGCCTGAATATAAGATACATAGAATCTCAATAGTCTCATCGAATGATAGCTCCTTGGGTTTTCTGGGAAGAATGTCATTAATAAAGAATTCGTATACTCTGTTATGAAGACGCCGTAGGAGTGAACGATTCTTCGTCGATTCCGACACATCCATATCTGGAAATTGTCCAAGGATGGATCAGAAATAGGGATTTGATCAACGATTTCATCTGTAGTTCTCGTTTGCCTATTTAATGCGTTAGTTAGGACCTCGAGAAACTCTTCGATTTGCTGCGTCGCCAAAATGTGAAGTACGGAGGTGCTATGCCACCCAAAACTGTTCATTTTATATGCGTTACTTTCGATAATGGCCACAAGAGACGGGACGCGTCGTAACTCCAAGCTGTACATACTATACAGATAAAAAAGGGAAAGTAAATAAATAAATTATACTTCAAGATAATCAGGAAATTATTAATATAACTTTCTTTTTGTAGATATGCTGTTGCACATTTTCTTGTAAATGTGCTTGTTAAAGTGTGTGATTATAACTTGAAAATACTTGTGACATGCATCATAAATATTACGAAATATCTGTATTATTGATATTTCAGAAATGAGAAAAAATAAAATATCCATATCTTCTGGAGTAAGAAGAATTTAAATAATGTTCTGTAATTGTTCACAAGATTTATACCCAAGGATCTGGTTTGATTTGTCCACATAATAAATTTAATTAAAATATTATCTTGTTTCCTTGGATTCCTCAAATACTTACGCAGCTTAGAAGGCAAGGTTAATTGGTCTAAAATCCTATGATTAATCTTACTTTTATTCTTAAGGCACTCTTTATCTAGATTATGCTTATTTATTGAATGCTTATTATTTTTGAATAATTATCCTGATGAATAATTATCCTTTCTGTACAGTGCCATCAATCACTGATAATTACCTTTACAAATATATCAAATATATCAGTGTGATTAATGTCACTGCCCTGACCTCAAACCCAAATTTATTCACTAAATGCCAGTCAGAGATTAAGCAAAATGTTACCTGTACTGAGCAATGGCTTTATAAAAGGAATTTTAGTTATATGTCAAGGAACTTTTGTTAAAATAGAGTTATTCAATCCTCCGAGGCAACAAAAAAATTAATCTCTAAGTCATAACTGAATTATTTCGTGTTTCACTTCTATTTCAATAAAAGGTAAATAAAATTGGTTCATGAATTAAAAAATTGCATGCATTGAGCTTAAAATGCAGCTTTCTTGCTCGCAAAATTATAAATTGATAATGAAGTGAAAATATTCAGCAGAAATAATGACACGCAATCACCAGAATATTGTTTGATGCTATTTTCTTAAACCACATCGCACAAAAAGTAACATTTTCGTCCTAAATTTGGATTAAATTTTATGAACTTGAAGATTGCATTTAAGAATTGTTAATTGCGGTGTTGGACTGAATAGATTTAAGAAAAGTAATTATTAAAATAAAATTGCATCAGGCTATAAAAATTTGTGTTTTATAAGGGAGTTTTTTATAAAATGGGAACAATATTCACACTAATTAAAAATATGACTTACGTGGAAATTAAGAGCGTATTTTTTAAATTTTTTGCATTATGTTTAAATAAACTATTTTTATAAAAGCATTGATGAAAAATAATTATATTTCACCCATGAAAATGCTTAATTAAATTTTGCTGGAATTTGCAAGACTGATGTCTGATTTCAGTGAAAAGTTCATTTCGTATTAAAAATTTACGAAACTTATTAAAAAACCCTTCTAAAAAAGTAATATATAATTGATTAACCCAACTCAAGGAAACACGGGACCTGGGACCCTCAATAACGAGATGCTGCAACGTCTAGTGTATAGGCTTGGTGATTCTTCATATAATTATTATATTATTACACGTGTTTATTTTAGTAATGTGTTGATTACCTTCGTTATTGCCTGTATAGTCGTTGCTATGACGCCTAGTTCTTCGCCGAATAAGCCTCGGATTTATCAAGCAAACATTTCCTTTGGAACTTTTGAGCTCCAAATGCTTCTCTAAATCTGCTCATTTACTCTGTTAAGTTGGAATTGATTAAGAGGAGAAATATTTTTAAAACGGGAATTTTTATTTAATGCTCTCGAAATGGCCATCACCTTATAATACATATTCCTAACCGACTAATGAGACTTGCAGTTTTAAGTTACTATTATATTTTAAAACTTACTATTTATATTTGTCCATATTTCTAAAACTGTAAAGTAAAAACGACTGGCTACCTTTTTGTGAAAACTACACACTTTAATAATTAAAATATCTCAAAATTTTAGTACAAACCTAATATTTTTTCATAAAATTTATAAATACGTGCTTTAAATTTCCAAAAGAGCTTTAATAGTCATGATCACAAAATATGGTTATTTTTATGAGCATACCAGAACTGAAATATTACATTAAAATTTTTATTCGGCAGGCAATGTGTGAAACAAAAAATGGCGTTTAAATAGGTGTTTAAATTGAAAGCGGTTTTTTTGAAAAATCACTAACTCACTTCAGGTTCCAATTGCGAACTTCACTAACTAGTGTGCAGTATCCCTGAGTTAATAATTTTAGTATGATTTTTACAAAATTATTTGCAGTTGCGCCTTTTTTTCCTGCTGGATCCTTGGGTATGTGGTGGCTTGGTTAGGAAGAAACCTATTGCGATCAAACAGTGCCACAGAGACTTGCAGACCCAGGTTATTGAGGGACGCATTCTCAGGGGAACACGAGGCCTGAGAACCCAATAACAAGGAGATAGATTAATCCCTCTTAAATTTAAATGAATAGTTTCTTAATGTTCCTTGTCGGTTAGGGAAATTCAAGTTTAACTCCAGATGAAAAAAGTGCAAGTTTTCATTAAAAAACAGTGGGCTTGGTCACGGATAAACCACGCAACAAAGCATTTGCATTTGCGGGTTAAACACGTGATAACCTAGGGCTGAGAGATCCGTCATTATCCCTCTTGCCTATGGAAAGTTAGCAATTACAAAAAGTGCACCGAAATCACGAATTCCACAATTTTCTGTGCTAAATGTCACGTTCTTTTTACATGAGTGGAATTCTCATTAAAGACAAAGCCAGAAATGACGGTTTGGGACAAAGGCTATTAACTAGACATTATAGAGGAAAATTTAGTTCCGCTTCAATTTTTCATGGCTTTAAATTAGGCAATCAGCAGTAATAATGCTTCACTACTAATGCTGGATCCATTTTCTTAAATAACAGTTAATTTTTCCTTTAAGGAAGGCTTTAAAAATATTTGCAGAATATGCATTGGAAACAGCCTTTCTATTTCAAATAAACTTTTCTGCGTACGGTTCCTCGTTTATCAAAGAAAATCTATCTTATATTCGCGATATGCAAACCGTGAAAGTATTTAAGGTAAAATTGGCATTATCCTTGTAAGTGATATTAAAATGACTCTGTAAAGGTTAAAAATAGAATTAAGTATATTAAAGTATATAGGAGTACATTAAAGTTGGTAAATTTCCAAAATAATTATACGCCTCACAAAATCCCATTGACAGTTTTGAAATACAACGGTATGACGATGTTTAAAATGACAAATACCTTTTTTTGACGTCCTAATTGTTTATAAGATGTCATAAAGTTTCCTATTAAAAAACATTTTTATTTCTCAGAGGTTCGTACAATCAGGTAGTATGTAAGATTCTAAAAAGATTAAAAATATTTTTTTCTTTATATTTTCGCAACTTGTACATGCATAATAGAGTGTTGACTATCAAATGATTCATTAAGATTTTGCGAAAGAAAAACCTTAAAAGTACACGCTGATTGAAAGACGTTTCAAGCAGCGTTTTTAAATGAGTTATATTTAGATTCAGAGGAGTTTGGGAATTTTGTTATTTTCATAACACGAGTACTTGTTTTGATATTGAAACAAACGATGGATGCCCGAGCATTTTCGCAGTCAACTTTGTGAATATTTACGCAGTAGTCACTGCCTTATTTCTCATTTTGGCTAAAAATAATAAAATGAATGATGAAATCTTGACTAAGCTTAAGAAACTATTTTAAATCTAAAATTTTATTGAAGAAGTGTTTTGAAAATTAAAGTATATGTTTTTTCGTCTCAACGAATTCCATTTATAAATCATTTTATAGATTATAGCATACCTTCATCATAGGTAAAAGCTGAATTTGATAGCGTTTAAAGTTTCTTTATTTTATCAGCGTACGATTTAACGTATTTTTTGAGAATCTGCTTAACGAAACATTGAAAAGATACTCTCAGTTGCATACGGAAAAATTGCTAAATCTCATATAGAAAAACTGAAGTTGAATGTTGATCTTAGAAAAAATAGATCCTTCTTGGCACCTATATCAAGTTGTTACTGAGAAATCCCTATTTAAATAAGTAAGGTGCTCAGATTATGACATTTTTCCCTTCTTTTAAATGATTTAAGTTTGTATTTAATAAACGACACTGTTGATTTAAATATGAAGTCTTCTCATTCTGTCGCCTTTCCTTGTTTTCTCAGTTCGTCTCGGTAAAAATAAACAATTTAGATACTCAATTTATGTATCTATCTATGCAAAAAGTACATTCAGTGCAAAACTTAATATTCACCTTCGAGTGGTTGCGTTATGCACCGCCAATTAAGGTATTGGACTGTTTCCAGCTTGATTTCCAAACAACAATCTTTCAAATAAAAAAAATAGAAACACATTCATACAACTTAAATATTACTTTACACTTTGCAAATTGTCCTTATTTATTCCGTATTTTGATAAAAGGAAGAGTAGGACACGTTTTTAAAAACCGAGCTAACTGATTTTGTGGCATTTTGCTAGTCACCCTGAATAAAACCCACAAATCATGAATGCCTGAGGTAAAGGTTAAAACGAATTTAAGGAAAATAAATTTGAATTTGAATAAAACAAATTGTAGGCACTTTCTAGTAAAATGTGGTTCCTCAAATAATTTTCAATTAGAAGAAAATTTGAAAGATATTTTGATTAGAGCATTGAAATTGCTTGTTATTTTAAAAATTTAAATATCTTAGTTAGATATTGCCATGGTAATTGCAGGCTCACAAACTGAATCACTTTATTTTTTAGCACTTTCGTTAACTGTAGTAGTCAAAAAAGGTGTTTCAATTTAAAAATTTAAGAATATTGTTAAAAATGCCAGTATTAATCTCAAAAAAACATTACAAATCGCTTAGCTCCTCTGTTTTGCGTAAAATATCTTAAAATATTAAAAAGCAAATTATCGTGCTTGTACAAACGCGGTGGTGGCTTTCCGCCAGCTAAGCTGTCTAGGCAATCGATGAAATATTATAATCACATCCTCATACAAAGCCGGTCAAAATTCAACTACTGGACTCCCCATAAACAATCGAATTTTGAGTCATGTCCCCCTGTTCCTACACGACTCAAAAGAACAAAATTAGCCTACTTAACCCAAATCCACCTTATCCCAAGTAAAAGATTTTCTGTTTGAAAATCTCTATATTGTTCTTGTAGCATCGTATTTTATATGCCTTATTTGCAAGTTTACCTTGCTGAAGTTTTCAGTAGCTGCACTCAGGTAGCCTGTAAATTAAATCACATTTCTCACTGTTTCTGCAAGTTTTCTATTCCAGAGAGTAAGCTCTTGGTGTAACAGTTACTGCTGTCTAGTTGTTTTCCGAGTGTCCATTAGCCTTAATTTTAGATTTAACACTCCTAATCAAATTGCAAAAAAAAGTGTAATTATTAATCTTTCAAAATTTATTTAAAAATCACTTAAATGTTGGCTTGTTTGCTTACCAAAAAGAAATTCATAAACATAAACGGTACAAAAGGCAAAAGTCCTCTTCCATATTTATTAAGGTGGGCTGCAAAATTATATTAATTTTGGAAATTCAGAAAATGAAACTGCAAAGGAAAATCAACTTAAAAGTCACACAGATCATAGCAGTATTCAATTCACGAGGAATAACGGTCATTGCACACTAACAGCGACAGAGTTGTTAAAGAGAGCAAGCCTACGGCGCAGAGAAACTGATTTGTACATGTAACAGAGCGAAATGACGAGTTTCAGACCGTCTTATCAAGAAATTTTTGGCGCTTTTGATAAGTGACAAACTTTAAGAGTTTACCGCAGCATTTTGCCTTAGAAATAAATACATGGATAAGTTTTGCTCGGCAAAATTTGAACAATTTCTTTTTATTTTAAGAGTATAATGTATTTTAAAAAGATATGATGTTGTCAATTTTCTTCTGGTCATTTATTTTTTTAAATAATAAATTATTTAATTATAAAAGCAGCCTTGAAATAAAGTATAAAGACTGCTTTAAAGTAAACTTTATTCTAATAGAATTTAATGATAAGTTTTATAAGCAACTAGCTTTAAAAAATAGAATAAAATGAGCAAATTCACTTTTAAAAATTAAAAAATCTCATTTCCCTCAGAAAAATAAAATTACTAACAATTTAAATGTTTTACAAATTAAGCATAAATTTTCTTCTTATAGACATTTAACCATTTATCTATGACCTTTATAATTCAGTATTTACAAGCTGTCTGATGTTTTTGAATTTTTTGCCTTTTTATAATCAAATGTTTTTAAAAAATAGGTCAGATTTAACAAAAAATATTTCAAGGAAATTTTTCTGTTACCATATTATTGTCATAATTTTTTCTGAGTATCTTTTAAGTTGTGTTAATTTTCAACTACCAAACTACAGTAATTGTCATCTTAAATATTTGAAAAAATGCAAATACTGCTTTTGTTCTAATGCGCTTTACCATCGAAGGCAACCTCGTCTTGACTAAGTCCCAAAGTTCCTAAACGAATTTCACTTTCTCTTGTGCAAGATGGATCGTATTTCACCTCCTAATCTTCCCTTCCTTAGGCTAACTTGATTGAATTTAAGGTAATGTCTGTTTTCCCCGTATCTAGCGTTTACCTAGTCCAGAAACGTGATAGGTTTAGGGGTCAGTGGGTGAGGTGGCTGTGGCGAAACATCTCCGGTTGAGTTAATTTAGAAGCAATCAAATGTGTGTCCCTGCAGTGCAGCTTTCTGGTTCCTGGGTTTCGTCCAAATATTGAGAAAAAATCAGATTTACCACACTTTTCTTTTTTTCAAGTACTGTACGAGAAACTTGCGATTCATGTTTCCCCTAATAAATTATGCTTCATAAACTTTGCAAAATAATTACAAAAATAATTATTGTTTTCAGTTAAAATGAAAACAAAGTTAAATACGTTCTTTGCTGCTTAGTATATTAAAATAGTGCAAAATTTAGCATAAAACTAAGCATATCGGTAATAAGGGCTTTGTAAAACACATTTTTTTTCAAATTGTTTATTATTTTTGTACAAACAATTTCATTAAATTTAAAAAAAATGTATACAGTTTTAAGTAACCTGAAATTTTTAAATAAGAAGTTTGGTTTTAATCGGAAATTAGTTAATAAAATTGGCTCAACCCAAGAGGAAGCGCTTCAAATTTTTCTGGTATAAATATTGTTGATATTTTTTAATGTGCATTCTTGCAAGTATTTTAGAATTTTCCTTGTGTAAAACATGATTTCTCATTAGCGGAATGGGTTTTTGGCTTAGGGTTGTTATTAGCGATGGATGTGGTGGCCGAATACTCAAGGGGCACTCACAAACGCTACGATGCTGTGACAACAGACAAAGACGCTCCCATACACTAACCCTATTTATCTATGATATGACATATTAAAACAAGAATTTTGCCCTCCCCAATAGGCCATGTTTTTAATTAATGGGTAATTCTTCGACGAATTCCTATTTAAAACTCAATGAGAACTTCAGAAAAGTAGGTGAAAATCCCAAGTAAAACATCCAATCATAATCCACGCACCAGAGCAGACGCCGACTTACGATTGGTATTCCTTATTTGATCACATGACAGCTTAATTCTGGGAGATCTTCTTTCATGAGACGTGTTGAGAACAGATGAAATGGGGTAAGAAGAAGAGAAAGACGACTCCCATAAATCAGTTTTTTAGTAAAACATGCGTGCTTCAAACAAGTGGCGGTTAACCTGGAATTTAAAACGAATTTAGGAAATTCATCAACTAATAAAATTGACTGACTGCCGAAAATTTCCATCCAAAATTGTTGTATCTTCAGAAAATTCTTTTAACAATTTTCTTATTACCTTTAACTATAATTATTGCTTTTTATTAATATTTGCAGAAAATATATAGTTGTTTAAATCGGTACTATGACGCCCGGCGCTTAGACGAATAAACTTCGGAGTTACCACATTAAAAAGGCAAACGAAAGTTCCCGAAGAAATTTTTGACCGGATCCAAATTTTTTGGTCCATCCTTGGATAATTTCCGGATATGGATTCACCGGTTCTCAGATACTGTGGACGTAATATATCGACGAAGATTAGTTTACATCATAATTCAACATGCAAAATTTTTAATTATATTCTATACAGGAAATCCATGGAATTCTCATTTGGTGAGATTATTGGAGTTCTACGCATCCTATATTCCCTTTTCCAGTGCTTCAAAGTTGCGATGACGCCTACCACATAACTAGAGTCAGCAAACTCTGCTCCGAGTTCCACATTACCCGTTTCTCGTATCACTGCCCTTTCTGAAGATAGGTACAGACTAAGATTATCCAAAAGAAGGCCAAATATTAAGAGGAATTTCGTTTTCCAACGACGAAAGTTTGCTATTATTCAAAGGAGACTTTGTCAGCGCATGTATTTGCAGTAAATACAAGGAAAATATCTTATTATATTTAAAACAAATATAAAACAAATAAAACAGAAATATCTCTATTTTCCAATCCATAGAAAATTATTTTTAAAATTAGTTTTAGAAAAAATTGATTAATTGACGAATTGATTTCAAGCAGCTTTCACCACCGTAAAATTGGTCATTTTTTTCAAAATTTAAATAAAATAAAACCGAAAAAATCATGCTAAATAACTTGAAAAGTTTTTCGCCTCTCAGGTGGTTCTATAAATATTCATTCCGTGTATTCGCTCACAGCACATGACGAAATTCGCGCATAATAAACTCTTTGTTTATAAGTAATTCATTGGGTTCGCACTATAAAAATGTCAAAAGTGCAAGGCCAAAAGCAAGAATTCACGTAGTATAAATTATTTCTTTGGTATTGTTGTAAATTACCAAAAAAATATAATTTGTTTTAGTTTTGAGTGCTCGAGATTAATCTTGAGTTTTGTGGTTTGAAAATTACGTTAAATTCTCAATTTCTCCAGCATTTAAGCACTTGACAACTATTTTAACATGTTTTCAATCAAATATCAAAAATAATTGAAGTACATTCGTAATGGTTTGTCATTTCTAAGTTTGCTTCACACACAGTTAATCTTTGCTCAACTAAAACTTGGTGAAATATCAAATCAGAGATTTCAAAGCTTGAGTAAATTTTAAGAGGACGTTACAAAATCAAACCAAAGTAAAGGTTTTAGTGAGACATCTCAAAAATGTCAATTCAACGTGTTTTTGGACTGCTTTACTGCCAATGTTGCAGCATGACTTCTCAAGAATTATGAGTACAGTGTTTTGTTTTGGCTTCGGCACTGCAAAATCACTGACTGTTTTTGAATATGAAGTGTTAATCGATCATTTTTTGACTAAATGTTGCTACTTAAAGCTTTTATTAGTAAAATGCAAAAAAAAACTATCGGACATTTCTTTCAAGGGGAACCAAAGATTTGGCCTGTGAGTGCTTCCCAAGTTTCCATTCAAGGTGTTTTTTAGACTTAAATCTTGAGCGTACAAGATCCGATGTTTGCTTACAAGTCATGACGAATGAACTCACATCCTAGTAAGCATCTGTTGTGTTTAAAGCCAAACCACTAAAATGCTACTTGAAAAAGATACCAAACATTTGTCCACAGTTTTTTTAAATTCAGCTTATTAAATAAATATAAATAATAAGAGTAGAGCTTACTCAGCGCTTGAAATATTTTTCTATGAAATTTGTGTATAAAAGAAAACTCTCACTAAATGCTTTCAAAGATGTCTAAAAAATATTCTTATTGGCTGAAAATTCAATTCCTCGTAATAATTTAGGTCTGAAAAGTATTAATTATGAGTGTTTTCAAACGATATTATGTTCAACCCACAAAATCTTCGTAGTGATCTTTCTTTAACGAGTTTTATGAAACCTGCATGATTTAGCTGTGGGATTTCAAGACGGAAATACCAAATAGAAAATTCATATTGGAATTCAGCTACATCTCATTTAGAGTATCTGCCGAAGGTTTTTCTAAATTAAACTCCACCAGAATTTTACGCATTACTTTTATCCTAATTTTAAAAACGGTCTTTATAAATTTTTACAGATTTAAGTCCTCGAATTTGTAAACACAGTCGACATGATAACTGCCTTGACTTAAAAACATAGATACTGAGGGTTAATTTTGATTTCATCATTATTTCACCTTATTATTTTGTTTTATTATTTTATTAGTATGTTAAAAAGTAAATGCAATACATGTTAGATTCGCACTAATACAGGTTAGGCATAACATAAAAGAAAAGCCATTTTACGAAACGAGAAATTGCTAATACTTTCGGTAAGTGTAATCTCCGAAATTAAAAGTGACTAAAATAGCGTTTTGCTAGAAAAAAAAAGAAAATATTATTGAATTACTTTTTCAGAGGCCTTTAAAAAATTAAAATCAAATATATATTAGTTGAAAACTCGATATGTTGGCTTATCAAATATATATTCGAGTTAACTTCGAATGAAATATCGAAAAATGCCATTTTATTTTCTGCATTCAACTTATTTAACGTTATCATAACGTAAAAATAAACACTGTTTAGGGGGTTTTCACTCCAAATACCTCCGTTTTTTCCTAATAATTAAAAATTTGCGTAATGCCAAATCATTCCTTAAGGTGTTTTACAAGTTAACTTCGTGTTACAATGTACATAAAGCGAGTCTTTTTCCACTAATGGTAATTGCCTTAGCTGCATTTTGCAGCCAAAAGCAATTTTTTACCCTAGCCTTCAGAAAACCCGCGCTTGAAGAGAGGACCAAGTTAAAAGCAGGGGCGTGACTTTAAAAGCGGGAAAATTTAGAATAACTGGGGAAAACGGTTCTAGAGAAATTTTTCATTTTTTGAAAACTAGACTGACGATAATTTTTTAGTACGCAATCTCAAACTTCCACGCATTGAGATAATAACAATGATTACCTAAAATATAATTGGTACTTTTATAATAAAGTTTGCACTATAAAATAGATGTTAGTTGCCGAATAAAACACACGCAATTATTGTTAACGAAGACATTACTATGTTTATGATTAATAAACATATCTTTGCCTAATTCGAAGTATTTGAAACAAAATGTTTTTTATAAATAAAGAATTTTCAAAAAATGTAATTCTTCTTATATTTCCGTTGTCTAACACGTTTTACTAAGAAAAATATGCCCTAATTACCAATTATTAGCAAGAGATTTTCATTTAAATAAATAACAAACTAGTTTCATATCCAAAAAACACCTTATTTACTCAAAATTTGTTAAGAAAAATGACTCGATTCACAATCTTTTTCTTTTAATACAGTATTCCGAAATCAAACAATAATTTACGCTATATCGGTTTATTTAATTGTCAAATTTGCAATGCAAAATTTGTTTTACCATTGTTTTACTCAAGGATTAGTTGTTCCTAATAGATTTCTTTTAAATTTCTTTAAACCACAGCTGGCACCGAGAGTGCTGAATTTCGTCTGTCCTGCACCGCCATTGGTCGGTTACGTGGGCCAATCAGAGGCGCGGGTTTCGTTCACAAGAAACACGCCTTGCCAGAACGCTGTTAGTGGTTGTGCAATTGCGGAAATAATGTCTTCACCGGCGACACAAGTGTGAGCGATTCCCAAAACATGAACAGAAATAAAGGTAACAGGTAGGTCCTCCTCCGGATTGTGATATCTCATCGAATTTCCCATTATCAGTGCAAAAAATTATAAAAAGTTGCTCTTTTACCTTTTTCTAATCACATTTTTGCAATGATTATCATCAATATTTACGGTGAGGCTTGGTTTCATTTTTTGATGCTGACAATACAGGAATCACTTATATTTACTTTTGTTCTAATCATTTAATAGTTTTAAATTTTAATTCTTTCTGTTTATCATTTTTGATGTCTATATATGTATGTAATTACAAAAGGCGTAAATGTTTGATCTCAGTCTATAATTACTTAAATGTATCTAAAAAATGTGTATAAAAGAGTAGGAATCAACAATGAAAATTCATAAATATTTTGAAGTTGAATTTTTATAACCATTATAATTTTTCCTTCAACTTTTATATATTAATCAGTTTTTTACAAGATATAAAATAGGTTAATTGTCCAAAACAACATTACTAGAGACATCTCTCTTATTTGTTACTGGCTGTACACTATTTAATGAAAAGCAAATATTGTATTTCTTTAACTTAAGTGTGTTTTTGTTATTTAAATACACAGTTCATCAGTTTAATTCATTAATTAATTAACTTCATTAATATTTTTGTTGTTGTTCAAATTTTATTCCAGTTCATTCTTCAAACCATAATTAAACTACTCTGTTTTATATGAGTGGTTATGGAAAGTAAAGATTTACTTCCGATAAACTCTGAAAAATCTGATGATACCTAGTTTCACCAATTTTTTTAAGTTTCAACAGTGAATTTTGTTCAGTTTTGTCAAATTTGGGTTTATATCTGTTTTAGAAAACAAGTACTTCGCAAAATAATCATTTTAGCAAGCTATTTATTTAATAAAAAGGGATATCAACGAAGAAAAAATAAATTTAAACTAATGTCAAATAAAAATGGAGAACATTAAAATTCAGATTGGATTGGCAGGTCACTAGGCACTAATAAAAGTATTACACTTTAATTCCCGATTACTAAATGAAATTCCTTTTCTTTCCCGAAAGTGTTACAATAATTTAATAAACTTTATTACCAATCTCCCATGAATCTAATTTTTGATCTAAAATGCGTTGAATACTGAAGCCAAGAGTCCCCCAAACGAAGGAAAGGCGTTGATACCGCCACGGAGCTAACAATTATCCGCAGCGGCCCTTCACCAACGAGATTCGCCAACAGAAGTGCCTTTTTCGCCCTCCAAAACACCGTTCGCAACTGCATTCCAGTCGTTCTTCCTTCCACCTCTACTGAGGCATCGCTTCAAGCCGTTTTGGAGCCCCCGTTACCCCTTGCCTCGCTCAAAAACATAAAACGCGCCTCTAGCAACGAGAATATTGCAGCCTCCTTCAAGGCAAAGAAGGTTCACTTAAAGAGGGTCACTCCTGAACAGATTCGCCGATGGGAGACTAGTTTTGCCCTCCTTCTTAGTGATTCAGGTGAGGACCGCTTGGTGACCTTGTAAAATTTGTTTAAGTAATGCTCACCTTTGGACATTAAGCGCGCTTATTAATAAAATGGTAGTTTGTGTGAACTCTCATAGCCAAACGTTTTCTTTCATTTGCACAGATAAACAGTGCTTTCTTCATTTGATGAAATTTTTAATTTAAATTTAGTAAGATCAAACCTATGCTGATGATTTCATAATAATTAGCGCTTTTAAATACACTTAATATTTCATGGAAAAATCCAACTTTCAACCTAATATCTTGCGTAAAATAAAAAAATTAACATATTTTTGTGAAGGCTTAACTTATTTCTGAACTTTTTAAAGTTTTTATAAGTTTAGTTTGAGAAAATGTGTCAATGAGGAACAAAGGTTTTTTCAGTCACCATTAGCAACGAACGTTTGAAAATCTTTGCGAACAATTGTGAAGGGTATTTTTAGTGTTTGATGTCAATCCTTTAACTCAAAAGCAAGTTTCGTTATTCGATTAATATGTCTGCAACAATCGTAAAATATTAAATTAGGAATTTTACAAGTTTTCTTAATTTTCAATAGAATTGAATGCACTAATAGTTCTCATATTTCAATTTTTATTTAAAGAATAATTACTAATGCTATTAAGGTCAATATCACTTTATATTATCACGAAATTCGATGCTTTTAAAGAGCTTCTTTTTAAGGGTGTCAAATTTACCAGCCAGAATAGTATCCTGTGCCAAATTTGGTTAATTAATTATAAATCATTCCGGTCTATCTTCCGTTTTAATTTATTTTGAAAGTTTTATTGGAGGTAAAAATAAGTTCGAAAAGATAAAAAATAATGAAAACGTCAAATTCATAACTTAAAAGTTATGTCCTTCGCAAAAAACTTTAATAAACCATGGATCTCCAACTGCCTCTTTTATTCCATTTTTTCGTTCCAGAATATAAATAATTAAAATACTTATTTTCCTTTTGTTAATAGGGTTTGTTTGAAATTACTATGTTTTCATTGCTTTTCGAAATTTTCGACGAATGAACATGATTGCATTAAGGCCTATGATTTCTAAAACACATCCAACTTTTTCTTCTTTTTTGAAATTAACAAATGTCAAATAGATAAATCTAATCATCTTGCACTAGTAGACAAGTTTAAAATAATTTTAGCTACTTCAACGTGATGTGGGTTAGTGAATGATATTTTACATCCGGCTTGAGTACACCAAGCAATCTTCATCTGATTTATAAAATTTGAATTTGCAATTTAAATTTGTTCAAGCTTTTCTAGCTTTCATTTTCGCAGAGATTATTTTAATAATCAATCAAAAATATATGGATTTATTTAACAATTCGATATCACGATTTTATTTTCATAAATTTAGTATTAGTTGATAGCCTATAAGATACCCTTCTTGAAATTCAATTCATAATTAAATTTAAAAAATTTATTTGACAGAAATCAAGATGAAAATAATTTTTAATTTTAATTTTTTTCACCTGAAAACCTCAAAATGATAAGTGCGTAAATCAACTGATGACCTAAATCGAAGATAGCAGGTGTGTTTAAAACCTCCGTTATTAAAATTGCTTAAAATTTGGAAAAAAACAGATACGTCATTTTTAATAAGAAAATTTAAATAGTATATACAATCAAGGCCAGACTTTAGATATAAAATATAGAAACTTAAAAATCAGTTTGTAAATCCCGAACATTTCCTGACAAATCCATTTGGGTTACTTTATTGATAGTGGTATAAATTAGTGTCCGATGAACTTTTATAATTTAAGTGACTAAATCGAATTTTTTAATGATTTCAGAGGGTCTGGCACTGTTTGAAAAGTTTCTGGAGAGCGAGTTCAGCCAAGAGAACATTCAGTTTTGGGAGGCCTGTGAAGAATATCGTCGTCTTCCCGCCAAAATGCTACCCATTGAATCCCAAAAAATTTACCAACTCTATCTTTCCGTGCAGTCTCCACGCGAGGTGAGTGATTTCTTTAAAATTGTCAATTTTTCAGTCAGTTTTAATAGCTCAAACGCTTTTTCAGTGTGTAAATACAGCACATTCATGGTTTCTTCATTGAAAAATTACTTCATTAATATATTTTCTGATTTATCTCCATAACTGTTTTCATCTTTGGTCGTATTTCACCATATGCCAACTAGCTACCATGATTAGAGATGACATTTCCTTGACTGGACCTATACTGACTGAAAGAGTCAGTTTCTGAGTTTATCCGTAAAATTAGCATGAAAATATTACAAACCATGTCCGCTAATCTTAATTATGTTGAAATGTTGAATTCCTTTTACATTTTACTTAAATTACATGTTATTATTATTATTATTAAAATTGAAATCATCCTGAAGAGCTCATTTTTGGGTCAAGGAAATGTCAGATGGCATTAAGTAAAATTAACTTTCGCAACCAATTTATTTTTTGTTAAATGAGGCGGGAAACGGATCGTATCCGTTGTCAAGTAAATTAGAAATTAAAGTGTTTGTGAAAATTCAATTTCCACAAAACATTTTTTCATTGTCTTACAGTTGGCTATATAAAAATGATATTTATT
Source organism: Anomotaenia brevis (assembly GCA_030710315.1). NCBI lineage: Eukaryota > Metazoa > Platyhelminthes > Cestoda > Cyclophyllidea > Dilepididae > Anomotaenia > Anomotaenia brevis. The sequence continues at coordinate 111,569 of JAUOZQ010000121.1, forward strand.
TTACATATTCTGTTTACAAATTAGTAACTAGTATTATGCTATAAATTGTAATATTTCACTAGAGTAATTAAAAGATTTAAATGTTTATTCAGCTACAAACTGAAAAAGAATATTATATAGCGCATAAGTTTATTATTTTTAATGTTTTAGAAAAAAATTGTCCACCATTTTCTATTTAAACATTTGAGATATTTTTCAGATTTCAATATCTATCATTGTTTACTTCCTCGAAATTAGTTAAATTTCACTAGTTCAGTTAAGAAAATTAGTAAATAAACTCTTGGTAATCAAGGAAAACTACATAAACTTAACTGACCTTCACGTTTTTAAATGATTTTAGATCAGTTAGTATAAATAAATTAATCTAAAGACTTATTCTATGCACTTTTGATAAAATCTTTCTTTAAATAAGCAAGTGATTATTTTTCTACCATAATACAAATGTGCGTTTAATTAATTAAGAAAGTACTTCTGAAAATTTGATGTTTTATTAAAAAATCGGTGTGTGGAGGAAAGCAGAGCACTTACAGGATTTCCGTTTCAAAACACTAAAATTTCTGTTTAACTTATACTCCTAACTTGCAATCAACAAATCTATTTAGCATTTTGGACAAGTGGTTCTTTTAAAAATTCGTCAATAAATTACATATATATACTATTTTACTTCATGTCAAAGGTTACTTTTGCTAAAGTCTCTCGTTATTCTTGATTTGAAAAGCAATAAATGAATCTGTTTCTTTGCCACTTGCTAATTTATGTTTTTACCAAACCTGAAACCGCCCTGAATTTATCGTTTTTTTAGGTGAATCTCGATTCAAAGACACGATTAAAGACAATAGGACAACTATCAACTCCAACAATTCACTTATTCGACTGTGCCCAACGCAAAATCCAAGCTCTCATGGAGAAGGACTCCTATCAGCGTTTTCTGCGGGCGCCACTATTCCTCAACTTCAAAAAATCAGTCCTCGAAAACGCCGAATCCTCGAGTAAGACCACCAATCCTCCCTCGCCAACGCAGAGACGGAAACCCCTTCCAACTTCCATTGAAAGCGCTCTACCAAACGTACTTAACATCACTGCTCTTCCACTGGGTCGGAAGCCATTTTAGAAGATCCACGCTAGTAGCTCTCGTCTTACGCCCTCTCATCAGTCTCCCAGTAGTTTTGTACTGAAACCAAAAACCAAATTTTGATACGTCTACCTTTTGGGGTCCCTACCCCCATTTAAATTCTATCCAATCTACTGTAAAATTATGTGTCCCTCTATCATCGAAACATTTTTCTTCCCCTGTTTGTTTAAATCTGTAAAATAACCGCCTTTTCGTCTCATTTTGGAAAATAATGACCTCTAATCCACTCTTTAGTGTAAGCTCATTTTTTCCTCCGGATGAAGTTAAGCCCATAGGCTTTGTTTAAATTCCCTATTTGCGCCAGAAATGCAATTTGAGTGAGACGCATACTCCAGCGTAGCCGGAAAAAAAGTTTGTGATTTATCTTCAGTCTTAACTTGAAAAAAAGATGGTTTTTAAAGGGATGGTAACGGTCTCCCTCAGACAGCCTCGGCTGACGGAATGGTAATCAAAAATTATCAGAACCTATCACTTTTTGAATGCTTATAAAAAGTTCAAATTGTCCACCAATTGTATTGCGCAGTTGAAATGGGGCAAATGTATAGCAAGGCAGTGTAATAATTCAAATTTCAACAGAAACATGATTCATCAACTTTAAAATGAGAGTTTTAAATGAATTTTGACTTCTCTTAACTTGAAAATTGATTACATTCCAAAACGAAAGTGGTTTCATTAGTCAAATTTACAAAAAACATGACGATTTTTTTGGGTATAAACATTTTGAATTAAGTTATTTCAATATTTACTAACCAATTTAAATAATGTTTTCATTTAAATAAAACAGAAAAATAGAAATATTATTATTTAACTTGGCCAGTCTTTCCCCTAATTTATACCAAATTATGCCTATGATTCACATTTTCTTAAATTATCTTCGAAAACTTGAATGGATCTCCACTTTACGAACTAAATGCAACATTTCTGGCTTCAAAGAGAAATTTGGCATTTTCTGCGGCACTTTAAAGTTCGCGCGTTGCAAAATAAGTTGGTGTAATTTCACTCAAAATGTATCACTTTGTCTAACCACAGTCGTTTGTTTTGTGTTGCCTGATTCCAAATTCAAGCGAACTTTCGAAGTGCTTAATCAATTTCTTGATAGAGTGTGAAAAAATTTTACATTAAAGTAAACTGAATTCATTTTTTATTGGCACATCTGGTAAAAGTGTTTTGCCCTCGGGAGACGTGAATTTGTGCAAGTGCCTCTCATCTTTTACAACGCGAATGTTGTTTGGGTAAACTACATGGATATTTCCATCTTATTTTTCATTAATTCTAGAAAACATTTTTATATTAAATCACTGAAAACATCCCCATGTTAACCCACGTTGACTTCAATATTCCGATTTTCTTTTTATATATGTGTGCAAACATCTTACACTTAAGCTCAAGACTTGCCCAATCAGAATTTTTCAATAAGATTTGAACTCCTTTTATTATTTTTGCTTAAGAGATCACAAAAACCGTAACAATTCTTTTTAGATAGCACTTCGAAGAAGTACCCCCGACCATTCTCGAAGCAATGATTGGGCATTTTTGTGAGAAGTTAACATGTTCCCATAGTTGGTATTGGGTAAGCGCTCTCTTATGAGAGCAGAGCTATTAGGCTAATTGCACTCTCCACACAAGTGTGTCCTAATTCCTCCCGAATTGGGCTTCCAGCAAGTGAATATTTTACGTATTTGCCATAAAAAGAGAGGATTTTACATACCAGAAACTGTTCTTTGATATTTACAGATTTATTACCATCAGAACCAGCATTATCGAATTGAAACAAACGTGTTTTACAATTCGGATTTAATAAATGAACTTTTTAATAGATGGAAGGTAGTCATAGGTTATCAGATAATCATAAATGAACTGTAACTTGGATGTACCTCTTTATTTAAACAAAATTTTAGCAAAATTTATGGAGTGACCCTGTAATTTTATTTTTCCTTTACTATATCTTTTTCTAATTATTTTCCTGTAAGTTTCCAAGGATATTTGTTTTAAATTCCTAACCACAGATCACGATCTTCAATTCCAATTCGTGATTAATTGACAGACAGTAAGAGTACAAACACAACTATTAATTTCCAAATCCATTCATACATTTTAGCGTTTTAATTAGACTCTGGGAAGAAAAAAGTTATTATTTTGTTCATCGGTAAGGGTGTTTTTTAATCTGGACAAATTAATGCGTCTCCACAGAGCGTAGCACAAAAACCATGTAGAGGAAAAGGCTTCGCATCGTAAGAGGTAGGAAATCGAAACTGACATTTGTGAGTTCTTCTTCCTTTTCGAAATTTAAACCACTAATTTTGCAAATTAATATTTTCATGAAATTTCCACGAGTAACAATATGGGTTTACTTTAATTGTCCTAACAGTTTGCACTTAAAACTGTAGAGAAAAACTGCTAAAATTTGGAATCCACATCTGAAAAGGCGGTTTTACTCCAAGAAAATGAGGGAAATTTGGATTTATGTTAAAAAACACGCAAGTAGAGAGTTAAAACGGCCAACAAATGATAGCGGGGAAGTAGTGCAAGGGAAAATTTGCTGCGCCGAGGTTTTACAACCACTTGGGGAACTCAGAAGAGCGTCGGAATGTTAAGAAGGATCAAGTAGAATGTTGCATTGCGAAAGTGTGTCATTTCAAACCTTCTGCTTTGCCTCCTCTATTAATATTATTGGAATTGCCTACTGTGAAGGTGGTTTGCACAACTGTGAGGCATATATTTCATCCCCCAAGGGGTTGGAAAGTGCAATTAAGGGTAAAAACTCAGCCAGCGATGAGAAGGAGACTTCATGAGATAAAGTTTCCTACCGTTTCAATGCGGTGGGAATTATCCTCGTTGAATTGTTGTCACATGAAGCAGCAAATACTGATGTTAGGATCCACTGTCAGCTATTAGGGAGTTTGAAACAGGAGCAGCTATGGAGCACCGAAAAATTGTCATAACAACGTCACAATAAATCGAAAAAGAGCTGTTTTCTAGCTTAGAAAGTCCCCTGCAACGCATCAGAGAGCGACTCGAATTCACTTGTGTGTTCTTTAAAACAAAAAATTCACGATAAATCTCGCAGTAGGGTCACAAACGGTTCCATTTTTGAAGCCGTTTTAATCATAATTTTTCCGGACTTTTTTCTTTTATTCTTGGTACTTAAAACTTAAAAGGAAACAACCACCTCCGAGAGGATAGGACAATTTATTCAAGCGAATGGATGCGGATAAGAACAAGACACACACAGAAAGAGAGAGAGACAGTTAAAATGGCCAAAACGTGTTAGAGGGAGTGGGCTAGGCTGAATGCTCACAGCCACAGACGGTATTCTAACGAGGCGTTGGAATGTTGAGGCGAAGTTGTGGAATGTGTTTGTTCGTTTGTTTGTTTGGTAGTGCAGAAGTGCGCCAATTCAAATCGGTTGGTTTCCGTCCTCCAATGTTAGAATATGCGAATCGTCGGCTGTGCGCTTCTACAATTTAAACAAACATGGTTAATCAACTCCACTATCCTCACATTCTTCATCACTTTGAAGGAGACATACAATTTTGTTTAAAATAGCGAATTTTTGAAGAGAAAAAAAAAACAAAAGACAAAGACATGATTTATACCACCTCTAAATCTCCATCTTTTACAAGATAGGTGCAAATATTTATCGTTCTCCACGAAATCTCACTGATGTGTTTTGACATTTATCTCTTCGAGAGGACTGAAGAAAGTGCAAATTTTACGACAAGTGTGTGCACGTATGTTTTATGAACCTAAGGAGGTAGACAGAATCTATGGAAGGCAAAATAAGGCTTCCAAAAACCACGATTTCAAATAAAAGGGAATCTAATTATAGAATCGGGCTTAATAACAATCATAATTGAGATCACCTTGTTTCCCAAAAGCATCCGAATTCAACTCAAATACTGAATGTGTCATTACTTGAGTGCAATAGATTTATTTTAGAATAACTGAGATTGTGATAATGACTACGTCAGTAGCTTTGAGAACCCGGGAGCCATAACCTTGTTGTTGATTGTATCTGGGTTCAGCGGAGAGCTAGCGCGGAAAACATTCATCAAAAGACCCTATATAACATTTCAAGTGGAGCTTAGAGATGACCCTTATGGGAGTGGGGTCAAGCCGACTAAGTGGGAGGGGCAAAATGAACCTCCCAAAATTGCGTTGACCTCGGCATGACCTCATTCAGCGCACAAGTTCCAAATAACACGCACGTACAAGTGGTATCTCCTGTGTCCTCTGCACTTTGGGTAAATGCCCAAAGAATCAGTGGAAATGCCAACTTGGTGGAGTTCATGACAGACGCTGGTAATTACAATAACTTTATTTTTGGAAATAATTTGCTGTCAAAAACGCCCACGCTTATTCCAGAGAGAGGATTTGAGGGAAAAAACTAGAATCCCTACAGTGTTTTTTTGAGAAATCAATTACATTTTTAGAAGAACAAATTCTGGAATAGTCAAAATTGGTCTTTTCTTATAGATTTCTGTATTATTTGAAAAAAATCTTACATTTGATTTATGTAAAAAAGAAGAATCGAGGTACTTGCAGATTAACCATGCTTTCAAGGTAAAACTATGTTTCTCAATAATTAAATTATTAAAACCGAAACTACAATTAGCAAAGAATTTGATTTTAAGAAAAAAATTAAATTTCTACTGTAGTAGAATGCAACATAAATTATCAAATACACACACGAGTGTCATGCTGTAAACCTCACCGCCATAAAACCACCATCTCGCTTCAAGGGACACAGTGACCTAGAAAAATCAGAGTTTTTCAAGTGCATTTGACAAAATATTTGCGCAAGAACTGAGGGAAAATTTTGTTTTAATTTAAGCACAGTGAAGCGAACTTAGTGGTTCATCACACAAGTTCTGTGCGATTTAAGATTTTAAATGAGCCAATGCAAGAGAAGAGTAGCGTGTGAATGAAAAAGGTTACAAGAGATCAATTTTAATGGAGGTTTCACACACCTCGCAAATAAAGCCAAGTTGACATCATGCTGAACTCAGATTCTGAGCATTCTTGTGGTTCATTAATTTTAAAAACTGGAACGGAAGTTGGGGTGGTAGGAGATGTAGACAGCTTGTTTTTCAACTGGACAACAAGATGAGAAACGTTTTTTGCTTCCTGACAGGGAGTCACGTGGCTTCTTTTCCTTCGAAATAATTTAAACTCGTTTAAACAAGTTTGTTTAAACCAACTTAGACTTAAGGAAGTTGAATCGAGGGCTGAATCGAAGTGCGACCCGATTTGGTAACGGTACAGGGTCGCCTTTTGAGTGTTGCGCATCCGATGGTATTTGTAAGGCTTGGAAATTTCTATCAATCACTGAAGGGGGTTTTAATCTTTCTTCGAGATGTTCTTCCAAATACGCTGGTTTTAAGCGGTCGACGCTGACTACGTATTCTTTACCGTCTCGGTCGATCGTGAATGTTTTACTAAAATCTTCCGTAAAGCAGGGATCTGAGGTTCAGATCAATGCACAAAAGTTCCAGTTGAGAAATAATTTTCTTGCATAGTTATTTCCCTATGAATCGGATCTAAAAATACTCTGTTTATGACACAGGTTGGAAATTTGATCTTCGAAATTATTCTGTCCCAATAAATAGTTTTTTTTCACTTTTAAAAAGAGTAGAAATTCAGCAGTTATGAATAACCTCCTCAAATCTTTTCAATTGATTTTAGATAAGAAATGAATCTATGCTGCCTATGTTATAAACCAAGATTTCATGGAACAAAATTTATACGTTATATGAAGCAACCATTCCTAAGAACGGCCTAATCTTCTCTGTCTGTCAACCAGCGTTCTGTTTACTGTACGTTTTCATCAAAAAGGGCATACTTAGAAGAGAACTGACTCCTTTCTTACCAGATAAAACCTCCATTTTTCTCTCAACCTTTGCAACCAGTCTGCTGCAGAAGTTATGATAAATTAAGAATCCCCAAACAGGAATTTTTTATACTTTTTAAAGACTCAAAGGTTCTACCAATTCGAATTTGTGAATAATGTCATTGGGTGGTCATTTTAGTAGGGAATAGATCGGAGTGATTCAGTTGCTTAATAATGAGCTTGATTTAAAAATGAAACCTTTAAATAAAATGTGTTTAAACTAATTATTTAATTAATTAACTTTTGTTTCCCTGATAAATGGAATTCTTTCTGCCACTCTTCGTGACTTAGGGTTTAGAAAAAAAAGATGACAGAAATGCAGTTAATAGAAAAAATTTTCTTTAAATGCTTTTCACTATTTGAAAATTTTATATCTAAAAATATATTGTTTCAACAAATACTTTTTGTTATTTTTAAAAGGAATTTCTAACCTATTTAACCTTTTCAAATGGTTATTTTATTAGGAAAATTAAGTTATTGGATGATTTTGTCTCTTTTACGAATCAACACCTCTTAGAACAAAAATAAAGTGGTATTATAGGTCTACTTTCAGACCGAAAAAAAAGTTGTGTTTGGAATGAATCGTCCAACAAACTAAGGATTGGGCGAAAAAGCTAAGCGAGCCGGTTACCAGAAGGTTTCTGTCAATCACTGTTCTATCTGAAGTTCTTTTTTCAACAAACAAAAAATAGTTCTCGCAATAATGCAGAAGTTTTGCAATAATGTTTTCCAACGGTTATTTCATCATAAAATGACCAAGATCTTTGCTTGATAATGGACAATTAGAATGAATTTCAAATAAGCTTAACTACCGTTGGGAATTTATGCTTTCACTCATGTCCAAAATGCCAACTAGCCAATTTAAATTGGTTCCAATCTGTGCTTTCACCTGATTTAAACAAATAGGCTGAAACGGGCACCTAATCAATACTTTCCGACTCTGTAAATTCCTGGCTAACTGAGGAGACCACTCAATCAATTCTACTCCTTCTCGTAAACCCCCAAAAACGTTTGTTCTATGCAATTCCCCAGTCTTTTCCTCCACTTGGATTAATTTACTAGCTCTCAGTCTGCTTTAGGTATTGAAAAAACGATTTCACTATTAACCTTGAGCGTCAACCAAACAGTCAAAACTCGCCCTAAAGATGACAGGTCCAAACCCAGCCGAGGCACCAGAGTCCCCGAAGCTCCGTGACGACAGTTGGTTCCACTTGTTGCTCCCATTGCCACCGGTGATGGCACTGACACCCTGGGACGGCGGGTAGAGGTCCGTTTCGCGATCATCGTCGGGAATGCCGCACTCAGTGCTCTGTTGGTTTGAGTTTGGACTACCAGAGCCGAGAGAACTCCTCGCACGTGCTTCTGCTCCCTCCACGAGTTTCATGTACTTGTATTCCAGTCTGCGGTAAGAAAATTGGAGCGGACTGATTTAATAGTAACGAGATCGCTACTGTTTCTGTCCGATTGTGACACAAAAAAGGCATTGCCATTGTCGAAAAGCACCATTTTTTCTAACGTAGATTTTTTTTAAAGTTGCAAGAAAAAATAATTTCAAATTTTTAGAACTTATTTTGTCAAGGACTTTTTGTTTTAAAAATAGAATGAATTGTACCTCCATTGACAAGCTCAATTAGAAATAGAAAACCATGAAAAAGGAAGGAAAATTAATTATCTATATCAATTTATAAGATTCTTTCCTTGGTTTGGGAGCTTCATTTAAAACGGCCTTTAAGTTATTAAATATAGTATAATTTTTCATATTAGTATAATTGGATACAAAAAAATTATTATTTACTATTTTTCGTGGGCTTTCGTTCCAAAAGTGACAAAAAATTATTAATTAATTTTGACATTTTTAATTAGCGGAAGTTTATAACATGAAATTAAATTTAAAAGCAGAGCTTTGCAAATTCTTAAAGGAAAATACTCAATTAAATTTGGTCAAAGTGTCAAATTTTATGTGGTTAAGATATATTATCAACTTTAATCACTATTGTTTCATGTAATTGCAAGGAAATTCAATTATGAAATGACTTTATCCGTGTTGATCGGCCCTTCTTACTTCAAATAATTAAACAAATTAAAAAACAGTAATTTGAGGGTCAATAGAAATCAAATCTTTGTCAGTAATTTTTTTGAAATTACGATTCAAATAGAACAGTATTTTCCTGTTTAAATTACTCTAAAATACGTTTGTTTAACATTTCCGTGAATTCCAATTGTACGTAAAAAAATTTTCAACAGCCACCGCAATTTCAAGTTAATTTTAAACTAATGAGACAGATTTTTTAAGTTATTTAGAAATTTTGAGAGATGCTTTTTCGTTGTTTTCTCTTGATCACAACAGCTTCAATTTTTTAAATTAGCTAAAAGCTATTATTGACGCCGAGGTAATAAAATCAGGTAATAGATATTTAAGATTATTATTTATTTAACAAGCTGCTAACAAATTAATTTTAATATTCTGTATTGTAAAATAGAATTGTATGAAAATGACTTTTCTCTCGATAACTGAGAACCGTATTAAGAGAAATTATAATAGTAATAATCTAGAAAAATAACCTTTGTTCTACAATAAAATAGTTATAAATCTAAACGTTTATTTTGGCTTTATAATTAAAAGAAATCCATCTTTAGCTTGTGGTTAATAAAATATAAATATTTCATAATTAAATGCTGAAGATGTTTTTTCTCGAAAAGCAAGTAATGTGCAAAAAGTACGAAAAGACTTTATTACTTTTATATTCTCATTTGTGTTTTAAAGTAAAAAAACGATAAATCCTACGTTTTTTAATATGTTTCAATGCGACTATATTATTTGAAAGGCTACTTAGGATAATAAATATAAAAGACGAGCATCATTTTAATATCAATTTTTTAAATTAGAATAAAAAATAACTGTTTCTATGGTAAGTTGAGATTAAATTCAACATTTTATGTGTATATATTAACTGGGAAAAATTTTAAACCATCTCTATCGTTACACTTCCGGAGATATCTTACACTTATACTACTAATAAGTTAAAAGAAAATATAAGAAAACATATTTAAAAATTGTCAAAAGTAAACAAAATCTATTGATTTTTTTTACAGAATTTAAATTACTGAAAGAGATGTTAAAGTACATAGGTAATTTTCGAAATTAAGCCGGATGAGTTTCAGAAACAGCACTAAATTTAAACAAGTTATCACTAAACTAATCAACACAGCTATTATTTGTAAAGCAAAGTCAATTTTTAACTTAATTTATGCATGTCTTTTAATGCATGAAAGGCAAAATGCGCTATTTTAAAAGTAGAATATGGTTTTAAAAACTCTTGATTCTTGGTGCAAAAATATTACAAAATCAAAAAATGTACGACTATAAGAGAAAAAAGCAAATATAGGACAAAAGAAACATTTTTCCATGTACTTAAAAAAGTTTAATCACTAAAGAGACATAAATCCTCCTACTAAGCACAAAAATGCATAAAAACGCTGTTTATTGTAAGAAAAAAAAACAACATTCTTCGTCAATTTAGAAACTCCAACAAAAGATTTTTTGCAGTCAATCACTCAGAAAAAACACTTATTCCTAATTTGTACTAAACCAAAATGTTGTCACTTTGTTGTCTGCTGAAGGTAATTGAGTTTTGACGCATGGTTAAAGATAAGTGTTAACAAATAAGTAGTTAAAACCCTTACATCTTGACTTTAGTAAAAAATCAAACATTTTCTTCTTTAAAAATTAGAACAACAAATCTATTTGAAATGTTGGCAAATTGCATTCAAGACTCCAATGCCAATTTGACACCAATTTAGCCTAAAACTGATTTTTTTCTAAAAAAATTGGCAAGATATTAATGAGTGAAACAATAGACTTGCTTTTTGTTTCTTTGGTAGCAGTAGAGGATTGTTAGAAGTAGCAGCAGGACCAGAGCCAGTGTTAAACCAACTCCGATTTTCCCCTGAGTACTCAAGCGTGGACAGGATTCCAAGAAAACCGTCACAAAGCCAGGAGCTGGACGACAATTTCTGTCAAAATAATGAACAAAAAACATAATTAAAATATACTATTTAGCTCAGGACATTTTTTAACCAAATCTGCGAGGAGATAAAATAACTGTTTTGAATGAGTTCTTTAAATCTCCCCTAGTATTTTTAATCAAAAACCCTGAGTTGGTTAGAAATAGAAATTATTGTTAGATCCGGTGATGCTTCGTTAAAACAAAAATTGATAAATGACCATTTTGTCTAAAATTTCATTTAGATAACTGATATATAAGTTGGAAATTCAGATAGATTACGTCTTTGGAATAGACAAAGCAGAATAATCAAAATGGCATAATTTTTCCAAGTTAAAAAGGATTTAAACAACTATTGCGCAAAATTTTAATAAAATTGTGATCTCTTCATTTTTTTTAATGAATACTAAGAAAGGATTTAGCTAATGAATTTTGTTTACACGGGCATCATTTTATACCGATAAAACTTCATTTCATGCACTTTTAAAGCTAAATAACGCATGTTTTTGCGTTCATGGGTCACAAACAGCCCTTAGATTAGACTTTCGTCAAAAAATAGTTCCGAATACTCACAATCTGCAATCACTAAATTAAAATAATTAATTAAACCATGCATATAATATAAATCTAATTTTAGAGTCCTCTTTATATATATTCGCATCATTCCGGTGTTTTTTGAAAATCCTCAATGAAATACCTCAATCAATGGCAAAGCTCAATTTTCACATTTACAGAAAAGAAATGAAAACCAAGACATGCAAAATTTGAAGAATAAATCCATAAAAATTCGGAGAGTCACAATAAATTCCCTTAAATTGATTTCATTTGCCGAAATTCTAGAAAATTTCGATTCTATTTAAGTTATCATTTAGTGTTTCTGACCACAGAAAGTTGGTCTTTAAAATAAAGCACTTTTTTGATGTCGGAAGCAGTAATTATTTTGAAAAAAAAAAGAATTTTGTTGTATGTGTAAAGTAAATAATTGCAGCTAAGATAAATAATCCTTGTTTTAATTCCTGTCAAAGTGTCGACATTTTTTTACTAGGGAAACGAGTTTAGTGACTCAATAAATTAAATAATTCTTTCAAAACGAATTTAAATATTTTAATAAAACCTTAACAAATAAAGAAGTCAAAAGTGCCACATCCCCATTTTTCGTTCAGGAGTTAATTTTATTTGAATTACGAAGGCCATCTTAGTACCAATAAAGCATTTAATTATTTACACGTTCTTAATAAGTACAATTAACACTCCGTATGTACTGCGGGGTCTTTCATCTTTTTTTGATAGAAAAGATTCCTTATCGTACATTTTCGGACGTAAGAAAACAACTTTGTTTATCGCATCATCAAAGGAACCTGCCGAATGCACGCTGATACTTTCCCAACCCAAAATCTACTAAGCAACAGCTTTGCTCACAGCAGACAAGGGCAGCGCACTCTAAGTGGACTAAGTCACGTGAAAACGAGATCTCCTGACGGCTGTCTGTGGACTTTGACGGAAAAGTATGTCACCTTTTCCCTCTCCAAGTCTATCTGTTCACGTGTTAGCAACTCACTCAGGAGGTAGCAGTGTCACCTGCATAGTTCCACTGTGACAACCACCTTCAATGCGAGTGTAGTCCTCCGTCCTGCAGATAGGGCACGCCAGTTGCGAGACGATCATGAAGTGGTAACGGCAGCCGTCACAAGTTCCCACGGCGCACTTCGGAGGAAGTTGAACCAGTGCCAGCTCAGCAATTTCGTCAACAAAGTCATCGTAAATTGATCCACAACGCAGAGTGACAACGGTGTTGATGCCATCCTTACAGACAGAGGTTGATCTAGAGATGGTAAATCGCGTGTTTATATAAATTATTTGGCATAAATTTAAGAAAATATCATGCTTGAGGGTCTTCCATGCAGTTTGCATTCCGATGGGCATACTTATTGATAATAATTGCGACCAAATAAGGCCGTATGAGGCATTCGCAAGGCTAGAACACTTACCGATAGCGTCTAAAACTGCAATTCATTTTTAAAAGTATTAAGAAAGTCCTTTAAATGAAAATATTCATTTTTTACAAAAAGATTATGTTTTTTTGTCCTGATTATGAAACCATGATCAAAAATCGCTCCCATGAAATCGTGCTTTGTTATACATTTGATTAAAATGTTTTAAATTAAAAAATGAATTCATGTCTAGAAAAAAAGCAATAAAAATTCAAGAAATTTAAAATAAAATCAGAGAAGCTTTTAAAAAACTAATGATTAGTAAAAATTAACTTCTTGAATTAAATAACAGGTACGAAATAAAATCAAAATATAGCTGCAAAACCGTATTAAAATTCAAAGGACAATTAGGAGGTTTTGCAATTAAAATAGTACAAATAAATAAGAGTAATTTTTAAAATTGGGATTATTTGTTAAGATAATTTTAATATTATTATCATGCATCACAGTTTACAATCATTAGTATTTCAAACTCACCTAAAGGAATAAATTTCTAAATTTTAAACTGATTAAACATGCAAGATTTTTCGTCAAAATGTCTTTTTGGCATAACTTCTTATTATATTTTTTTCAATTGTTGACACTGCAATGATATTGACGATATTTCCAGCTCCCAAGCACGGTAAATTATTGAAATATGATCACATAAGTCAATTATTTGCTCATTTTAATTTCTTTTTTTTAAATTGTATTATCTGACAATTTTATGGATACATTTGATTTTAAAATAAAATCCACTAGCGTTTAACTTACGATTTTGTCTTGAATATAAGATGATAATCTGTCCCAGACTCTGAAATGAAAAAAAAAGACAAAACAAACTTTGATATATTTATATAAATGCATTAAATAAATTTGATTTGACAAATTGTCACAATTTTGAAATAAAGGGGATTTTTCCACCAAGATCTTATCGCCGCGACACTCAAACACCAGTATAATGACGAGATCAAAAAACGGAATCTGTTTCGTGACCACTATGAGATTTTTTAGACGTTAAAATATTTTGTTTTCCGTCGCAGATTATAGATTTGATAAGTCGAGGAACTTTATAGGTTTTCAAGGATAAATTGGAATGATCTGGGTGGTCGTTAAATTTTCGCTTTTAATGCTTCAGTTTTACACAATATTCAAATTAGTTTAAACCTCTTGTGTAAATTTAAAATTTTGAAATTAAAAGAAGCATTTTGACTGCACTGTGCCGTGGAAACTAAATTAACAACTTTCAATTTCAAGCTAGAGTTACTTTAAACAAAATTAAACAAATAAAAAATTAGGCTTTTAAATAGCACTTTTGTGTATGAATTCGATATCTTTTAATTCATATCCGTTTATGAGAACAGAATGCTAAGCGACAGAGTTAGGATCAAGAAATAAGTGGCAGCTTTCCGACCCAACTAAGGAATAATTTTTTAAATTTAAAAAATTAGATGCATTTATGAGCGATTTTCTAAAAAATTCAAAAAGATTTTGTTTAACTTTACTAAATCAGAGCTATGAAATTCATCTCTTCGGCGGAAATTTAACACCATATTTGAGTGGATGTCAAAAACACTTTCAAAGTCAGTTAAATATTTTTTTAAATTTTCGGGCCTTTAAAAACTTTGAAAGATGAAATGACGAGCGTCTTCTGTGCAGCTTGAAAGACTCAGTTAATGAATTCAATTTATAAATAGTTTTAACATTACCGAAAAGCACGATTTTTTCATGGATTCAAAAATACAAAAATAAAATTTATTTTTTAAAACTAAATTAGGTTTGGTGAAAATGATATCCGTTCTTAACATTTAATTCATTAATAATTTTATAAAGTGACATATTTCCCAATTCAGAAAATAGTTAAGTAGTTGAACAAATTATTTTGATACGTAAAAAGATTCAGTTATTTGCTTTTGGAATAAAATCATTAAACGGTGCCAATCTCGAGTCCATTTCTATGCTCAATATTTCATTCAAACAACATTTTGGCATAATTTAAGTGGAAATCAAAAAGAGATTGATTTCTACCAACCATCGGGTTTCCAACCAGCGTTGCCAAGCATCTGGGTCACCTCAGTCCTGAACTCCCTGGAATAATTGGTCGGCACGCCCTTTTCCAATTTATCACCCAGACTAAAACACACAGACAGGTCAAAAAAGACATGAACGCCGCATTCGAGCTAAAAAACCCTTTGACCGCAAACATTTGGAGTTGAATAAATGTTTAAATATTCATCACGCAAACATTCGTGGCCTTGAAACACTTAGCAACGTGTTTGAATTGCGAACAGTAAAAAAATTAGCTAGAAATAAAAAAGTAAGGTCTATTTTTCAGAAGTTAATGAATAATAAAATATTTTTTTCATTAAAATAAATTTTAAAAAAGTTTTAGAAAGCGAACCTGAGTGCCTTGTAGCGGTAGTGGGAGGCGGCGCCAGAAGAATCTTTATTTGGACTCCAGGTTTCACGGCAAATCCAAGCAGTGACGTTCGCCTGCAGTTTAAGCAAAAAAGTTACAAAAACTCACATATTAAAAATATTAAAAAAGTTAATTCGAATGCATCCAAAATGAGGAAAATTTGAAAACGTTTTGTCTGATTACATTTACAAATGACAATAAAGATCGCCTTTCCAATGAACATTGACCTTATACAAATCAAATAGAAGAAATTAACATTACCTTTCGCATTTTATGGAAAATTTCGTAAAAGAAACTTTACTACAAAATATATTGTAGCATCTACTTAAAAAATGTTTTTTTAAATTTGGCTTTTAAATTTTTGAATTGCGTTCCATTTTTTTCGCCAAAATCCATACTACAAACATTTCAAAACACTCCATTTTGTTTAAACGTGCTTCACAAGATGGAGGCAACATTTCCGTTCATCATCAAAAATTTGATTGCTCCCGAATTTCACATTGTTTTTAATCAAATTCGGTGCCAAATAAATCGATAGCTAGGGAAAATGTTCCTTTTTAGCCAACCATGCGGCCTAAATTAAGTTATCCCTAGGAAACCAAGGAAGGCCGTTTGTTCTCCGCGAAAGAAAAGGGCCTTGCTTGATTGATTGGCCGTGGAATGTGTTGTGTTGCGAGAAACCTTTCGAAGCGTATTTGGGAGATAATTAATGTTATTGCTGCCCTGGTGACGGGAAAGTTATTGCTTGCCGCAGTCAGAGAGATGAACAGTCAAGTGGAAGCAGGCATCGCGATGCTTGATTTGTCGAGCAGAAAGGTGTCCACCGTGACCTAAGAAATTGCCCACTCCGAATGGCGTTGACCTGTGGTATGGAAGAGCGTTTCAACTGGTACAGTTCCCTCAGGCTTACTAGGCTTTTACAGGCCTCACTCCACCTAGATCCTTGTCTAAGAAGAAAATTTTCCATTTGGAAACACAACAGATTTATTTCAAATGAAATTTAAAAGATTGGCGCGAGTTATCTACTAAAATTCGTTTTTAGAGTTCCATACAAAGGCACATTTTCTCTTTAATTTTATTAATTCTAAATTTAAATAACATTTTACACTTTTAGTTAAAAGAATAAAGAACTGTAATTCACTCCAAATTTTAGTCGCTTTTCAATTTTTAGAAAAATGTTGAGTTAAATAGTTTTAAAGATGTAGAAGGAGAATACACTGTCAAAAGGTCTGTAATTAAACTGAGACATAGGGGGAGAAAATATTCTAAAAAATGGAAAATGTCGCCCTTGAAACTACATTCAAGACTTTTCGTTCAAATTCTGCTGAAGAAAAAAAACCAAAACTTTGACTGCTCTCAAGTACAGCTTAAAATAAAATGCCAACAGTTTAGATTTCAAAAATTCTCTTATTATAGAGTACATAAAAATATTTCTATCCATGAAACATTTTATTTTTTAAGAATATCTTTGTTTAAATCGATTTGAGAAAAATTTTGATTAGGGCAATAACTGAGAATTCTGCGAGGAATTCCCGTATGAATAATTTTAAAAACAAAAGCAAAAAGCGTTTTTGTAGGAAAATAAGTTAGAAAAAAATAATTGAACTACCTTCAATGCGTTTTTTTCCCACAAAATGTCTCGGGAAAATCTACGCGTGTGGCACAAATTTTCCCAAAATGTTTGCCCTCAACCTTTTTGCAATTGCCTGATTGCACAATAACACTAAAAATCTTCATGAAAAAACATGCCTTTTTTCCAAAACGTCTGCGCGTAAACAAGACGTTCGTTTGGCTTTTTAAAGAATCCCAGTGAAGCAAGGCAAAAGCTGGTGTTTAACGCTCAAAAAATCCTACGCATGTTGGCTAACGGATAGCCAGAATAGCTCAAATTAAAGCACGGAACAAACGGAATAACTCCACGTTAATAATTAATAGTGCGACTGCTTAAAACAACGGATGTTGCTCAGACAAAGCTTTGAATTCAACTTTTAGTTAAAAATTAATTGTACCAACTCCCATAATGGTGGCTGAGCACTCACACACTGCTTGAGGCGAATTTTGGTGAATTTGATTTGCTCTTGCTGAGGCATAATTCCTTTTGAGCTGACATCAAGAATGAAATTGCTAAATTAGATGCAGTTGTGGAAAAGCTGTCAGAGCACTTAACCATGACCCTGTCAAAGTGATAAAATGTGAGGAGAAAACATTCAATATTTTACTCAATAGCAAGGAGAAACCGTGGTAGTAAGCATCGACAGACTCAAGGCAGATAGCAACCCTTGCCAGCACGAACGACCCGTCAAACCAGATTCCCCATCACTCACCGGCCATGACTAATGAAATTCTCAGACCCCAAACCTTAACCGTCGCTTTGTTCACATTATACACGGCTTTTTTAAACTACTTACGTCGTATTTATTGTGGTTGACACACTTGACCTTCGACTTGGGTTCCTGTGTGTTGAGGAAGAATTTGAAGTGCTGTTGGAACTCGTTGCCTTGTGAGGTGAAGAGTTTTGTTCCAACCGCCGCTAACTCGCTAAAATTTTAAACAAATATACTTTCCCAAATTAATTATCTTTTTGGCAAAACAAATTCGACATCCGAATTCCATTCCAAATAGGACTAAAAATCTGTAAAAAATTATTAAACTTCTATAGAATGACATGCATTGAGTCTTGTTTAAGTAAAGTCTCCCAAAGCTAGCATCAAGTTTGCTAGTTTGATTTTTTATTCATTTAAACAAAATGAATCTTTACAGAAAATAATGCTTAAATAGGTTAGACATTATAAAATATTTTTATGTTTGTTTAATAATAGGAAAGTAAAATTAGGCTTTCTCAAACCATTGAACACTTCGGTGTAAAAGAAAAGATAGGAAATCCACCACATTATGATTGTTTAAAAGGAATAATTTTTAGTGACAACTCTCTCTGCCAGACCACTTAATGTGGATTTACTGTTTCATTAAACCATCCGCCCAATAGCCAGCGCACTTAAACAAATTCCTCCTTGTCTGACCCATTACCTGCTCAGGAGGTCAGTGAAATCGTAGCTTCGATTGTCGGCTGTCGTGGGCTTCAAATCAAGAAGGCATTCCTCGTCCCGACCTGGAATGGTTCCGGGTGGACAGGCTTTGCACGCCTGTTCAACAGTCATCAAGGCTGAAGCGTCCCCAATCACTGTGGTGCCGTTAGGACAAGGAACACACTCCGCGTGTGACTCCCCAGTCGTCACGTTGGTCACCATTGTGTAGAAAAGGCCGTCTGCGCAGGGTTTGCAGCTGAAAAAATGGAAGAAGTAGATTTGCTAATTCAAACAATCTCATTTTCCCTCGTCTGTCTTTTTAATAACGAAATTTGACCTCGTTACGACTCTCTTGTGGTTTAAAATATGCATACATATTTTTTGTCACTTAGAGGAGATGTCACTTTCAATTCCATTTGTTCCATTATGATTCATAGCTTCATAGAACGAGCACTTTTATATCCAAGTTTTGTTTTAATTAATCGATTTTCTTAAAAGGTGCCACAAATACGATCCTTACAGACAATTTGACTAACAAAGTTCGGGAAAAAAACAGCTTTTTTAAATTAAATAAGAACTAAAATTTTCTTCCAGTTAGGTAATTAAATACTCTGAAGTAGGGAATTATTTCCATCTATTCATTTGTTATATAAGGGAACACATTTTAATATTAAAGCGATTTGATCCATGTAACCTAGGCCACTTTAGGTAGCATAGCATCTCCGTACTTTACATTACGGAGAAGCAGCAAATTGAAGAGCCTCTCGAGACCCTAACTAACGCATTAAATAAGCAAACGAAAACTCCAGATGACAATTTCCAGCGTTTCTCTGATACTAGAGACTTAATGACTTCGGACATGCCAGAATCGAAGAAGAGTCGTTTTCTCCTACGAAGTCTTCATAGTTCAGCACACGAACATTTTATTAACCCACAGAGATATCATTTGATGAGACTATAACAGTTCTACGTATCTTATATTCAGGCGAAAATACCCTTTTCAATGCCCGTTTCCAGTGTTTCAAAGTCTCGATGCAGTCTGGAGAAAGTATTAGAGACTACCCAGTTAGGGTCAACAAACTCTGCTCCGAGTTCCAGTTCAGACGTTTCCCATATCATAACCTACAATGTCTCATTTTTATATTAGGCCTTAAGAGCCCCGAGTTATCTTCCGTCCGAGCCCAACTCATGGCTCTCCTGGACAAGAATCCCGACACGACTGTCCAAGAGCTGGTGGATGTCTTTGTTTGACATCAGAATATCATGGGAGACGCTAAGTTGGTGCTCAATACAGGACCCACATCATTCCCTGAAAGGGCGCAGAACGGCCCAACAAAAAGTGGAAGCCAGCCAAGGAAGTTACCTTGGTGTAAGTTCTGTGGAAAATTCCACTTTCATCGAGATTGCCCATTCATCAACCCTTTGTGCAACAAATGTAATAAGAAAGGCCACAAAGATGGGTTTTGAGATAAAATCAAACGAAAGAGCCCCATTTCGAGTCATTGTGCGGGACGCATCGCAGTGTTAGCGAATGGCCCAATTGCCAGCCTATAGGAGACCAAGAACAGACAAAGAATTGTCTCTGTAGCCATTAATGGCCACAAGACGCATCTACGGGTTTCGATATCACCATCATATCGACAAACACATGGATTAAACTCGGAAGATCAAGACTGGAGAATCCAATGCATCCGCTAATTCAACACCGCTCTATATCGGAAAATAAAATTTCTACTTAAACTGATTCAGTAGTGCGTATTTAAATGTTTCGATTAGCATACTTACAACTGTCCATCAACTCCCATTGGGCACTTCTTGCACGAGAGAGCTCCTGCTCCTCGGGCATTGGTAACGGTGATTGAGTGGATGATCACCCGGTCGTTCCTTGTCTCGGGGCTCAATTCGCCGGTTTCAGAAGACCATTTCGTGAACTCAAAGGCAAACACTCCACCCTCACATTCAAAAGGAGTGAAACTAAAATAGTACCTCTACTTAATTTTGTAAGTAGGCATTATTTTATTTGTCCAAAAATGATCGGCACTTACGTGAAATTGGTCCGTGGTAGAGGTCCGTTCCACTTGTTCACCCGAATTGTAATCAAAGGGAAATCCTTTAAAAAATTTTAAATTTTCTAATAAAATTAATGCGCTTGCATGTTTATAAGGGTAGAATGCTGTAATGCTCACCGCGAAAAGGCTGAGAGAACATTTGCCCCTGCAGTCGAGCTCAAAATCAACAACTATTTCCGTTCCAGGCAAGGGACTGGCAAACCGATATAAAAAGTAGGGTTCGTCGGGTTTCGACCCCAGGAAACCCTCACTTAGATCCAATTCCAGCACCGAGTGCACCCCTTGGCCCAATCCAGGTCCCGCGAAAATCGAAGATCCATTCAGCTGCCATGTTTGACATCCACTTTCACCATCTGGGAACCGAAACAAACCCCCGTCACTTCCATTGGCTGGCCTCAAGGTCACAGGAGCATGTGCCTCATCAACTCCAGAAATAATTGACCAATTAGGAAGCAGGTAGGATTCTACCCAATCCGGTGCAACCATCTTTTCGCTAGTCACTGGTGGTCTAAAAGCTCTTTTTTATGAGCAGCTGCCTAACCCTGGGAAGACCCTATTAGTGGTTTCACCACGCTCGCTTCGCCTTAAGAGGGGGGTGGGGTGTTATCTCGTGAGCAAATGCAAATTACCCCGTTACTCACCGTGTTCCAAACAATAGGTGTTCATTTTCGGTGGCATACGGCTCCAGGTGTTGAATTGGTACCCGAAAACCGGTACTTCGCCCGGGGGACACATCTTGCAGCTGAGACCGTCGGAAGAGGAGAGAAATCCAATTGGACAGACGTCACAGTGTGTCTGATTCAGACGCTTTGATCCTAGCGGACACGGTTTGCAGGTCTCGTCTGGCCCTTGTTGAGTGTTCTGCGTTTTGTCTTCGCAGATCACGGGTTCAATTGGCTTCGTAATCAGGTGTTGCTAGGTGAAACAGCAAGTTTCTCAGGGAACGCCTTTTATCACACACACAAAAAATGTTGAAAATATGGCGTCTCCCCATTTCTGCTCTGTTCGACTTATTAAAACAAAATGAATTGGAAACAGCTAGCCCTGTGGTCCACCTACCTCAGGCCAGATTCCACGTTTTAGTATAATTTATGGCAGCAAAATTTATTGCTCTGATAATCCATTAGCGCTGTGAAATCCGAACGAAATAATTCACACACACAAACATTCTTCATTAGCGTTTATTATTTAATTATGAAAACGGTTCTTAGCATTACAGGTTACTATTAAGAGCGTTGAAATGAATGAGCATGACGTTGTCAGAGCAATCATCAGGCCCAAACAAGTCGAGGCTTGTTAGAACAGTTTCAGCTCTTTGACACTAATGAACATCTGGTAGTTGGTAAGTCTTCTATTTGACGAAGGAAGAGACGGTGAAGGTTGTAGATGCTGGCGAATACCCATCCTTGGGCACCACTTCCAGTTAATCGTAATATGAGACTGAGGAAGCCTCAAACTGGACCAGCAAATGCAAGTCATTCGTAACATTCTGATGGCTATATGTTGCAATAGGCAAAACTGCTTCTGCTCAAAATAGATTGTCTCAGAGCCTCTCTTTCTCTAGCCTGTTTTCAGGTGGACATGACAACGGGAACCATGGCAACACAGTAGTAACATTCAAAATGACCGAGAGAACTCACCTTATTCGTATCGGTGGTGCAAGTTGAATAGACGGTAACGTATTCACTGGGTTGACAAGGTATCTTCTCAGCGCAAGATCCAGAGCCAGGCACTGAAATAAGAAATTGTACATTTACAAAGACGCTAGTTTGAATAAACTGCTCATGTTGTGCAGGTTTAAACTTTTGAACTGTAGTTATTAGCTCTCACGACTGGCTTAAAGTCCAAATACCAAATTTTTATTGCATTTTCGATTAAGGTAACTCTTTATTTTAACCAAACGTGATTATAACTCGAAATCAGTCATTTTATTCAATAAAACTGTCCCAGTTAGTGCTTAAAAACCAACCAATTTGAGTTTAATCAAAACAAAACATGTTTTTTTAGGGCATAAAGATGAAATTCGGTTTATTAAAGCAGTAAAAAAGATATCTTGATTAGTTTACTGCGAAAAATTTTCGTGGAATTTTAAAATCTTGCCGAAATCCAAATTTCTAGTTGCTACAAAATATAATTAGTTAGATACATGTCTCGATAAGCTGCTGCCGCTAATGCAGAATCACCATAGTAACCCGCCAACGTCTGCGACAACACCTTTTTTGCAGCTCACCCAGCAATATCGATGCACAGCTCGGAGGGAGGATTGAAACACGATTTCTGTTTTTTTAGAAAAAGCAGACAACGTTTTGCTTAAAACAAACAAAACCCGATCTGACGTTTAGCTCAAAAACTAGCGCCTACGTCTAGCAAAGACTTTGTAACGTAGGAATCATCAAAAGTCAAATTGACACGTCTAGGTTAGCTGCCTATTAATCTCTAACCAAAGAGCGAGTATTCTCCCATTGATCGGGGATGTCTCAATAATAAGTTATTACAAATAGACACAAAATCAAGAGAATTAAAGTGTTAGAAATTAGCTATCAACTTACAAGAGTACTGTCCCTCAGGGCAGGGTTCACATTCCCCTGCTCTCCTATCAGAATACGTATTCCATGGGCACTTGCTGCAAGAATGGGAGCCGACTTTGTCTGCGTAGTACCCAGGCTGGCATTCGGGGCAGTTAATGGTCGCGGGACGACCAGTGACACGAACAGACCGGATTTTGATCTCCGAACTGGCATCAGCACTGTCGAAGTAATTCTCCGGGAAGAGGTACCACTGAATCGTGGAATAGCCGGAAGGAACATCCGTGCTAAAGGTCGACCATGTGTTCTTGGAACTTGGGGGCAGGATGTGACTTTGGCCGTTTTCCAAGACACAGCGATCATTTCGGACCTAGCAATTAGTTGGTTAGGAAAGACACGTCGGATTATACCGTGAAGTAGGCGGTGGCAAGTGGATCTGAGAACTTATACTCGAACTCGATTTTGCCTTCCTTTATATTCCTGTTTTCGAGAGTCAACTCTGACGCACACATGGAATTTGCCTTCCCAATTATGTACGTGCCTTGCGGTTTAAAGCCGAACCTAAAGCATGAAAAACGAAGGCCTAAATTACTCCTCGCAGCTTGAAGCTCCGTCTTTATTGTTGAGAATGTCGGAGTAAAACCCATCGGGCATTTCAGGCCAGTTGTTAACCTCGAAAACATCACCGGGTGCCGCTGTACCGAGTGGGCAATCGTTGCACTTACTGGTATTGGCATCTAACGCCTGGCCAGGAGGACAAGTTTCGGCTAAAAAACCCCATGAAACTATTTTAAAATTACTGCAATCCTCCACATAACGTGGGCCTGATTTGACTTCGCACTTGGTTGGGTCTAGTGGGAATGTGATAATATAATGGCCTCCGTGGGGGGAACATGAAGTGCTATTATAAAATACTTCAGTCTAAAGAATTGGCAAAAAGGATTGATTTTACCTCAGAACAGGCAGGCAAGGCATGAGTGTGGGCTAAACATAAAGCAGTGATAATTAAATAGTTTATAAACATTGAGCAGACTTGATTTTGCAATTCTGAATCGCGGTAACGTTTGCTCAAGGTCATACAACCTGAAAAACTCTAACAGTCTACAGTAACTTTATGTAGCATAAAAGACTTGCCAAGTAAACTAATTTAACACTTAGTTTTTTAATTTGAATTAACTTGATAATCGGGTGTTATTTGCGGTAACGTGATCAAGGGCATTCATGAAATCAATTATAAATCGTTAAAGGTAGACCATTTCTGAAAAGAGTTTCTGTATACAAACTTTAATAATAATTGATAATAGAAATTTTGTTAGTAATAAATCTCTGTTTTTAAAGTAATGCAATCATATGCTGTAAGAGATTAATTCTAGCTAGATTCAATGAGTGCTTTCACCTTTTGTGAAAAGTTATTCAGTTCATCTAGACTCCACCTGCGTCTTCTAGCGACTCACAACCAACCGCTGTTGCAAATATTTTTAAAGAAAATATTTTCATTTGCAGCAGTCCGTTTTGGAGTACACGGCCAGGACCCCACATTGCGAAATGTGCCACATAGTCTCCAGAAACCGGTTTCCACAAAGAAGTCCCGTTTTGATTAGCGGTAAATTGTTACAAGAAACATACAGATGTTGGACGAAATTGTGGAAACCCCTGACATTTTGGTACCATAACCTTCTAACATGTTATAAACAACCAAAGCGTGACATATTGAAATGTTTTTGTTTATCATTTTGGTCAAGTGATATGGTTGTTTAAAACAACTGTTTTCTTACCTCTCGGACTTTCGTAGAGGTCAAGTAGTTGGTGCTTCTATGACAGGCGCTAGTTTAACAGAAACTTGTCCCTGAATGCTTGACGGCGTTTCAAGAGGTACTGTCTCAGAAGTAATGACGGCCGCCTTTGCAAGAGAAAGGGAAACGTCGTCCTCAGCAAAGCACAGATCTGGTCGAAAGTCGAAGTTGATGGCTGGGAGATAGCCTTGGACTCCAAATCGAATTGCTAGACGTCAAGGAATTATGCAGACGCGACAAACCAGTTTTAGGACAAAGTACACCCTGTGCTCACGCACAAAGCCGCGGACTAGCTAAACCTGGCTAAACCGGGTGACTCATCTCAGGCCAATCAGCCTTTTGTCCACTGTCTGGAACCTCGCGCACACATAGGCTAATCAAATCCAACTTTCGTTGTGGTTTCGTTTAGCCAATAGATCTGCGCTCTCTCCTATTGGCCTGGCGTTAGATTAAAATCGAGTCACAAAAGTTGACCTGACAGTAAGAGATTCTAACACTTTCGTAGTGTTGAACTTCGCATCATGACGCCGACCACTTGTGATAGGTCGAGTTGAGTCATGTTCAACCTTGACGACCTTGATTACCGATCAACACTGGGTGATGTCGTCAGGTCACCTCAAAATTCCCACAGCTAGAGAGATGACGGTAGGATCTAAAATGCAAAAGGAACGCTCGGTAGTTTTTGAAAGTGTTGTACAAATCTGTTATTGATTGGGTGATTTGGGGTGTAGTTGTATCGATCGTAGTCATGGTCTTGAGATTGCTCAGGATGTGGATTGGAACCCGTAGGATATTGATTTTGGAGGTAGTTGTATCGACTCTCTGTTATGCGTGTGATTGAGGCTTGGAGGTCTCAGAATATTGATTTTTGGTATAATTGTATCGATCGTAATCCTAGTTTTGAGAGTGGTCAGGATATGAGAAACTGATTGGGTCTGTGAGCCTGAACTTTCGGGATATTGATTTTGGGAGTAATTGTATCGATCGTAATGGTAGCTGTGAACATGTTGTGACCGAGAGCTGGAATTCTCAGGATACTGAGTTTGAGCGTCTTTGTATTGATCATAATCATAACTTTGACTTTGAGTGGTGTTATATCGACCGTAATCGCAACTCTGCACCTGCTCAGAGTAAGATCCATACGATTGGGTTTGAGAGTTTGAACTTTCAGGATACTGATTTTGGGTATAGGTATATCGATCGCAATCATAGCTTTTAGCTTCCTCAGGATATGAATTATATGACTGTGACTGAAAGCTAGAAATTTCCGAATATTGATTTTGGGAGCAGGTGTATCGATCGTAGTCGTAGCTTTGGACTTGCTCTGGATACGACCCAACCGATTGTGCTTGAAGACTTGAATTTATCGATCGTAGTCGTAGCTTTGAGACTGAGTTCGAGATTTCGAGCTGTCCTATTCGTGGAGGGTGAAATCGCCATCTTTTACAAGTTCTTTCAAGTCCAAAGCCAATATCCGAGCTCGGAGATTTCACGTTTCTCTACCAACAAAGCCGTGAGGTCTCGATTTATAGCTTCAATTAAATCCATCTATGTACTATCAGAAGCCTAGATTTGGGAGAACGAACGAAGCAACACTTCGAAATTCGTGCATTCTTAGACCCATATGACCGTTCGGAGGACTTAAACAAAGCAGGAAAATTATGATTGATTTCCTACAAGAATACGAAAATGTATATGATTTTATAATCGCTTCTTCTTGCATTTATCAGAAATCCTGGGGAAATCTTGGCATCTCCACTTCACATTTTAGTTATAAAATTGGTTAACCAAATTGACTTATGTGCAAAGCTTTTCGTAAATTTGTAGTTGGCCTTGCGTGTTCTATGATTGATAATACCAATTCTCCTAAGATGTAACACACAGACGGAACACCCTGTTTGAACACAGGTCTACACTCTACTTTCTAGAACGGTCGAAGCCGTTTCTACCATGTTCTATCGTTGCACTCTCCTGTGGTTGTTTGTTTAACGTGGGGTTTTTTCTCCAAACTTGCCTGGTGGATGACTGCATGAATGTACAGGGCACCACACATGCACACACACACACACACAGGTGTGTAACCGATATCAACCCCAACACACCTGTTTCCCAACCAATCAGATGACGCCTTGCTGGAGGGGAATTTGGGCCAATGAGCGAGCGTGTGTGTGCGTGGGCAGGTGGTATTTGAAGTAGCCTCGACAAAGCGCCCAACCCATATCTACTCGATCCATTCACAGGTACGCACACTTTTCTGTAAATGTTTTTTGATGTGAATTTTCATGTAGTACTTTTTCATTGGCCCTTCATATTCATGCTTGCATACTATTGATTTATTGATTACTTGGTATGTAGGTATTTTCCAAACTTATTCGGTAAAATTTAGTATATTTTCTTACCTTTTTTTAGTGAAAACTAATTTAATATTCAGAAATTTTAAAGGTTAAATATTCCATAAATCCACACACTATTTTACCTCAGAAATTGGAAAATTGTTAAAACATGGGCCTCAGGATCGCTTTAATTGTTTTTAAACTATTGTAATAATTATCGAGAAATGGGAATGTTTTGCATGTTTTAGAGGTCTAAATGTTGGAAGTATAATTGCTTTTTGGATAAAGAAGGCCTCCCCACTTTAAAATTTTTCTTCTAACAAGTACGTTCCCTTGAAAATCTTCCGAGGTAGATCCATCCAATTAGTTTTTACAATAATGAGAGTTTTGGGAATATTTTTCGTGAGTTAGAAGCGTTATTGTATGACTCTTTAAACTATGGACAAGAAAATGGAGCCAGACGGCTGTTTGTTTAGCTCTAATCGAGCGGTTTTTTGACATCTTGGGCCATTAAAGGAACAAACTGAGGTCACACATACACACTTTCACCTGAGGCGATAAAAAAACGCACTTAACCCCGATAGCAGCAGCAGCAGCCCCATCTTTCCCAAAAATACAAGAGGGGTGCCGTGTAAACCACGAGCAGGCAGGTACACCCCCACCCTCGAGAGGTCATAGGGATGAGTCAGCTGCCGGTGACCTCAAAAAATTGCGACGCACTTATCAAACACCCACCCGGGTACTTCCGATAAGCATAGAAAAGTTAATCTCGTTCTTTTTTTCAATTAAATTCGATATCTGATGCGGGAATCAGGTTTCGGTCAATCATTCGTTAAAAATGAATGTCAAACTTACTTCCATTATGGCACTTAACTAATTTTAAATTGAAATTCAATTTAATCGTAGGTCTTGGAAAAAAAATTGCGGAAATAAACATTTCGCCAATTTATTTTGATAATTTGAAAATATCCTTGAATATAATTTATCAATTAAATGAGCAGATAAGGTGTATTTGTCTCCTTTGAAATTCTAAAACGTCACTAAGACATGTATTTTTTGAAGAATTCCCAAGTTTTATTTAAGGTTTCTTACTGAGTGTGGAGTCAAACTTTTTAAAAGGCAATAAAACCGTGGGCTTATGCCAAGCATTTCATCAAAAATGTTGAAAAATAAGGTGCAAACAGATAATTTTTGAACCATAAAATTTCCAAAAAAAATAGTGTAAAGAGAAAGCGATTCTTGTCAAATTTTTTGTAGCAAAAGTATTCGATTAAGGATTTCTGATATTAGATTCTGAGTTTATTATCTTCGATCGATATTTTCTTGAAAGTTTGAATATTCATCGACAATCTCCGAAAATTTGTCATTATTATGAGGTTAAATTATTTGTTAATTTTTTTCGGTTAAAAATATTGTTTTTACAAGTTTGTATTTTTATAATTATACTTGATATTTCTATTTTTTTGGATTTTAGAATACAAACAAAAGAAATAGCTAGAACAGACGATGAAGGCGCTAATATTTGCGGTGAGTTGCTTTCATGATTATTATAAATTCTCTACCTGTTTGCCCTTTAAGTTTCTTGACGAGGCCTTGTCAGCTCTGTCAGCCGACATCGGACATAACACAGTGACCTTTCGCCTCTCTACCAACAATCATGACTCATTTCAAACACTACTGACGCATTTTAGTCACACAGAAAGTAATGGGAAGGAAACAGCACGGGGCTTGGGAACCAAAAGGTCCCCTTAGAGGCGTTAAAAGTTCTATTGCGTATCACGTCGCTGTTTCCAGTCCCAAAAGTATTTTGAAGTATTTTAAATGGGCATTTTCGGGGCAAGTAAGATTAACTTGGGTTGTGGAAAAAAGAATGAAGTTTTAAAGCGCCAAATTGAAATTTTTAGAGTGAATCTAGCTTATACACTTAGGAATGCTGTGGTATATTTTCGTCTTGATAATAAAAGCCTTATTTAGCCTTCTTAAAAGTCTCCAAACATCAAAAACTCCAGTTTCTGATCAAGTTGTCAATGCTATCAATGTCACCCTGAACTTGATGGATCTTGAAGATCAAAAAGAGAGGTTTTTTCGACTATGCTTGTTCACAAAAAACCTCTTATTTCCTACATTTTTCGTTGGAATATTAAACGAATTTTCGTCAGATTCCATCGGAGGCACTGATTTATACGATTCACTGATTTACAACCCAGTTACTGGCGACTGCAACTGCTCATAGTTATAAAACGTTGATGACTTAACCATTGGATTAATGGTAAATATGGAAACAGGAATGTTTGGGTTGACCTTTGCGAAACGAAGCATTTGGCAGTTCAAGGAAAAAAATCGAAAAAATGTGTGGTATTGATTAATGCTACAAATAGCCCGAATGTACATTACTGGCTTAAATGCTATGGAAACGAAAATTGGTGTCACATTACTAATACATTTTCATAGATATTTGCATGAAAAATTATAATCTTTGTTTGAGGTCGATATAATAATAATTATTGTTATGATATTATATTAATTATGATAATATTAATTTTTCACAATTAATTATATTATGGTCGTAGAATTATAACATTATAATTATCAACTATTGTTATAATTTGTTTGAGACGCTTCTATTTTTTATGCTTAAAAATATTATTTTCTACAGTGTCTCATCTCGTTCCTGGCTGTGAACGCACTGCCAACAGAGCCAGGTAATTTGCCAAATGTCTACCACTTAAAATTTCAGGAAAATGTTAAGTTTTTGCCCATTTTAACAGTGATTTTTGGGAGCATAATTTAAATAGAAGTTAGTAAAATTTAGAAATGAAGTAATTTGTTGCCTAATATGAACGAAGTCAATATTTTATTAAAAATTATATATATATAGAGTTTCATAACTAATTTTCAGATTAAAACAAGAAGGGATCTATTTCTCCTATCAATTTTCTTTTTTTAAATTCAACAGTATAAAAAATAACTTTCTTTATTCGACAATAATTTCAGCGAATCAGCAGGAACATGGTGAAGGAATATCAACCAAATCAGCATATGATTTGCACGCCAATGAGAACGCTGATGATGGTAGCGATGATGACGATTTGGACGAAGATTTTGGTTAGTTTATAACCGATTTTAAGTCCTATGTTAAGTAATATTAATCATTTTCAACAGTCATACTTCTGTTTGTATATAGACCTTGCGATTTGACAAGGAACATTTAACTTTTCCATCACTTTCTAGAAGATGAGTTGGACTCCATTAACCTTGACCTACAAGAGCGCTCATTAGACGGTTACGACATCTACCAACTCAATGGATCGTCATATGCTCAACCGATGGATTACGACAGAACCAGTCAATCGACTGATGCCGGTCATGAGAGTGCCACCCCTGATGTTGTAGGTCAATCAATTTACAACGAGAGGTACCCCTATTATGACACCGAAAACGGAAAATCAAGCCAGGAACCAGGTGATTCCTCACGTTACCAAGATGGATACAAGTATAATCAAA
Source organism: Anomotaenia brevis (assembly GCA_030710315.1). Lineage (NCBI taxonomy): Eukaryota > Metazoa > Platyhelminthes > Cestoda > Cyclophyllidea > Dilepididae > Anomotaenia > Anomotaenia brevis. Next base: position 142,234 of record JAUOZQ010000121.1, read on the forward strand.
CTTCCCAAGCTGGTAGCGAGCCAGAGCATCCTGATTACGATTACGGTTCTGCTAAAACTGACGACTCAATAAGCTACGGTTCATCTTATGATGAACAGCAAACAAGAAATTACCCTGAACAAACTCAGGACTACACCGAGAATCAATATCCTGACAGTTCAAATTCTCAACCACAGGCTCAAGGTTACGACTATGATCGATATAATTACACCCAAAATCAATATCCTGATAGCACCAGTTCTCAAGCACAGTCTTATGATGCCTATCCTGAGCAAAGTCCGAGTTACCAAGACGATCGATATAACTACACTCAAAATCAATATCCGGATAATTCAAGTCCTCAAGCACAATCGGTTGAGTCGTATCCAGAGCAAGCCCAAAGCTACGACTACGATCGATACAACTACTCCCAAAATCAATATTCGGAAAATTCTAGCTCTCAGTCACAGTCATATAATGCATATCCTGAGGAAGCTAAAAACTATGATTACGATCGATATACCTACACTCAAAATCAATATCCTGAAAGTTCAAACTCTCAAAAACAAGAGTATGGTTCTTACTCAGAGATGGTGCAGAGTCACGACTATGATCGATATAACACGACCCAAATTCACTATCCTGAAAGTTCAAGCACCCAAACTCAAACCTACCCTGAGGAGAATCAAAGCTACGATTACGATCGATACAAGGATGCTCGAACCCGGTATCCTGAGAATTCCAGCTCTCAGTCACAATCGTATGACTCGTATCCTGAACATGCTCAAAGCTACGATTACGGCCGATATAAGGATGCTCAAACCCAGTATCCTGAGAATTCCAGCTCTCAGTCACAATCGCATGACTCGTATCCTGAACATGCTCAAAGCTACGATTACGATCGATACAAGGATGCTCAAACTCGGTATCCCGAAAGCTACAGCTCTCAGTCGCAGACGTATGATTCATATCCTAATCAGGCTCAAAGCTATGCCTACGATCGATATAATTACACCCAAAAGCAATATTCTACCGATTCTAATCCCTATGCTGAGCAATCTCAAGACCATGGCTACGTGCGATACAACTACACTCAATCGCAAAGCTACAGCCAGTCTAGCCAGTACAGTCCTGAATCTTATAACTCAGATAATGAGTCGAATCCTTACCATGATTACGATCAGCGGAAGAATAGTAGTGACAAGGAAAGCTACCCCTATGCTTATGATGTCTCTCAATACTACGAAGAGAAGCCGGTAGCCATTGATCACCAGAGCATAACTTACGTAAATTCGGTTTCTGAAAGAGAATCAGAGCAGAATAGTAGTTACTACGACTACTTCTACAGCAAGAATTACCCTCGTGGTGATGATACAACAACACGGAAACCGGTTCATGAACCGAAGATTGTTCCGGAGACGTATTACACCGTGGCATACCCCGATGAACAGGCCAGAGACTATGACAACCGATTGATGTATCGACCAGAAGGGAGTAGGGACGGTGATCGTTATGGAGGTTCGCAGGTTTCAACAACGAATTCGTATGAGAGACGGATGAGCCAAGTGGATGAATACTGGAGAGAAGAGGAGAGGCAGAAGAAGATGTACGAGAGTCAGAACACCTATCGGAAGGCGGAGAAGAGCTGCACGGTGGATGAGTATGGACGTAAGTGGTATCGATTTATTGATTTAGCTGGAAATTGGGGGAAAATTAGTGAAAGGTGATTGGTTAAGGTGGTGTAGTGTAAACAAAGACATTGAATTTACAAACTCAGAATTTTATCATTAATAAATATAATATCTGAACCCAAAATCTTATTTGAATTTTCTGTACTAAATTTTTAATTTTTTAATCAAGTTCAAGTGAAACATGTAATGTTTTTGACGAATTGATTTTTACTATTATAGCGGCACAGGTTTTGGTTTCGCGGCAATTCAAATAAATTTTAAACAGAATTAAGGAAAAGATTTCGAGAATAATTTATGAGTAATTTAAAACAAAATGCACTTTATTTTAATATTTCTAGCACGAATGAAGGATAAAATTAATCATTTTGGCTTATCTAAAAACAGTTTTATTTTATGAATTTAATTTGAATCCTTAGTATATTTTTGTTTATTTATTTTGAAAGATATATTAAGCAAACACTGTTATTTATTATTTTGGTACTTTATCTTATTTAAATCCAATTTTTGGAAAATAAATCAAACCCGAATAGTTAAAGTAATTGAAATTTAAATTCTCACAAAGGTTTCGTTTTGATAAAAAAACATCCGATTTTAATGTTAATTCTGAGTCTAATTTTGCTGTGTTAGGTCGCATTTTTACATGTGTATTGAGATATCCTGTCTTAAAAATGTTTTCATAATATTGCAATTCTAATTTTTAAAACCATATTTTGTTTTTTACCAAATCATTTAGTACACGCGTGGAATCTCGAATTCTCGAAAAAAGTACATTTTCTATTAAAAGTCAACAATTTTAAACTTCTTCTTTATTTGATTTTCAGAGTTGTTCAAGGGCTCTACTTTACAATTAAAGTAATAAAATATTGTGACTAGTTAGAAAATTCTATTAAAAGTTTGTAGGCCACTACCGAGCCACAATAAATTATCAATTGCCTACCATTGAAAAGTCAGGTTTGATATTTGTGTTTGCAAGTTGACCTTTCAAGAGAAGTGGGCTTGAAGCATTTGGGAAGGGCGTTTTACGGTCCCAGTGGCATTTTCGTAACCACAAGAGTACGTGCAAAAATGTCACGCACTGGTAGAACAAATGGACCACGAAGAATTGATGCGAACCTACGATTCACGTGATGGTGTGTGTGCAAGGCTGATGACAGCGAACAAGGGCGTGGTGACTATTAATAGAAAAAAGACCCTTTGTGAATGTTAATTAAATATCTAATTGATTAAAGTAAAAGTTCGCGTAGTAATACCGGTGGTAGACAAAATAATGGAAACACCTGGGAAAATCAGTATTTTCTAATAGATTGTATGTCAGTCTTTTGCGAGAATTAGAGCATCAATTCTCCGAGGTATTGATTCATTCAAATTATGAATTGTTTCAAAGAAATCTCAGCCCGATCTTGCGTTCCTGTAGAGACGATTGCCGCGGTAGTGGTGGAGATCGACTTTTTGTTTAAATCTCCAAAATCAGCGAGGTCGGATATGAGGTAAACGACTATGAAATCACAGTTTTTTACAGCTACAGGGACAAATACACGAGGAGGTTTCAACTCCACTACTCTAAACGCTTTGTTGAAACATTTGTCGTCCTTGTGAGCAGAGATTTTCTTATTGAGACTCTCTCCTGTGCAGTCCCCATCGAGAAACCGTTTTTGTGAAGCTCATCAAGCGAAATTATGCGTATTGTAGAATGTAATGAAATATATTCTCTGAATTTCAGTTGAATTAGGAAACTTGAATTTATGAAGTCCTGAATTTCAAGTGTGACAGTTCTTAGATAAAAAATCGATAATAACATGATTTTTTAGAGAAATTCTAACAAACAAAACATACTTTTTATACTTTTCTATAAACTAAGCAAATTGTTAAATTATTTTTTTCTGGAAAATCTCCGTAAACTCATAGAAATGGTTCAAGTCAGATCAAACAAATCGAGTTGTCAAAAATGTGCCTTTTTTCTAACAAAAGTAATTGTTTTTTTGCCCACTTAAATGAAGATTTTCAATGGACTAACAAATATTTAACACAAATTCTTGGAAAAATCTACGAAAAGATTTCAGGAATGATATTTAAATGTTTGGTTTTTCATGGTAGCATTTTTGGTAATAAACTGAAATGCCAAACTCAGATTTCCATCTTTTATTTAACCAAGATTTACAATTGCAACTTTTTTTGAAAATGTCCTTTATAGCTATCGGTTTTGGGTCCATATCATTTTAAATGTCAGTGCACTTTTTTAAAGGTGTTTTATTTAAGGTTATAGAAAAAATATTATCTTTTGTTATTAAAAACGGTAATTTCTGGGAAATTTGAAAACGATAACGCAAATATACTAATTAATTTAACTCTTCAGTAAATCAATAATGCCCCATCTGAAGGCCGAAGTGTTGTTATTCCAATTTCCCCTATGCTAAAATAGCCAAATCTAATTGATTTCAATATAACAAGTTGGAAATAAACTCCTCAGTGTTTTGAAACTCTTCAGGTCCGATAAATTGTGAACTCCCCACCGATGGGGACACAATCGTGATGCAGGCCCCACCAGAGCCCATCCCCTTACCACCTCAAATCGTCGAGACGGTTGGCTTTGGCAACGAGACAGAAACCACGCCACCGGAGAGCCAAGAAGAGGCTGCGGAGCGAGCTGCATTTGAACGAGCCAATCCGGTGCGTCTGAGTCCGATCCGTTGGGCTGTGCGTGACATTGGACGGCTGGGAGCCTACCCACGACACCGAGCTTGTCGACTGCAACCTGTCTGGGGCATCGGACCTGAGGAGAGGTCCTCCTGGTTCTACTCACAGGTCGATGGAAGGTGTCTGTGGTTCGCGTATGCGGGACACAATGGAAATGGGAATCGATTCTACTCGAGGGCAAACTGTGAGACTGTGTGCGTGTATGATAAGACGGACTTGTGTGAGGTGAGTTTCTTGAATAACAAACAAGCTAAATTAGAAGATTTATACAAATCTCTAAAATAATATGCGAAAAATTTAATCACTTGATGATATCAGCATTTAATATAAATTTCATTTAATTTGGTACACCTAAAAGTAAATTGCTAACTAAAACGTAATTTATTTAAAATTTATCCGTTTTCTTGATTCGATATTATTATCTGATAGTTTAAATTAATAAAAAAAATGGTATTTTGGCTTCGAGTATCTTTTAGACCCATTGAAAGCTGTGAGAATTTTGGGTCGACGATAAGACGGACTTGTGATAAAAAAATTATTTGAAAAAACAAGATTATCTCATATTTAACTATAATTTAAATCTTCAAAAGCAAAATCCAACCCTTTTTTCCAAGATTTATGTGAATGCTATTATTCTGATCAAGAATTATCAATAATATTAAAGGCCACAAATGTTATTTTGGGTTAATTTCAAGAACTAATATGTCTTTTAACAACAGTTTATTTTTTGAAATAGTTGAGACTGTGATACCTTGAAGTGATTAGCACTTTAAGAAAGAGAAAACCGTGGATGCAAATATAAACTTGTATTTGTAGAAGCAACGAGCACGCTGACTGCACGTTACCGCAAGAGGTTGTGTTCACTTATTCTGGCACAAATGATGACTAAGCGGATTGTGATTGGTTTGTGCGACTAGCGTCCTGTCCTTGCAATGAGTATTCACGTCAGCGCAGCGCCTAAGCGCTACAAGCTTGCTTTAGTGATAAAACAGATTCGCGCTAAATAAGTTATTTGAATGGGAAAAATAGTTCAATTCCTACTTTGATTTTGACATTTAAATTTAAAATAGCACCATATCGCCAAAATTTACAACTGTGCAAAAAAGCATTCATTGCTTTTATGATTCCTATAATCAAATTTTATAAAAAAAACTAGAAATTTAATGAACATATTGAAATAAGTCAAAATCATTCTAGGAATAACAAGTATGAATCGAGCTGACACATGAAATGGAGATGAATAGTTCATTTTTTAAGTAAAATATTCGCGAATAAATGCAGCTTTTGCTGAAAAATACTTTGAGAATATTTTTGTTAAGAAGACATAAATTTTTCAGCCGTCGAGGAACCTACAATGGTAGTTAAAAACTGTTTGTTAATTTTATGAAAATTTATTTGTTTTACAAAAAAACTTGGACATTTTAAATGGATTTCTTTGAGTTTAAATAAACAAAAGCCTGATTATTGAACTAACTCGGAAAATTTTGAAAATTTTGCCTTTACTCAACAATTCTGTCCCACTTTTGATCCAGAAATAAAACCAGGCCATCATCGAAGACTAAATTTTCACCTTTTTTGTTAAATTTAGAGTGCTCGCTGCACCTATCCCGGATCGCGATGCCTGCTGAGAGGTGACGATCAGTGCAGAATCAACGCCAAGTACCGCGGCAAAGACATCGAGACTGAGTGCCCACCAGACCAACCAGTCTGCAAGTCCCGTCGTGCTATCCTACCTCCGGGTAAGTCCGCAATTTCGACGCTTTCAAATATGTTCTTTTTCAAATTTGGTATTCATTAACTTCAATTTAGTGGTAGCCACTATCAGGGGTAAAATTATCTATTCCACTTTTCCAGAATACGACACTTCGTTGATCCCACAAGAATGCAACGAACCAGTAGAGGCTGGTGAATGCTTGGTTAAGAATCCTCTGATCCGTTTCCACTACGATCCACGCTCCAACACCTGTCGCTCCTTCTACTTCCACGGTTGTGGCGGAAATAACAACCGCTTCGAAAGCATGCAAGAATGCATGAACCACTGTGCTCTCTAAACACCAACCACACTACTTACAATCTCCAATCAGGAGTATGGTCGTCGCCCGACACACCTCTGTATCATGAGACTAGTCTGCTTATCTGGAAGATTTCGCTCCAAGTGTCCTTAGCTCGTCTTTTCATTCTCCGGCTCATTTTGCATTTTGTTCTTGTGTGATCAACTTTGAATGCTTCTCTCTCTTAATGTATTACTACCCGTAGGCACGTCACCTCATTCATGCTTCTTTTTGAATTTATAAAAATATAATTTCTGCTTTAAAAAACATTTTAATTCTTCCTAAATATCGTATAAATTCAAAATTTACAAAAAATCTACCGATATAAGAGCGAAATGCGATCAGATCCGAGAAAATCGATTAAACAAAATGAGGCAGAAAAAAGTATTGATTTTTTTCCTCTCAGCGTTTAAAAAAAGCCTTAACCATTCCATAAATTCTATTTTGTTTTTGAATATCTAAACCAGGCGAGAAAATGTTATATTTACTTTAAGATTCAGTCACAAATATACTTTAATCGATTATCTGCTTTTTGTTTTAATCTACTTACACACTTTTGACACCTTTTTCAGACAAAACTTTGGTCATGATTCGAAGTAATCATGTATGTCAGTTACAACCTCGATAAAAGATGTAAGCTACGAGCTAAAACTAAACCTAAAATTTCAGTACAGGCAAACAACACTTTTCGAAGGAAATAATGAAGCGGTGTCCTAGTATCTGGAAATTCCCACAAGAAGGCAGTGAGGTGCTTCAGTGAAGGTCAAAAAACCACACTTCGTGGTGTATTATTACAAAGACATGAAATTTCGGTTATTCAGAAACGTGCCTGCACTTTTAAAGCTACCTCCTGCTCTCTTCTAGTTACCCACAGTAGAGAATAATTTTTCGTTTAATTTCCGCTCTAAGAGTTAGAAAAACCACTGTTTTAAACAACGGAATTGGTAAAAATGTAAAAGAATATTTAAGAAAAGTTCTATAATCTTCAATTAAAAGTAACGTAAAAAGTTTATTTTGGAACGGATACAAGGATGGAATTATCGGAAATAATTAAATAATTTCAGGAATAAGCCACCAAATTATTTCAATCTCTCTTTTGGTCACATAAAATTCATTTCAGTATGATATATCTATAACATACAGCCTAAAAACTGCCTCTAGAAAAAAAACTGAAGAAATCGTTGACTAGATCTCAATTTTTGTGATAACTCCAAAGTTTATTAGACGAATTGCAAGTAACGACAGACAACTGTACGTATTATACAGTTAATAACTAAAGGTAAATTAATTATAGTGCAGATAATGCGAAAATTATTGATATGATTTTCCCAAGATGTAAGGAATATTTAGTTTTTACACAGAACTAACAGATTCATAGTTTAAACCTATTAATCATTCAAGAAGTGCCAAGATTGCAGTATCCTAATTGGAATTTATTTGATGAAATGAGATCCCACGCTATTATCAATAGAGCATTTAAACAAATTTCTGACACTTCAAAAATAAGTTGTAACTTACTTCAACACGTTTTGAGGAAAGTTGTATTTTATTTGCATAATCACTGCAAAGTTTAGGAGATTTAGAAGGCTTTTATAAACATAATAATGAATCACCTTATGAAAAAATAATTTGGTTTATCTCTCAGAAGAATAACAATGTTTTAAATCGTAGGGTATTATATTTTTTGTCATAAATTTGATTTGTGTTCACTTTAAATTTACATTTTTTATTTGAAATTACATATTTATAAAATTTCTTTGAAACAATGAAATGAAAAAGGATAGCAATAGCCATAACACCAAATTAGAATGAGTTTCATTAAGTGAGGCTTAAAATATTCATTAAATTTTTATTTGTAAATGATGTTTTCCAAACACTTCTTTAGAAGCATTTACTTTTTTAAACATGATTAATGCGCTGTTTAATAAATCCAGGTAGAAAAAACCCTTATTACTGTTTAATTTTTAGATAAAAGTAAATTTTAATTTTAAATAAATCTTATCCCTTTCTAAGTCGAGGTTACTCACTTTTAATTTCATTCACAAAATTGATGCAAGTTGAAAGCATTGCATTTGCGTTCTATTTTGCAAAGAATATTCTAGAACAAAATCAAAGCCAAAAATCGAAATTAGAACCCTTATGCATTTCTCAAAAGTCCTTTTCGCGTGGAATTACGTGAGATGTTTGAGAAAATTATTCTAGAAAATGGGAGGACCACCTATACCCAACCACCCCCGCTCCGTGTGCCAATTAGCATATCTAGTTGGCTTGGAAACGCGCTCACACACGTGTGCAAGTCAACGACCGAATGTCCCTCATTTCTGCTCTCTAATGTCTTCCGACCGGACCTTTGCTCTAACCTATCTCGGCAGATTCACTGTCCACAACTTCGGACACACCAGTTCAGATGAAATTCACCATCAGTTAGTTGAATACTACATCGGTTACCTTAAACAGGCCCTCGACAACCATGTCCCCTTCAACAAGCTGGAAATACAGAACCCCATTGAGTCCCGGTTGGTTTCACTTGAAGACGACTGTCTCAGTGTACGTAGTTGGCGGTATCGACGGTATGACACCAAGGGAACCCTGATAAATGAAAGAGATGTGTACAAAGTGGAGAGAATCGTGCTCTGTGACTGCCTTTGTTTCGAGGTTGTCCAATCAGCTTCGCAGAAGCATTCGGGAGTTTGCTATGCCTACTTGCGAAGGGCTTCGGATTCTCGCTACACCATTCCTGAATCGAATCTCCACGAACTAGACCGTCGGCTGAGTGCGTGGTTGCTGAAGTACCGAAGGTTTCCGAGACCTCCACTGGTTGTCCTGGCAATACGAAGGGGTTATGGGGACGAAAACTCGGTGGACCTTCTCGTTTTCTTTGCACCAAACTTGGCGGTCGGTTTGGATTTCGTACGGAGTGTCACCGAAATGACCTTGAGAGGGAGGGTTGTCAAACCTCCTCAAAGGAGACGACGTGGAAGAAGTTCCAGTCCGCTGGATATCCCCAGAGGTCTTCCCCTGGAAAGACCCACCTCACAAGATCGATCGAAGGACTTGAAGAATCGAAGTAGGCCCCAGTCTGCAAACCCCATGCAGCAGCATGGAAATCTGTTCGGTCGTCCAAACCACTGTCCGTGTAGCTGTTGTCAATCCATGGGACTTCTACCGTCAGTTTTCACCTCTAGAGAGCTGGAGAGAGTGCAGAATCGGATTATGCAGTATCGATTGGGCCAGGAGGCAATGAATCATGCCTACAATCGCAGAGTGGCGATGCAAAACTACCAGAGACAGACACGGCAAGCTACGGGTGGAATTCAGGCGAAACTGCGATCCCGATCTTGCACGGGACCGAATGAACCAACTAGTCGACCTCTTGAACACAACATTTGAATGTAATGGAATTGCGATGTTTGTACAGACACGGTGTTCTAGCTTATTTCATAGTGACACGGAATCTGCATGCACTACCGCATTATCTAGCAAAGAGATTGTGCAAACATTGCTTTGCATTGCATTTATAACAACAAAATCGATAAAGAAATGCCCGAGATTGTTTTGCATGTAAATACTGTTTATAACTTTCATTTTTTGTCCTAATTACAGATATTTACAACTCATATATATTTAAAAAAATATATCAAATTTAATTTTTATAATTCTCAGAATAGGTGTTTATTTGATAACTGCAACTGAAGAAAAATGGATAAATGTTTTATTGATTATCGCATAAATATTTATATAAAGTGTTTCAAAAATGCAAATTTTCATAATTATTTATTGTTTACAAAATAACGTAAAGTTACTCAGATATTTCTGAATAACTTCCGTAAGAAGATTACTTGAAATTTTCCTTAAACGGACCGACAGAGAAACTTAAACAAAATCTAAGGTACTTTATTAGCATATTAGTTGTTTAAAACGATTACCACCATCTTTGAAGAGCGTTTTTAACAAAGGTTTCCCAAAAAAAGATATATGCGAAATGCGGTAAGTTTATGAATAAAATGCCGGCTTTAAAAATATTTACCGTCATTAAACTTTACAATCGAAAAATTCTAACAACTGCCTGATTTTTTAATTTCATAAATAAATTAATTTAAATCCTTTCCATTATAATGCCACTTTGTATTGCAAATTACAAAAAACGTCTCAAACAGTAACAAAACTCAATTCAAGTACCCATTTTTAACACGCAGATTGTTGAAAATATTTCAAAATAAAAGGGAACTATAAGTTACTTTAAGTTGTTGAAATTTTGATCAAAATAAATACTAACATACTAAACCTGAGCACTTACTTCTGCAAGCTTTGGCAAATAAAAATCCCAGATTAGTTATAATACAAAGATCATTTAGCAACACCGAAGTATTTAAATAATCGTAATGTCCATCTTGGGAAATTTGTAGTAATATTTAGGCCATTTTAGCAAATTACTAATACTTCTTTAGGAGTTCTATTATATTAACTGAATTTATGCTTAATAATTGTGGATCAAGTCCTTTTGAAATATCTTCTCCTTCAGTCACAATTTACCACCAGGTTTTATACGGTAAAATAAAAGCGACAGGTGAATGTCGTGAGAGTTTATATATATATTCATAAATAAAATGGCGTATTTATGATAAGATTTTTAAAGAAAGACAGAAAATTTGTGCCTTATTTCTTCGCATTTAATTAACATACGGACACGAAGCATGGGAATCACAAGGAGAAATGATTGTTGCGCCTGTGTGTTCGATGACAATAAGATGACCAAATATGGTAATCCTGCATTAACATTCAAACAAAAACAAAAAAAGTTCTGATTTACGAGGCGTTTTAAGCGCAATTACTAAGCAGTTCGGTAAGTTTTGTTTAAATTAATCAAAGTGAGTTTATTAACAATAATTTTTGGGCAAAAATATTGAAACAATGGGTTGTAAATATTCGTTGAAGCCACATTTTATAACTGTCATCAAAAGATGACTCAATAACACTAAAATTATCGCAATTAATCAAAATGGAACTCGTCACAGCATTTATAAAACTGCTTTCATGTATTTTTTAAAGCATATAAAACAGGCAACTGTTCTCGGCTTTGGATAGGAAATAATCTTGTATATCACAAATTTTGTCACATTCATCTAGGAGATAAACCCACAGAAAATTGAAGCTTTTGCTAACATGACGCCAATCAGTTAAAAGTCTCCTACATGGACTACCTGGACCAAAATTTTACATCGAATCTCAAAATTGAGCTGATATAGGTACTAACAACGACTTTCTGATAGTCAGTGAGTGAAATATTGAATTTTTACACCCTTTTCTAACAAGAATGATCGACAATTTTGATGGAAAGCGGTACTCGGTCAACAAAAGAGCACTTCACTACTTCATATTTTCAAATATGGTTACTGACGTTCAGCTAAACATCAGTATAAAAAATTTAATGTTTACCTAACTGATAATTAAATAATTTTTTCAAATTTAAAATTAACTGGCTTAACAAGTGTTTATATTGATGTCCAGTGACGATCATCGATCGATTCGTCAAGGTCACATAACATCTTATTTTGGCTATGCTGAACTGGCTTCAACTTTATTTAGAAGCCTCATTATTATGCAAATGAAAGGAAGAAAAACCTACTTAAGTCTCCTGTATTTATCTGACAGTATTCCATCAGGAAATTGAAAAATATTTGTAATATAGTAGTAATACAATTTCGCATTAAAATGAGAATCTCTCATTATAGTTATCCCAAATAAATCAATCTTGGGCGTCTTGATAGCACTAATTTAAATATTTTCAACATTAGACAATCAACATCGATAAACTTTAACCCATTGCGGCGGTCATTTACACTGAAACTAAGTCGCGACATCCCAGATCAGTAAAACGTAGTAACCACCTAACACGAACACCTTACATACCTTTTTTCTACAGAGGCCAGACCTACCTGCGCAATAAGATGTACGCAAGTTTGGCCAGAGCCAGATTTATTATACGTACGCCTCGGATATACGGGGAAACCCAGTGTGGAACTCCGCGATCTCAGGATGTATTCATCACCAAAAAACATGTAAGTTTCTTGTTTTGGTTACTAGCAGTGTGTTCTTGATTAGTGCTGCTATTTGTAGACAGTAGACGATAAAACTCGAGTAGGTTGGGTCTTGAATGTCTCCTAAAAGTTGTATTGATGTCAGGTTTTTAATCCAAAATCGTGAAATATTTTGAAATAGAACTTTTATCCCTAATCGGGCATTGAGACTAAGCGTCGTTTTTCCTTACAAATCCTTTTAACTGATTAGATTTTGTTTTGCAGTACATTAAATTTCAAATTATATAATATGGACGTACTCAAGATTCATTGCACGTAATATATTTATCGTTTTCTTGTTCAAGAAAGGAAGAAGATTACAGAGGATGGTTTGCGTAGATTTGAAGTGGAGTTTTTGACCTCCACGAAGAAGATTGCAACCGATGATTACTCCGTTGAAGAGGCGAATTTGTGACTATTAACTCTTCATTGTCACCTTAAAAGCCAACTTGGAAAGCTCCTTAATTTCGATAATGTTTGCTCACAGATTGACTGGAAACAATCAACTGCAATCTTGAGCTCTAAAACTTGTTTCTCACGGCAAAAAGATGGAACAGCGGATTCTCCCTGTCTTGTTCCTCAATCGGACCACCAGTTGTTTCGGAGCATACAAAATCATTTGGAAAAAACAGTCAATTTTTAGTTCAGCATGAGAAGGTTGAAACATTCATATGAGTGCACTTCGAGCAAACAAAACGAAAAGGAATGTTGCAGTGATGGTTGGAGTTAAGTCATAGACAACACTGAAAAGTTTATTGTTGATTAAATCTTTAATTAAATGCATCGATTGATAAATTGTTTTGCTTAATTAAAAATTGGGCTACCTGATAAACCTTCAACTGGTACAATTAATAAAACAATCCAGAATTGCTAGCTTAGTCATGCTTGTGATGATTGCAATCGATTAGCAAGAGGTCATCTAAAGAAAGAGCATTTACACTTGTCAGACCTCCCCTGTGAGTAAAAACATTAGGGTCAATTAATGAAGATGTCGTGGAAGCCAAATTCGAGGTCAGGTCTTAGCAAGCTCGAAAGTGATTGGTTGGCTGCTTTCAAGTCAGGTGTAAATACACGCTCCGCAGATATTACTGGCATTAAGCAACTTTTCCACTTACCGATAGCACGTATGTCGCATCTTTATACAAACCAAAGGATTATGAATGAACAATCAAACAGACCGAATCAAACATTGAAATCAAAAAGGCTCCTTAGCGTTAGATACCCAAGCAAATTACCCAATCCACAGTTGCAGCCCATTGATCTGTCAGCGTCACCTCTCATCAGGCAACATACTCCATCCATTCCTATCTCCAAAATCGATCGAGATGAAGAGCACGATTTTGTGACAGAGAAATTTCCAATCTCACCTCGATTCAACTCCATGGGAATGAACGAAGACAATGAACCACTCACTGGGCACGTGACTTCTGACAAACAATCCATTGTTGTTGCCACCAATGATGTAAACAGCGCTACTGTCAACAAGAGGTTGAAGGATGCATGGAATGAAGTAGGCTTAAGCAGGCGGCAAGGAAGTAAACGAGGTGGTCTCTCCTCGTCATCAACTAAAGGCTCTGAGGGGAATAATGCCTTCTCGACTTCTCCAACTCCTCCAAATTCCACAACTGCTCAGCAACCCGTAGTTGACGTGCAAACTCAAAATGCTGCTGCATTGAGTGCTGCTACGTTGTTGAGTGCTTCGAAGCATTTGGACTACTCCAAGTGCTCAGCAAATTCTCGGGAGTTGGAGCCAGTCTGCAGTGTTCCAATGCTACCCTCCACTGGCACCTGCACATTCCACTTCAGTTTTGTCGACGCCACAGTACAGACATCACCCCAACTACTTCCGCTATCAATGCCCAACTCAAGGAAATTGTTCCGCTTCAAAGACGGACAACCCAATAACCTCATGACTTCTATATCGCGAAGCAAGCCCGATAGGAACCAGAGACTGCTGCAGAGCTTCCGAAGGTCTGTCAGCACCACGCACCTCCTGCCACCCATCACATTTCTGAAGGGTTCGCGACATTCGAAGAGCAATTCGAGCAGCACGAGCTCCGCACACTCCTCCAATGCTCTCTCCATCTCGAAAGACGTGGCTGTTGATGAAATCGCAGCTGGAGTCTCAAAGGATAGGGTGCAACTGACGTTTGCTGAGAGATACGACGACGGATTGTGCATAGTGCAGTTCAAGCGGGTGGATGATTCAGTCTCACTGGGCATATTCCTGCAGTTGAGAGAGAATGGCATCGTGGTGAGTCGTCTGGAGAAGACGGCAGCACACCTGGAGGCCTGCAGTGGCCACCTGCGTGTGGGTGACTGGATAGTGGGGATCCAAGGCGTTCCTTGGAGACGCCTCACCTCGCAGTCAGTCATCCAAGAGGTGATGCAGGGCTGCACCTTCGTCACCTTCCACATCCTCCCTTCCACGTAGACGTGCCGTCTCCAGGCACAATCGGCAATGGAGCCCCCGTTGCTGAGCCTTTTTGCCTTCCGCTTGTGAGGTTGAAGGCCTAACCAGGTGGTGCTGGTAGGGGTGCCGGTTTTATGGTGAGTTATCATTTATTACAACGATTTTCCATTCTGATTACAACACCTAGTAACATGCTTTTATTTTTTTACCCAACAGGATGGTCGCAAAATATTGTGACCCCATTTGGACGAGATTATCCTTCATTCTCTCGCCGTGAATCAATCAGCCAGCTTTGGTGAAAAGAAGACCTTTGCTTTTGCTATTACACACCAACCGATTGCCAGGGTGACTCCACTGTTGTTTCAAACGGTTCCATCAGGCATCCAATGGCATCCGATTCGACTCGTGAGGTGCCATCAATAGACTCCTTAATTCCATCATTTCATTACCACTAACTAGTTGACACCTACAGGACCATCTGTATTGCTATGCAATTCACTGCTAATAAAATTTGTCATAAATCATTTTATTGAATGCTTACATCATGATACCTTTGTCGGAGCAAATCTGATGACCATTGACTTTTTTCACACTATTTTTTTACTGTAAAAATGTCAAAACATACGATAAATTTATTTTTTGCTGCTGAAACAATTATTGTATGTAATGGAATAATAAATCCTAAAAAAGCCTTTTTTGATTTCAAAATTGACCACTGACCGTTTGATTATGTGATTAATAAATTAGAGTTTAAATGAGCCTGTGGTTTTGCACTCGTTTGAGCACAAACACCCGTTGGCTGGATGTTTCAAAGAACAAAAGACATTGTAAAATCTATGCAATGCAAAATTCATAAGATTTAAATTAATCGGAGCCAGTTAGAAGTAAATTAAAATAGGTTTATAAGGTGTTTTCGGTTTAGCGAATTCCTCAGCACGTGGAAATTGCACACTATCGTTAGATCCGGTAAACAAAATTAATGATATTTCTTGTTAATAGATGACCTGCAAATCCTCAATCGATAATGTTAGCCCATGAAGGATGTGTCAACAGTAATCACCTCCGTAAAAAAGGTCACGTGACATCTGGGTTTGAAATTACCCCAAACACCCCATGTGCCAAATATAGGGGTGAGGTTAAAGAATCGTCAGTGTCATAAATCAGAGATGTAAAATTACTAAAACGATTGCTAATTTCATCACAGCTGATTAAGCAGCGGGGTGGAAACGTAGACAGTTCAGTTTTGATGGCTGTAAAGCACTGTCTGTTGCTAGTTCGTTCATCAACACGACAAACGAAGATGAAGCTACAGGGACGGAAAAGCGAAAATAAGGGCATTGAATCGATAAAAAACCGAGAATCAATGGGAATAAAGAAAAACTTACATGAAGGATTGCACCCCTACCAGCACAACCTGGTTAGGCCTTCAACCTCACAAGCGGAAGGCAAAAAGGCTCAGCAACGGGGGCTCCATTGCCGATTGCGACTGGAGATGGCGTGTCTACGTGGAAGGGAGGATGTGGAAGGTGACGAAGGTGCAGCCCTGCATCACCTCTTGGATGACTGACTGCGAGGTGAGGCGTCTCCAAGGAACGCCTTGGATCCCCACTATCCAGTCACCCACACGCAGGTGGCCACTGCAGGCCTCCAGGTGTGCTGCCGTCTTCTCCAGACGACTCACCACGATGCCATTCTCTCTCAACTGCAGGAATATGCCCAGTGAGACTGAATCATCCACCCGCTTGAACTGCACTATGCACAATCCGTCGTCGTATCTCTCAGCAAACGTCAGTTGCACCCTATCCTTTGAGACTCCAGCTGCGATTTCATCAACAGCCACGTCTTTCGAGATGGAGAGAGCATTGGAGGAGTGTGCGGAGCTCGTGCTGCTCGAATTGCTCTTCGAATGTCGCGAACCCTTCAGAAATGTGATGGGTGGCAGGAGGTGCGTGGTGCTGACAGACCTTCGGAAGCTCTGCAGCAGTCTCTGGTTCCTATCGGGCTTGCTTCGCGATATAGAAGTCATGAGGTTATTGGGTTGTCCGTCTTTGAAGCGGAACAATTTCCTTGAGTTGGGCATTGATAGCGGAAGTAGTTGGGGTGATGTCTGTACTGTGGCGTCGACAAAACTGAAGTGGAATGTGCAGGTGCCAGTGGAGGGTAGCATTGGAACACTGCAGACTGGCTCCAACTCCCGAGAATACGCTGTGCCCTTGGAGTAGTCCAAATGCTTCGAAACACTCAACAACGTAGCAGCACTCAATGTAGCAGCGTTTTGAGTTTGCACGTCAACTACGGGTTGCTGAGCAGTTGTGGAATTTGGAGGAGTTGGAGAAGTCGAGAAGGCATTATTCCCCTCAGAGCCTTTAGTTGATGACGAGGAGAGACCACCTCTTTTACTTCCTTGCTGCCTGCTTAAGCCTACTTCATTCCATGCACCCTTCAACCTCATGTTGACAGTAGCGCTGTTTACATCATCGGTGGCAACAACAATGGATTGTTTGTTAGAAGTCACGTGCCCAGTGTGTGTTTCAGTGTCTTCTAGCATTCCCATGGAGTTGAATCGAGGTGAGATGGGAAATTTCTCTGTCACAAAATCGTGCTCTTCATCTCGATCGATTTTCGATGACAGATCAATGGGCAGTAGCTGTGGCTCTGATATTTTAGAGGGGTATTTTACGCTCATTAGTCTTTGTGGTTTGAGAGTTCGATTCCGTTTTACGGATTCACCATTCCTAATGCTCATGTTGGCAGACAAGTTGACAGTATACGTGTTAACGGGAAGCGGGGGAATTTGTTAATGCCAGGAATATGTGTGGAAGTCGTATTTGTTGGGGACTAAAAATTGTCCAGCCAATCACTATCGAGCGTTCTCATATCTGACCCCAAAATGGTCTTACACGAAATTTAAATAAACGACCTTGTCGTTTTCCCCGAGAAAAATGTCATTTATTATAATGACCTCTGACTAATTATGTGCTGTTGCCATAAGCATGAAAAAGACACGCATAGACTTTAGCTGCGTGTTCGCCGGAATGGCTGCATGTTCGCACACCGTTAGTTATCTTGGAAATATGCCGGTGGTCTGAGGATTTGATTAAAGTTTTAATCATGAATGCAATTTTCCTGATCGTGTATGCTTTGCTTCCAGCTGTTTGTAAATATACTAATAACTTCATTATTGTAAAGTGTAAGTATCATTCTGCAAAATGTTTTTCTTGAAGTGTTATTAAAAACTACAATGAAACCAATATCATCGCTAAAGTAAAGCGAGAAGGCGGTCCGTTAACGGCCACAAGAGACGGAAAGCGCGGCAACCCTAAATTATGATCAAGGCGTCATAGAAACGACTTAAACAACTCTTTTTATTAAGCAGAAAATAACGAAAGGTAAATAGATTATAGTTCAAGATAGTCACAAAATTATTATGATTATATATTATATATAATTTTAATATATTTTTGAGTTATAACAACTGCAGAGGATCAAACTTGTGAGAATCAGGTGGATGAAAATTTTCTCCCAACCAGCTTCTTCTATCTTTTGCAAAGTGTTCCTAGCTTTGTGGGTTCGTACAAAGTCGTGGTGACGAAATACAATCCATTTTCTGTATCAATATCATTTCACTCGTAGATTCCTCCTGTCCATAAACTGAGTGAATATTTCTAGCGCGTCTCACGTCGCAGCAACGCTTACAGCAAATGCATTTTGAAAATGGGTGCTAAACCAAATCATGATATTGTTTATTTATGGAAGAAAAAATAGTAATCGAACCGATTTGCTTCACACTGCAGCATACCATCAAGCGTCATTAATGCCATCAGTTTTATCTTCAACGAAATATTAAGAGAAGGGAATGAGTTAGTAATTACAGAATAAACTGCAAGTTTGTTAATAAATTCAAATTACATTATTTGCATCTATAAAATGTGAGGATGTCAACGAATACGAATTCAAAATACGCGGGATTCGTACCAGTTTTGTAAACTCTATATATATGAATACGGCAAAACTTTCCAGAAGATTTTTAAAACACAAAACATGTCTATATCCATGAATATTTTTCTCTATTATAATAATGCCTGTGTGAATCCGAAAAACTATGATCGCTATTAAAGGCCGCGTCACAGCTAAAATCATCGTAAGTTCACAAGTTTTCCTAGATTTTTTCTCAAATAAAATTAATACTCGAGTTTTTGAGCTGGAATATTTGTCTATTTTGTGACATTCAAGATGTGCGTATACTTACGTTCGATAAACAAATTCGAAAGTTTTCAAGACATTTTCCCTATATACTGTAAGCAAATGATTTATAAAATTTAATTTTGTTTGCAGTTAAGCACAAAGTAGCTGAATTCAGAAACTACAGGGTATTTTATTCACGTTAAATCCATTCAAAGACGTCCTTGAAGTTCAGTTTACATGAGTCATCAACAGCCATCAGGCGGACTTCTTAATATGGTTTTCGGTTTTGAAGGTCTGGTAAAGTGCGTTTGAGCCTTTTATTCTGGTTCCATCAGATATCGAAATAGATGTACTCAGTCTTCCTCAAAATACATGAATGAAGCTACTTGATTTTTTATTTATAGGCAAATATTGAGTCCAACGTTATTTTTGGAGGCCCCATTATTTTGACAATTATTTAAGAATTTGCAGCGATTAGTATTGTTAATCGAAAGTAGTGCTTGTAATTGCAAGAGTGGACATTTTCGAGTTATTTTAAAGCGACTTTGTTGTAATAATCTATGCGTGTTTCCCTGGGCAGCATTGTTTATCTGTGTGTGGATATTAATATCAATTAGTCCCTTTTAATTTCAGGTAAGTTTACCAGCCAATCTAGAGGTTAATATGGAATCTGATGTCTCAATAATAATCTGCAATCAGGGTGGTTCGCACAAACTGATGTCGCAGTTTGCACGAAATTTCAAGCAGGAACAGCCATACTCCCTCCGATTTTGACGACTAACCGTCCAACATGAAAAACGTCTTCCTCTCCCACCTCGGCACCAAGGTCGATGATTTTTTCATGGGTTCCCCTCCTGTCTCCGCTGTATACAAGCCGGAGCCTCCTAGAATCCCCCTGGATAGCGTCGATACCCTCCTCCGGAGTAAATCCTACGTCCCACCCTCCGCTAATCCTGACAACGATCTCAACGAACTCCTCCAGTTTGTGAATGAACGCTCGAGCTTCTCGGACGAAAAACCTCCCCTTGTCACCTCGAATTCTTTCTGGATTTCCAATCCATCTCCACCGATCATCAAGAACGAGGAGCCCCCAACTCAACTGCCTGCGGTCGATCAAATCATGAAATTTCGATCAAAAACCCCGACAGATAGCCGACTCTACGCCTCCGAGGTCCCCTTTGAGTTTCCTGCTCAGCATTTCTGCTCTTCCAATCATTCCTCAACGGTGAAGTTTGCTTCCGAGAAAGATGCCTCTTCACCAAGCACTTACAACGCGGTACGTTGACAGTTTTGCACCTCGTCTAACCAGGTGGGTTGTTTTATTCACAGTCTAACTGGTTAATTACTCATGGTGCCATCGTACGGCTTAATTCCGCTTCTGCTGTTTGCCTACTATCTGTATTATAAGTTGATGTATTCACTCTCAAAAAGGCAAGCTTTTTACGTGGAATTGAATGCCCCCGATGCTGCTGACGATTTATACAAGTTCGCTGCTTTGATCAGTAGTGGAGAGAAGCAGGACCACCCTCTTTGAACAATGAATTCATTTAGGTATCACGAAGTTGCGAAAATCTAGTGAAATTGTGAAATTTAGATTAATTTCCCCCCATTTGAATTCCTGCATCCCCGACGGGTGGACTACTTAAATTATTTAAGTAGCTGGTTTAATATGGTTTGTTTCCCATGCCTAGAGCAAAGCCGAGGACAGCGAGACGCCGCCAATAAGTGCGCCTTCCTACCAGCCGACGGCTTTGCAGCCTCCAAAGCCCCCTCGGCCGTCTCGGAGTAGCAGGGAGACGGTAAGACCGGCGCCTCGATTCATCCTGCCCAGTACTTCGCGTCCAACACCACCACCACCTCCACCACAAGAGGTGACACCCACCAACAAGCCACAGCAGCCACAACGAACCCTTTTAGTCCCTGTCAACACCGCTACGGCTTCTGGAACAGCTGTGGGAGGCTCTGACTCATTTCTGCTGCTGCCACTGGCGGTGACAGTGGCTCTACAGCAGAGACAAACAGCTGTGATCACCACACCGAGTGGAGATGCTTCTGTGGCTGCTGCCGCCGCCTCTGTAACACCTCCGCAACCCCAGTTTCTGTTGATCAGAACAACGAGAGAGGGTAGGGAGGCTGCTCCACCTGTCAGGATAATTGCAGCCACAACCACCACCACCACCGCTGCTGTTGTGGAAGGTGCGTTTTGGCTTTAGACGATAGTGTTAGCTTGGCGTAATTGTGCCTCGCCAAGAGCGAACAATATTACTGTACTGTTTGGTCGAAATACGGAGAGTCAGGGCAGTAAAATGAGAAATTGTTGTCAAAATGAATGAATTATTAGCGCAGATTTAATTTACACTCTACCTTAAAGGTTGGTCTTTATTAGCATTTTCAAAATCCCATGGTTATAAAAACGTAGTTTTTTATTAAATATTGATTTCGTGTGTTTAATGGGCAGTACCACTTCTATACCACCTGAGGTTTCATCGACAAATTACTCAGAATACGCGATTTTGTTAAACAAAAAATGGCAACCCTTGTACATTCGCTAGGGTGATTTCATAGCACTTTAACCCTGTTTGTTTTTTTGGGGATAAACGAAATTGTAATATGAAATTATGCTTGGAATAATCTTGCTGTTAATGCTGGAAACCTTTCTTGATCTTCGATTTCAGATGATAACAAGCAGACTCGCTCCGCGTTTGTAGTGGCAATTTCCTTGGGCATTTAAGCTGTGCTTCTTACTGAATTTCACTCTAGATTGGAGTAATTTTCAGTCTTCTCTGTGGTTTATTGAAGAAAAAAGAAGGAAACCAGCGGCTTTCCACTCCAATTTATGCAAACGAAGGGAGTATTCCCTTTTATTGTCTAGAAACTTGGCGTAGATCCAAGTGATGAGCTTAAAAATGCACCTACTTCGCCTTGTATCAGGTGGTGTAGGCGTGATCCGAGTTGGAAAACTTGATGAACCCACAGTCTGGCGTAAATATCGGCGATTTAAGCGCTTTGTTTCTGGGAGTTAAAGCACTTTCCACTTGATGTGTTTTAGTTGATAATTTTGCAGCTATTAAAAAGTTCTGTGGTTTAGAGAGGGTGGAGGTCTCCCCTCCGTTTCAATGGTTCTTCATTCTAGTATTTTATGCAAAAATATCTTACAGAATCGTTATTGTTATGATAAGTAACAAGTCTATTCTTATTGGTCCCCATTTCAGCGAACACAAATCTGCCGATTCTAGCTCCTGCTTCCCAATCTTCTTTGACAACGGCGACGACGACGACGACGACGATGACGATAACATCCACGATCCCGATTCCAATCCAACATCAGCAGCATCAGAAAGTCAGCCTTCCGATCCCTACCACCGTCTCCTCCTGTAAATCCGAGGCCACTCCTACCTCTTCTACACCAATATCTTCGTCATCTAACTCAGTTCCGACCACATCCACGGCAGTTCTTCTAGCCCGTCCATCGATGTCAGCTTCGGCGACAACCACGACGACGCTTCCAGCTCCGCTACTGGCGAAGCCGACGGACATTTCTGTGTCGTCGGCGACCACTGTAGCGCAAAACGGGATAAAACGGCGTCACCAGTGTCCTTACTGCTCGAAGAGCTGTGAGAGAAAAGATAATCTTCAGGCGCATATCAGGACCCACACTGGTGAGTCGGTCGCTGAAATTCGATTTTCAGTAGTATAGAGACCCGCATATTATTGGGTTTTAATTAAGTACTGCCATCCTTCTTTCGCCTAGTTGTTATCTTCTGGATGAAAGGTGGGTAAATAGTTGCTGAAATGCTCTTATCAGTAGTACTTTCTGTGTAAATTTGGAAGCATTTGAGTCTGCCTAGTTTAATACTCATCGTCTACGTGAGTGCTATTTATAAAGCGCTTGTTGAAGGAGTGAAATTGTGGCTGTTTGCATCGCACGTGCTTAAAGGAGAACCAATAGGATTTGAGGTCAATTCGCGCAGAACTCCATTAGGTGTGCGGAAGTGCGACCTCTTGGTCGGTGTGGTGAGGTCCTCAGGTAGCCTCATAGGATTGAGTCGAGCCACCAAAACAATTCGTGTCGATCCATACCAAACAAAGTTTGAGCAGCGCCAAAATTGACCTTTTCTGAACACGCCAGAAGGCTGTAAGTGTTGGGGAGGAGCGAAATTCGAGGTGGCTCGCTTTTTCTACCACACAGTTGGTTGTTGAGTGTCGCGTTTGGGGTTTCAAGAAACCCTCCACCCTCCTCTCCAAAAAAAGACGAGTGACTCATAGTAATTTGAGCTGGTTTTTACGGTCGTTGTGGCTTAGTTTCACGCTAGGCGATCCTCCTTAGCGTGAATTCCGTAGGATTAGTTACGGTACAAGAAACCTTTCTAAATCTTTGATTTTAGACAAGTTTCTGGGCATTTAAGCTGGACTTCTTGCTAAATTCGACTCTAAAAGTCACTTAGATTGAGAAGCTTTCAGTATTTTGTTTGAACGCTGTGTTTGAATTGGACGTCGAGACACAGCGGAGGGTGTAACGAAGCTCTTCGTTGTGTTTACCCTTACCTCACTCTGTTTGATTTCTACAGATTGGGCAATGCTGGATCCAGTTCTAATAAAAGTCGCCGTTTTCCGTCAAAGTGTGTCAATTCCAGATTCCAGTTTTGCTCAAATGATTTCACGGCTGGTATCTTCATTTTAGTGTATTTAATCTTTAATAATTTCTGGAGATAAATAACCGTCTTCAAGAATGTTTCATGAATTCGTCTCAGGGCCTTTTAATTTGTTGAAATAAATTCAAATTTTGCATTTTTTTAGGACTAAAAATAAAGAAAACCTCTTCCATTAATCGCGGTGTTTTTATCAGTAATTTCTTAAAATCTTTTCATATAAGTCAATTGTGTCAGAGTTTGCGCTTTTGAGAAAAAATATGAAAAATTCTTCTCATTTAGTCATTGTTATTACATTTAAGTATAAAAAATGCATTTCTCGTTGTGTTTTTAAATTTCTTAAATTAAATCGTCGCCCGTTAATTTTGTCGAGACGTCGTGATTGTCAATATATTTTTTTGTTGATTTCCCATGAATCCTTGTCAAATGACAGTTGATTTCAAGAACGCAAACCAAATTTTTTCCTTTGTTTTATTCACAAAAAGTACAAAACTCTTCGATACAAACGATTGCAGCGCTTATCTGATCTGATCTGATCTGATCCTATTTTAAGAAACCAAAACATTAAGCCCATTTCATGAGTCATTCTTGGAGAATTTTTTCCCAAATTTTGTAGCTATTAAGAAACTCTGTAATTTGGTGAATATTTTTAGTTATTTTGATAATTAACCCGGTCCAAGTTGACGACCTGCCAAAATTACCGAGGGTTGAGCACAGCCGCAGAACTTGTAATTTTTTAGGTTTAAAAATAAACAGAAATTGGTGTCATTGAATGATAATTATCAATATATTTATTTCTTAAAATAAGTCCTGATGAACACGGCAATCGGTCATTTCTAAGGGTGTGTACTTTTGATGACTGTAATAACGAAAATTTATTTTGTTTTACTCGTGAAATCATCACAGCGTTTTCGTCATTAAATTTATACCTCGTGTTTTTGTCAAAATTGACTTTGTCTTTGGCCGGGGAAAATTAGTGTTTGTTGTCCTGCAGAGCACTTTTTAGCTTCCCCTGTATTCGTCTAGACACTCTTTGCATTCATTTCGCAGATATACGTGGTATGGTTATTTACGTAATTGCGGACAAAGTGGAAATGCTTTGCCTTAGCTCTAACAGCTCGAGAAAACTCTAACATTCGGAGGCATACAATGTATAAGGAATGGGTGTTTATTATTTCTGATATTCGGTATTCTATGAATCAATACCTCAGACAATTGAGACTGTGATTACCACAAAAGGTGGACGACCTACGCAATATTAAAAAATGTATTCCTTTGATTTCTTAAGGTGTTTCCACTATTTTGTCCAACCCTTCAGCCTTAGCCGGAGCCTCTCCCAATCCACTCTCTTTGTTTGTCTTCGTTTTAGGCGAGCGTCCATTTCCATGTCGGTACTGTCCGAAGGCTTTTCCACAGAAGGACCACCTGAGAGCCCACATCCGGACTCACACTGGTGAGAAGCCCTACCGTTGTCCGCAGTGCGCGAAGGCCTTCACTCAGCTCGGCAATCTCCATCGACACGTCAAGACGCATCGCCAATAGACCACCACCACCACCTCCACTACCACCTCTCTCCGTGGGTCCTCACTTGAGCAATTACGATTTCGGGTGATTGCATGCATTATTTGGTCTGTTAGCTCAAAAAAAGCATTATTTCAGACGTGTTTTGCCCTTGTCAATTCCCTACATGTAAATTTGTTTGATGTTACAATGCCTAAGATCGTCGTGTCATGCCATCTGTCAGGGGTTGTTATGAAACCTTGATCAGTTAAAACGCATAGTTTGGAGAATGAAAATCGATCTTGTTCCAGCTCAAACGCCAGTGATTGACTTTTCATCACTACGATAGCTTTGATCTAACCAAGAGCATAGAATGCCTCGCTTTTGATCCAAATGTGATCGATTTTAAATTAGTAGTGCTCCTTGTTTGTGCTTCCTCTGACATGGAGACGACAAACCAGTTGATGGGACCTTGGAATTACGCAAATTGAGGTGTGTTTAGTCAAAATCTCCAAGCCCTGCCTCCAAAGAGCCTCTTGTTGCCTCCACTGAAATGCACCTCAGTAGTATCTTGGTCATTTGAGGTGTTCTCGTCTGACACAGGCTACTCCAGGCAGCTGTTGAAATGCAACATCAAGGTCGCTCAAAATTTAAGTAGCTAATAACAACTCTGATTGGGTTCAGAGGGTGTGGAACTGGTAACGGGGTTGGACAAAATAATGGAAACACCTCGATTCTCCGAGGAATTAAATCGTAAAATTTGTAAATTGTTTCCAAATTAGACGAGGAACAGTTTCTGTGGAGACAGCGTCCTGTAGGTGTTCGTTGCGATCCTCCCCAACAATTCAATTTGAGGGAATCCGACGAGACCTGTGCTTTCATTGCTGAAGACGACGTTTTTCCTTCTCTTGACAATGCGCCAAGCATTTGATGGGCCAACATTTTGGCCTCTGAAAGTTCGAGGGGTCTGCCATTTTTATCAGGTTATAACTAATTTGTTTTTTCTTTAAATGAACCTATTTTAAGTCGAATATCTATTCAGTTTGGGTGGGGTGTTAATAGGGCTAACGGCCGATTTATACCCAAATAAGGACTTCATCGGTGACTTATTTCGGAGTGACTGGGCTGTGCTGTTACCAAAGTCCAAAAGCGGTAATTCGACATCCTACGGGTGACGTTGAGCTGTGTGGCGTTCATCTATCGATCGACTCAACCGACTCATCTTGAGCTCAAGTGGGGTCTTGGATTGGGAGGGGGTGCATAATTTTTAACTCCTCCCACCTGGCACGCATAAACATTCTTCTTCTTCTTCCTTGTTTTCTTTGCCACTTAATTTACAATTCTGATAAGTTATTCAGGCACTTTGCAAGGTCTGGCGTAGGAATTCAATCTCCCGTGAATGTGGTGATGCAAAGTGGAGCAAAGTTTTCGAGACGTTAATGAGGTGCTGTTTGGTCGGAAGAAAAGACGATGGCAGCCTCAAGGGTTCATCCCACCATCGTCTTGACTACGGCGATGCCAATTCCATGAAGATCTAACCGGACGACGCTCACGTCACGAGACAGTCCTATGGCAAAAAGCTAAAAGTGGCCGTTGCCTTCTCAGAAATTGGGAACTTTTAAAGGAAAACTCGATAGACTGGCTACATATGACTTTTTCTCGACTGGAACGGCGTTCCTCTCACCAAATTTCAATTACCTGCGTCACCATCGCCTTAGCCCCATTGATTAACTGGTTGTGGTGCCAATTTGCATATTTTAAATCGCTCACTTTTTGTGTTTGAATGGTTTCCTGTCCCTTTTCGTCTCATCTGAATACCCTGGTGTGTGTGTGTGTGCTCAGGTGTTTTGGCTACGTGTGTGTATTTATGCAAATCCAATCCCTACCTCGCTCTCTGTTTCGGAGCTGTGCTGTGCTCATTTGCATGCTGCTCGATCGAAATGGGTGAAACATGGCTTCTGATCCTTTTACGTCTCTCTGGTGGTTGATCGATCCACAAGGGGTGGGCGGTGGGATCAGTAAACAAATAATGGAAAAATCAACAAAATATGTTTTTTTATATGGTGTAGGTGCATCTACAGTTGGATATGGGTGTCGACTAGACTGTGTACCGTCTCTTGTGGCGGTTATCTAACGTAACGTTTAGCGATCGAACTATTTAGGTAGCGATGATATTCTGATGTCGAACGGAGGCGTCAGCTAGCTTTTGGACAGTTGTGTCAGGATTCTTGTCCCGAAGAGCCATGAGTTGGGCTCGAACAGAGGATAACTCGGGGCTCTTGAGGCTTTGCAGGTTGAATTGAACTCGAAGCAGAGTTTGTTAACTCTGGTTGCGTAGTCTCTAAGATTTTCTCCAGGCTTCATCGCGACTTTGAAGCATTGAAAGGAGACTATTTGCCTGAACATAAGATACGCAGAATTGTGATGGTCTCATCGAATGAAAGTTTCGCGGTTTCCCCAGGAGGAACATATTTAACGAAGGCGTCGTAGGAGTAAACGATTGTCGACTCCCGTGTGTCTGGAAATTGACTAGGGATGAATTGGAAATCGGGATCTGGTTAACGATTTCTTCTGGAGTTTTAATGCATTAGCTATGACCGCGAGAGTCTCTTCAATCTCACCTGCGTGGCTATGCTACCTCAAGCGGTCTGATTAGTAAGCGCTACGTTGGATCAAGGCCGCAAGTGACGAAGTGCCTGACGTCATAGCAACGACTTAAACAACTGTACACATCATAGAGATAATAACGAAAGGTGCCTAAATTATAGTTCAAGGTAATCAGGATAGTTGACTCCGTAGGTCACGGAACAAAAGTCGCTGTTTTCCGCCGTCTGCTCTTGTGACGTCGCGACAACCACCATGTTCGTTTGTAACACGTTCAAAGATTAGGTATCTCCGCTATTTTGCGTATAGGAAAGTCACCGCTTTGGGCACTATTAATGGTTCTAATTTTGAGAACTATTTTTTGTGAAAGAAAATCGTTTTTTTGCCTCTTTGTCACTTGACTGAATCGTCAGCAGTCCACCGAGTTCACTTCCGACGTGTGATGCCGTTTAATCAGGTCTTCTCATCTTCGACCAGTGCACTTAACCACACGCCTTTGCTTCGGTCACATGTGGTGCACTTGTGTGTTTGTGTTCTTTTCAACCGAAGAAAACTGGAGAGAAGTGTTCAATTTGTGGTTGTGCTTTGTAGGGCCTTGGCTGGAGAGAAGGACGGACCTTCCCGAAATGAATCTACCTCGAGGGATTCTTCGATGGTCGATTGGACTCCTGTTTTACCGCAACCTCCAGTGCAATAGGAAACTCGTTTGCCCTAACCCACCCCCCTCTCTCCTCTCTTCCTCCTTTGTCTGTTTTATTCGGACGCTGGTAGTCCCGGTGTGTTTACACAAACCTCTGTTACGTAAATATATGTATTCATAATAGTAACCAACCGTTAAACATGGCGGGGGTTCTGTGCTGATGATCTTGGGTGTTATTTCTTGGAAATCCGCCACCGAGACAATGATTTTCCCTCCTTAATGGAAGAAATAACAGCCTAGACTGTTTAGAGGTTTTCGGAGGCTACCAAGTTCATCATCCTGTGGTGGCAATTCACTGATCCAGAATAGTTAATGAATGGCTAGGATTCCTTTAGAACCAACGATTTACAATTTGTATGAATCAGTACCTCGGAGAGAATGGAGATCGCAATTGCCGCGAAATTTGGACAAGCTACACTCTATTAAAACACGTACTTTGTTGATTCTTCGAGATGTTTCCATTATTTTGTCCATCTGCGGATACCATGGAAATGGCACTTAATAATTATATTGGCTATAGTCGATGCAGTTTTAACCTGGGGAGCCAAGTACAAGTAAAAATGTTTGTTTGTTTTATTAGTAAAAAAAGTAATATTTCTTACTATTATCTCCTAGAACCTCTGGAGAACACTTTCGACTGTCTTGGTTTCCAAGTTTGACGTGATGTTTTTCTATCACTGAGAAATCATGCATAAAATCAAAAAAGTCAGATTGACCTACATCGAAGTTGCTTGATTCCAGATAGCCAAAATGAATTTCTCTTAAGCCTAGGTGATGAATTTCGCTCAAAACGTGTCATTAACGACTAAAAAGTTTTGACAAACCTAAAATTAAAGTGCAATATAAATAAATCAGTGGACAAATCTTAAAATTTTATTAGAAGGAACAACTGATCTTTTTTTCTTTACATCTACCCAGGTGTTGACGTGAGTTTCAAACACTTAGAACCAGTGGTTTACGAAATGCCTGAAGATGTGTTTTACCCACAAGGACGGCGTGTGAAATACTGGTTTATTGGGGTTTTTGGGACGTAAACATTGGCATAATAGGCCTTAGAGAGGCTTATCACGCGATTTCTCAC
Organism: Anomotaenia brevis; assembly: GCA_030710315.1. NCBI lineage: Eukaryota > Metazoa > Platyhelminthes > Cestoda > Cyclophyllidea > Dilepididae > Anomotaenia > Anomotaenia brevis. The sequence goes on from JAUOZQ010000121.1 coordinate 171,858, forward strand.
ATTCATTGAATTTTTATATATAATACAAAAAAATTTCTCATGCTCACTCACTTCTTGTGATTAGTGCTAGTCAAAATTTGCATTTGTCCTTAAGTTTGCACTCTTGCTTTAGGCACAGAATTTCACTGTTTCTATTGTCTTTTCTTTATGAAAAACATCACTTAATTCATTAACATTTTGAAATGAAATTATGTAGGCTTGTGCCAAAATTTTGGACTCCCAATAAATAACTAAAAATTAAAACTAAATAACACGATTTTAAAAACATTTGCACTAACATTTGCTTGGTATTTAGCTTTTATAAATGAGCAGATATTTGGGGGAAATTAAAACTAGACTTTTTAGTGATAAAAGTAAATCATTATTTCAAAATAAACAGTATTTTCTAGTATCAAATTGAAATAAATCACAACTAAGCGTGAAGTTTAGAGTGCGAAAGTAAACCAACTTCGAGGTCTCGCAAATTTTTCATCAAATTGGCTCAAAGATTGCCTCCTTATATCAGTTCCTTCTTCGCGCTGCAAAGCTTAAATTGTTAACAATTTAACTCCCCAAATTTCGCGACTCTGTTCAGAATGCATCAAAGCTTTAAACAATGGCTGAAGCGCACACAAATTCTTCAAAGGGCAGGCATGAAATTGACAAAATTAAGAAAAAAGGTAAGCTAGAATGGGACAAACTAGCCGGAGCCAAAATTAACTCCGCATTTACGTAACCGGATACTTTGAATCCGCCGTTTCACTCCAAGAATTGCATTCCCTGGCCATAAAGATTGAATGGTCAGGAAATTGAAATCAATCCACCTTAAAGTTTTTCGGTTTGTACTTCTTTTGCTGAATTAAGTCATCAATAATGCAGTCTTTATAGCTCCAATCATCAAAATGCAATCACATCTGCACAAATTTGGAAATCAAGGCGAAGAAAATGAACGTTGTGTTTGTCTAAGTGATCTCAACTTATAGTTTGGTACATGAGTGAGTCCATTTGAATGCAGTGTAAATACTCGGACTCACCGAAAATGCATTATTCCCAATTCCCCGTCACAATGTTTGATTAAGCTAGATTTGTGCATGATGCATCATCAGTTGTGCACACAAATGCCTTAGTTAAATAGGCACTTTTAAAGTTTTTCATCACCATATAGTGGGGCTGTCGCCGGAAAAACACAGTGACTTAAAAAAATCATTATAAAATAATGTGCTTCCCTTTTTTTATTGTAAACTAAGGCATTCCAGGGACAAAAACGGAGACACACAAAAATTTCAATTCAGCTTAGGTAAAATCATCACAAATTGCCTTTTTCAATGTAATATGTTAAAGTTTTAATATAATTTTAAAAATCGTTAATTTTTTCATGGATAAGGCAGACAGCTTCCTGCAGAAAATCAGCCCTGACGGTCGTTTTAACCATCTAACTTCGTTTACCAGTAACGATTGGGAAATAATTTGACGACTTTTTTATGCGTTACTGCGCGCAGATTTTTGCAAATTCTCCTTACGCAAGTTACAACAAAAAAAGGGGCTAATTTATGGGTTAAATGCTTTTCAAAAAGAGCAAAACATTTTCATGGGAAGTGTTGCAATCGTTTAAATGCCGCATTCAGCAAGGATTTTATTTTTTTAAGAAAAGCACAGTTATTTGCAGTATTCTTTATTCCTCAATACAAAAGCACAGAATAGGTGGAGGAGGAGAAGGAGAAGGAGAAAGCAAAGGCGATAAGTGATTGGTCTTCGAAAAGCACGAAACATTGTGGAATCCAGTGGGTTGGTGGTTGAAAGTGAGAGAGATAAGGTGACTTGAAATCGAATCACTTACACATGTGTGTATGCGAAGTTTGCCTTTGTTTTCCCAACTTTTAGATTGTCAATTCGCTTTTGAAAAAAAAATGTACCAAGAAAAGGCGGAGAGGAGGAGGAGGCGCAGGAGAAGGATAGGTTTGAAGCAAGTGCGACCACCTGACCTGTGTGGCTTGAATGTTACATTAGAAGGAGAGGCGATTCCAGCTCTCTTCTTTCTTTAATAGCGGCCGTTTCGGGTGCCTCTTGATCGCGATGGGGATGGCGACGAAGAGCTGGAAGAGAGGTGCCTATAGTGCCTTGGTTTCTCCTTCAAAACAACCTCGTCATCACTGCTCGAACTGCAGTCGAATTGGCTATAGTTTTCAGGCACCAAATGGTGGGCCGTGAACATGTAGACGTTTCCATTCTCCGAAAGCCGACTGCCGAACTGGCCGTCGGTCTCGATGAGCTTAACATCCACCGCCCATTCGTCATCGTATCGATCGGCCCGAAGGACTTGGCGAAGTTCCTCTTCCCTCCTCGCGTAGATTGGTTCGGCGACTTTCCAATTCTTCGGTGGTTCCACGTACATCTCCTCGATGTGTGGAGCTTCTCGGCGCTGACTACTCGACCTCTTGGTCTTTTGCTCCTTCTGTTTAGACGATTTTTTCGGAGACTCCTCGTAGAGGGCCTTTCTGGGCAGTGATCTAGGCGTGGCCGGACTACTGGATCTAGATGAAGAGTAGTTTGATTTTTCGTGGTAGCCTGAGTAGACATTCTGCCTCTCTACCTGTTGAATCGGCTCCTCGCGTCTAGGAGAAGCCCTCTCCGGTGACTTCGACCTTTGCTTCGGCGGTGGTGTGGGTGTCCTCATTGCGGCTACAGTGGGTCTCAGTGAATACTCAGAATCGGAGTCAGAACTGCTACTAGTGCTGCTCATGTCGGTGTAGTGGACAGGCCTAGCGGACTCATTCCTACTCTCCTGCATCTCCTGAATCGGTGGCTCACTACGCACGTTCTCAGTGGCAGTCTTGTTAATGGGGGTATTGGGATCCATCCCTTGAGACGCCTGGGCATTCAGCTTCTTTCTGCCGTTCTGGATGACATTGCAGACACGGTTGGCGTCCGCGTCTGTTTTCATCTTCAACAGCACGTAGGCCTTTCTACTCGGACAATCGTCCGGCAAGACCAGAATGACCAATTTGGGGTCTCGAACGAAAATGAAGAAGCGGTGGACTTCATTGCAGTAGAGAGTCATTTCTTTGGGCCCCAAGCCGCGAGAACCCCTCTTGATGATCAGCTGGGTGTCAGTGCCCATCACCTTCACCTTGTAGGGTTTTCCGAGGCTCTTTTGAGAGCGCATTTCAAAAACTTCACGAGCTCCTTGAATGTCCACTTCATCGTTGGGGTTAACGGGCACCCAGCCTTCGATTACGCCGCTGGCTTTAAACTCCGCTTTGGCCTTGGCGCCCTTCTTATCTTTGCTGTTCTTCTCTTTGTGTGACTTCCTCTCCTTGGAGCGTTTTTCTTTGTGCGATTTCTTCTCCTTGGGTTCCTTCTCCTTGCGATGCCCGTGTTTCGGCTTGGAGTTGGCCGCTGTGGCTGTGTTGGTTGGCATTCTCTCTCGACGACTGAGTGAAGTAGAGCACGAGAGCCTTCTCGGCGATTGTGTGCTGCTCTGCCGTGTGTCACTACCAATAAGTAATCGCTGCTGCACCCTCTTGCTCTCTGATTGGCCAGTGAAAGAGCGCGCGCATGATGGTATGTTTTGCCTTGGCACCTGCTCATTCAAACAATCAAGGACACCTGTGGTGTGAGTTGAGGGTTTACTCACAGTCACCTGATCCAGCATCGTCCTCTCTTGTCTTGCACTCTTACGGAAAAAAGATACTAATTTTTTGTTCGGTCCGAATTCTAACCCGCAATCAGGCTGCTTCTATCTGAGTCTACTAAATAGCCTCTTATTTATTTAAACGCCCTAACACAGTGGCTGTTGCCTTTGCGTTTAAAACATTTTGTGTGTGGGGAATGCATTTTGTCGAGGGCTAATTTAAATTGCAAAAAGAGCGCACCACATCTGCTTGAAGGTTATTCTGGTGCTCCCAGTGTAAACAAAGAATTTTTGTTTTAATGGATTTTGACCTACTGCGTCTTTGAAATCCGAAATTAATCGATAATGTTGCCCCCGAGAAACTAAGATGGGGCCCCGCGTGTTTAACTGACCTCAAAAGTCCTTGCATTTCTCAAAGCTTTATCGATTTTCTTTCGTGGGAATGACTATTTTTTGTTATTCATTACTGTAAGATGTAAATTAGTGCTTTGCTCGATTGAACTTATTTGACCAGCCGTGGGAAGCAAGAATTCCAAGTTTTGATTAAAAAAGTGGTTTCGTTATTTGAACTTTTTTTTCTTCCTGAGAACGCGAAAGATGACATTTTGTTGATATTTCAACAGTTTGAGCGATTGTCGCGTTAGTAAAGAATCGTCGATAATGCACTTTGGACAGACAGTTTTATAAGAAAAACTTGTCCAAAGTTTTGAAAAAAAAAATTTTCAGATTTAAATGTCTAAAATGTCAAATTACCATATCTGTTATTTAATAAACAAGATATTTTAGAAATTTAACGAAAATGAAATTATTTTGCTGTCTATTTTTGAATATTTATAAAAGAAACTCCCAATATTCCAAATTGTTCTCAAAATGTCAGATCGTTTTCTCCAAAATTCATGCACAAGAGAAACTCTTTAAAATCATTCATTGATATATGTAAATGTTGAAATTTCATTTATATTATAATATGAATGTTACCAAAGTTTTGCTAAGGCGTTTAGATATCAGGATTATTTTAAAATATAAACAGCACTTGGCTTTATATAAAGGCTTTTGTTGTCAACATAATTCCAAAATCTTAAAAAAGGCTGGTGTTTAATATAAAGGTGCCGCAAATATATATATCTTTGTTTCCTTAAAGCAATCTTTCTGCTTGCTTAAAAATTTTTATTAATTTATTTCAAAAGACAATAAAAATTCGGTCTCAAGACGGTCACGAGTGTGTGCTTTTTAGATTGTTAGTCGTAAGTGAGTCATTTGAATTATCATAAACCAACTCACGTTGAGATCACCAGCTGAGGTGTTGCTAAGCCGATCACTTTTTATTTTTATTGTTCATACCTTATTTTGGCTATTTCGGCTGTACTATACAATAGTTCACCATTAAAATTATCGGTTTTCAATCGTTACTGCATGGAGAAAATTGTAATCCCTACTTAAATAGTTATTTATTCGACTGGGTACAATTTCAATAGATAACTGCGTTGAGTTTTAAACAAAGTCTTCTTCTCTGCTTGAATTTGGAGTTTTGTATACATATTAGACTCAGACTAAGCTCATCATTAACACTGTATCATAAAATTGAGCCGTGTTTTGAAACCCTAGGATTTTCGAATAAATTCATTAGAATGGCTTCACCGAATAGAGGTGCACCTTAATTTAAATGCGGTTCTCGTTACGATACTTAAACAGTAGAATATTCGGAGAAAAGACGCCTGTTTTATCGATTCTAATTTCACAATCTTTGAAATTATGCTGACTGTTTTAACAAGATGTGAAATTTATCTTTCGCCTACCTAGTATATCATCTCTCAGATTAGAGCTGAGTTAAGCATTTCGAGAAATTCTGAGGTTAGTACAACTTAACAGGGACCGTTCTGGAGCCGTGGTTCTACGATCGAATAAATACACAATTTCCGCTTTTAATAGATCTTGTAGTTTTTTTAGGTAACTTTATCGGTTAAAGAATTTGCCATTCATTTTTTGGTTACTCTAGTTTCGTTCATGAGGTGATATTTTAAACGAGAGTAGGACTCCAAGTAATGCAATAGTTTGTTTCCAAGCACATCTGAGTGACTACTTGAGTGTAAGGACTCTTAAATCAGCAAGTCCTATCCTCATCTGTTAAGTTGGTGTTTATTAATTTTTTGTTTAAGAAAATCACAAAAATAACTTTGTGAAGAAGTGGAGATTAAGTAAGTTTATCTGAGAGACTCTAAAGCCAATTCTAGGCGATGAAAAGGAGCTTATAAATGATTCCTGCATCTAAAAGCAGAATTTTCGAACTCCTTGACTTAATTCAACAAAAAGTTATCGAAAATCGATGAAATTTTTGGTAAAATCTCTAAAATAATAAGGCTTTATTCATGTTCTCACAATAAGAACAGTTTTAAACTTTTATAAGTGAAAAAAAACAAATCACGAACCGCCTTAGAACAACAAAATTGACCATAGCAACTCCTTAGACTCTTCTAAACTGCGTTATTTTCCAATATTTATGAATCCAGGTTGATAATAGATTTAGGGCTCCATTCAATATGACTAAGCATTAATGAGAGCACATCAGTGCAAGAAGTTGACCTGCTTGACACGGTTTTTGGAAAAGCGTTGCATCTTATCTTTGATAACCGCGTTATATTAAACATATGACACGATTCGATAGTCATTGTTTAGGAAAGTGAGTGAGTAAATGAAAGATCAATACAATCTTCGGCTTCCTGAAGCACTAAATCTAATTACTGCCAATGATTGACACTTGTTTTGGAAAACCTGGTTTGTTTTAGTCCAACGATTTCAAGCATTGTTTGTATTGTGCAAATGGATGAAAATGGTTAGAGAAATGTTGTGGTAGTAGTAGTAGTAGTAGTAGTAGGGCGATCGGTAGTGAAAACAAACAGAGAAGTGCCATCGTGTGCATGTGTAGTCGATATCAGTGTGAGGTGTCTGCCAAGTATTCCGATGGCCAACTGCGCATTAATCTGTGCGGCTGCTCAAGCCCGCGTTCCGTGCGTGTCGATAAGAACTGTGTTTGTTTATTTGCAAAAGTGATATCAGAGACTTCCAGAACCGGTAGCTGATATTAAGCCTTAAATTAAGGAGCTTTGAGCCACGAACTGGAGACAGCAGGTATGATTAAGTGAATGCTTTCTTAGTTTATATTTATTCCGTTCACGATATCACTAGATATGAAGATTTACAAGCAAAAATCACAATTAAGAAATTTAGAGAGTGTACCAGCCATGTCCGCCGTTTTTTGTAAAATACTTCAAATTGGAGGCCATTTTGGAGCATGCATGGCACTTAAAGAATTTAATGATGCAGAATACATTATTATAACAAAATTTCATTTGTGGAAATGTGAAAATACTATATGTAGTTGAGATCATGCCAATTAATAAATAACGCAATTATTGCTATTATAGAGGGTGATTACTTCAACTTTATCCTCAATCTCATATTTGCCAAACAATTAAATTTAATATACTACCTTCATATTAAAACTTTGTGATGATAACAACCAAAGAAGACTTCTCACTGTAATAAAAAATCAGATAAATGTGAATAATATTTAATTAAATAAGCAGGTATTTTTAAATTTGATAAAGTTCGGCCGATGAATGAATTTTTGACTAAGTTGACTGCTCTAAGTTGCCTATATTGTTTTAGTCGTTGATAGCAAAGGCGTTCCTTCTGTTTTCCTCAGGTGATCGTTAGGATGGTTTCCTGGTTCAAGAAACCGACTCTAGAGGACCAACTTTTTGACTTAAAGTACACCTCCAAGCAGCTCCTTACTTTTTCCAAGAAATGCGAGAAGGAAGAGAAGGCCGCAAAGGCTCAACTCAAGAAAGCCATACAGGCTGGAAACATGGATTCTTCTCGTATTTACGCTGAAAACGCTATTCGAAAGAAGAATGAAGCCCTGAACTACATGCGAATGTCATCCAGAATCGATGCTGTTGCCGCTCGAGTTCAAACAGCCGTCACCACTCAGTCCGTCACTGCCTCCATGGGTCAAGTTGTAAGGGGTATGTCTGCAGCTATGAAATCGATGAACCTGGAGAAAATCTCTAACCTCATGGATCAATTTGAAAAGGAATTTGAGAGCCTTGATGTCCAATCTAAGGTAAATTGGTTTTGGTCTAAATTAATCAGTATTTTTCGACCAGGTTATGGAAAACACGATGAGCAACACAATCTCACTCAACGCCCCATCGAATGACGTTGATAATCTGATGCGCGAGGCCGCCGACGAGGCAGGAATCGAACTGGACCTTAATCTTCCCAGTGGAGTCACTTCCACCATCACAGCAGCCAGCAGCACAACTCCTGCTGAGGATCAGGAGCTTACGGAGAGACTGGCACGTTTACGTCAAGCTTAAAAATGCCCTTTTCTCTCTGTCTTGTTTTGTCTAATCAGGCTAAATTGTAAAAGTTTTTCCCTTCCTGGGTGTCTGATTTTATTTCGAAGCCCCCACCCTTGCAATTGACCGTTATTTCGAACTGATGGTATTTGTATGTAGTAGCATTCACACAGAACACTTCGGGAATCGGATCAACTAGAGAAATTGTCTTGTTATCAGCTATTTCGTGTTTGTTTGCGGTTTTAAACTCAGCGTAGTCACATGGATGCATATTTCATTGCTACTATCCACCCCCACACGACAAGGCGATTGGAAGTTATTTAAAGGCTCTTGGTGTGAGTCAAAGGCCTTTTGTGATTCTCTGAGAGCGTTTACACCTACTTGATTGCTGGAAAAACCCGATCGTTTCCGCGTAGCGCGCATGTACCGTTGCGTTAGCGTCTTAATCAAATTACTGTCGGGTCGATGCATTTTCGCATTTTGATGGGTATATAACCGGAAAAACGAGCTCAGTGTGAACTTATTACTTGTCTGGAGTGGTTTTTGCTTAAAGTTGTCTTGCTTTTTTATGAATTTGTACTCTATTGAGTGATGCAACTTATGAAAAGTTTTAAAGGCTGTCAATCTTAAGTTTTGCTTAGCCAAGAGAGTACAAGCAGACTCCACTCCATTGGCCTTCTCCTTGGGAATTTACTTAGTTCAATATGTCGCCTTCATTTCGCAATCGTAACGTTCATCTTCACTGCTGCGTTTCAATTCATATAAAAAGGTTGGATGTGGAATAGTAGTGTGCATTAAGCAAAAGCCGGTTAATATGGATTATCTAAAAAATCGACTTGGAAATTTTGTAAAAATAAGGAAAGAATGATGTAGGAGTTATAGTATCACAAATTTCTTTTCGACCAATGGCTGCCTTCCTTATCAGCCAATGAGAATCGAGCAGAGTTTGAGGCAACGAACCAATGATGTTTCGATGTCATTAAACCTCCCTGTGTTCACTCAAGAACGATTGTGCATTTTTACGGGGCTAAGTCACGATTTAGGAGGAAAATAGACGTGAAATTCCAAAAAGGCAATGACTACCGTTTTTAAACGAGAAGGGTTGAGAAGGCTGTAATAGACGTTGCTACTGGCGATAGTTGATTTGTAAAAAATTCTAAATTTAAGTGACCAAGTCAACCGTAAATGATACTAAAGCACCCGGCTTGAATACCAGTCACGTCCTGCTGCATATACAAGACTGCGGGGTCATAAGAGCCTGAATGCCGTAACGAGTTTACATTCAGTGTTTACCACTGATGCGTAAATTGGACTGCAAGAAAGTTGGTGCAAAACTTGCTGAATTAAAGTTTTAGTAGTTTTAGGAAGAAACTAAGTCGTCATGCGCTAATACTACTAAATCAAGTTCTTCATTTTCAAGATCATTACTCATATAATAACCAATTGAAACCATATCCGTTTTGTTTATTTTAAAACGTAAGAAAAAGTGGGAGTTAGTAAAAGCATGGAAATTGGGAAATCGATGAAAGTTGATGGCCCTAATAATTAGCATAGCTTACTGAACTGCTATTTGTTACCCATCAACCAATAGGGTTGTGACTTTCGACTTATCAGCCAATGGTATTTAAGAACATCGATGAAGCATTATACCAATAAAACTTGGGCATTATATGATGAAGGTATTTATGCTTATCGATTTTTCCACTCTCTAGCTTCATTAGGCTAACGATTTATTGATAATTTTTTTCTGTTTAGCGGCCATTTCGTGTAAAGATTTAAAAGTAGGCTAAAATGCACAAATTGCACTTTGCATCTGACGTCACGCAAACCACGAATGGTGCTCAGGATTAGATAGATGGGAATGTGCATTTGAATGTACTCAAACAAGAGAGTTAACAAAAGGGTTCTTCGTTTAGTTCCAGGCTGTATTATTAAAACGCAGTTGCAATGGCTATAAATGGATGAAATTCAAAGTTAACACTTCGACTTAACAAACACACATATTGAAAGCAAGGCCAAAGCCGTTTAAAGTGATGATAGGTTAAGCTCAAAATGTCTCTGGTTAATCTTTTGTTGAAAAAAGACCCAAAAATCAAAATCCGACCACTTTCCTAGAGGAAAACGAATTCGAAGCATTTTTATTGATTTTTCAAGTGATCTTTAACTACAAAGTACTTAAAGTTAAGGTAATGTACTGCCAAAATATTATTGGTTCAGAGTTTCTAAGCCTTACAATGATGTTAATGGGTTGATAGCATGAGGGCTTGCGGCATTCCAATTGGTTGATTAAGTTAGCTGTGTAGTCTTAGAGAGCCTCTTAGCTTTCCTTTAATACAAAATCAAATTTACTTATTTGTCTAGTTTCACAAACCAAGAAATTTCCCAAAAATATCTTCTCTAAATAGGAGCTAAATAAGAATGCGGTATGTAGTCCGAAACTGTCCCCGCACAGCGAATTTCATTGGCTGAGCTCGTAACCTTGGCAACGAGCAAATTGTCATATCTTTGCTTGGTGACTGAGTGCACGGAATTGTGTTTCAAACGTAGAAGGACATTCAGATGGAGTGATCAGGTGCTTAAAACCTAAGAGATTGGATTCCGTGCGTGCCCTGGATTCTCTAAAGTGTTCCTGAAAGTAGGAATTTGGGGTAGGAGACGTCTCAGATGTTCAGTAATTATGTAAATATATCTTGGATCAGTAATTGCGCACGAAATGATATTTTGTCAGGTAAATTCTTGAAGTTATCTTAGTTATAGGATTTGCTAATGGTTTTGAATCTAAATAGCAGCAATTGGTTTCCTTTGTGTAATATAGTCGAAACATATTGGAATAAATACATATCTACAATATTGATACACTTTAATATGATGGGATTGTGATTACAAAGCGAAATTATGTGACAACCGACTGAATATTTATAGGGAAATCTGAAATTTTAACGGAAATAACTGGATTAGAAGATTATTAGCCTCTTTAATCAACGCATTTACTCAAATATTGCTAAAAATCAAGTTCACTGAGGTAAATTTGCTACCTTGGGGGCTACTTATCATAGTTTGGAGACAATTCGTTAGTAAGAAATTTCAAACGCACGAAAATGAGTGGCTGATGGATACTCGAGTAAAAGTTATAAGATATTTAATCACTAAATTAAATCTAGTAAGTGCCTAATGTGGTTATCACTTTAAAGGGCTTCCAAATACGTTCGAGGTAAGAGAAAACCCAGGATGGAAGTATAACCTTGTATTTGAAGAAACGGACTAGCATGGCCGGATGAGGTGCTGACGGCACGCCGTTGTACGGCGTTGTGCCCTCATTCCCGTTACAGGATACAAATTGCCACTAAGCGATTTTTGATTGGTTCGTGCCATTGGAGTCCTGTCCTTGAACAAGTATCCACATCAGCACAGCGCATAAGCGCTACACGCCTACTACTTATAAAAACTAGTCATAAGGACGATAGAACTAATCTAACGGGATCGTGCCATCAAAATACAAAATGCACTGTCTAAACCCCACTACGAAAAAATTGCTAAGGCTAGCTTATTCTGCTCTAACATAAATAATAATTAAATAACGACTTAATACCTTTTAAGTGTAACACAACTGTAATTTAAAGATAAATCATTTTTCTAACCACGCATTCTCAATAACTTCATTTATTAATATTGTTTTCTTTTATGGGCAGATCTGAGAAAAAGGCTTTTGCGCACTAGGCAAAGAGAAGGATTTGAACATAATTTTAATTGGAAAACACCTTTATTGCTTGTATGTTCATTAAAATTTGTTAAGAATCTAGGAATTCTTATCAATTTTTATCTAAGGATTTGAAAGCAAAAGCATAAACTGGTTAAAAATTTCATCCAATATAATTCAAAATGCATAAATTTTATTAATTTATTAAAATAGAAGGTTTAATAAGTAATTATTTTAACTAACATGTACTATTAAGCTTATGCTATTTCATGTTAATCTTGTTCTCAGTCTATATCAAGGTCATACACCAGACCAATCGTACGGGATCTGGTAGTACCCCGTGATATCCGGGTCGTTTGTAGACGTCATTCCAGGGCTTGTAAGTCGGAAAAGTGAAGTATGTAATTTGTCTATTCTCAAACTACTTGTTGCCTTTGTTTATATTTATTTTAATAAATATCATCGTATTTCTTCGGTTTTTTTGCTAGTTCATCCTGCCATGTATCAATTTAGTACTTCGCCAAACACATTTGTTTACGATTCACGTGATCAATATTGGTTTTCTGTTATGTTTATTTGTAGATAAAAGGTCTTTTACTCCATACCAGCTGCCATGGACTACGAAGCTAGTTCAGCTGTGCTTCTGGTACCTAGACAAGTGAGTTGTTCCATTTGCTGGTGAAATAGCTACGTACTTTTTTAAATAACTCAGTTTATCTTTTATGTATTAATCTTTATCATGGTTTCTCGCTTAGATTTCTCAAAGTTTGAGTAGCCTGAGAGATCGGTACATTGTCGACACCCACACCTCAGAATTTAACGATGTCCCCTGCTCCCCAATTTTCCAATCAATTGATGAGGGCTGTCCCACCGACATAATTACCTTTCACCACCATGAGGAGGTTGTCTCCACTACCAACAACAACGCCCAGCACGAAACCCACCTTCCCATGGATGACATCGACTCCATCGACAAAAATGACCTCTTTTCCTTCGATCTTGATGACATTAACGCTACACTGAAGTCAAATCTCCCTGCCGATGACAAGTCTTTGGATAACTTCTCCTCTTTCTTTGAAAATGACCTTGAGCTGCCCCCAGAAATTCTCGACTTCATTGACGACACTTCGAGAGGGATGTCGCCTCAAAAAGCAGACAGTTTGTCGTCTGCCGGTTCCTCCGATCCCCCTCTGCACAATCAATTTAGTGGGGACGTGGATAACTTTCCCCACAGCTCAGAAATGGAGGAGGAAGAGGAGGAGGAGCAGGAGCAGGGGTACCAGCTTGACGACGAGTACATCGAACGTCGTTCTCCGCCAATCAGAAAACACCGTGGTAGGAGCTCAACTAACCCCTCTGTCTGCCTGCATAACGAGGACTTAGCTCGTGGCATGCCCGTAAGTCTATGGTACCCTAAAAAACACTTCTTCTATAATAGTGATCGACATACGTTAGCGCTCCAAAGTATGCGATGTTTAAATTATCATGTGATCGATTTTCTCGGCTCTAGAATCTTAAATAGTTTGATTTGGACTAAAAGAAGCTTAGTTTGACGTTCGTTGATTCGCATTACAAGGCGTTTGAGTTGGTGATGGATTTCGATTCGTGACGTAACTTGCAAAGGTTTCTCCTTACTGCGTATCTAGCAAAAAGTGGTGTGTGTGTGTGTATATATATAAGTTTGTTACGCTTTATTTATTCGAGTATTTAAACAGTCCCTGTGACTTACCTACTTACTTTAGGCATCTACCGTTACAGAGCTGAGCTGGTGCTCTTTGTGCGTGGTTCACGCTTTGCCTTGGTAACGCTTCGGGCTCACACACACACACACATGAACGTGTGCGTCCCTGTTAGGCTACACATTTTGCATTGTTGTTTTTATGGATTTTTCCGAGTTGAAGAGTGGGTGAAATAGCAAAGTTTCTAGTCAGAGTAGTTGTGTAAGCCTCTTGCAAAAAGTGTGTTGTCAAAATGATTAAATATTGCATAAAATTCAAGCTGATAGCCAAACTCGTTTTCTGATTGGTTGTCGTGATTCAAACGCCATTGGAAATCGATATTGGTGGTGTTTTATTGTGGAAATATGGTAGTCTATCTCGTCGACGATTTAAGACCTGACCTTAAAAAAAGGACTTTATGGTGAAGTGGTCGTCGGCCCAAATTCCACCTTGGAGGAACCAGAAATTCCATCGATTTTTGAGTTAAATCTCCCGTCCAATCACAAAACGACTGTGTGCTGACCTTGAGAGGAGAGCCAATTGGCGCTAGTGATTAGTCAGGCGGTCAAATCCTCTTGCTTACACTTACAAAGGTGGGACAAAATTATGGAAACACTGGAAAATAAACAATATATGTTTAATATGGTATTGATTTAAAATAATCGTGTTACATAGCGAAAACAATAAGCAAAGCACATTAAAATGTGTCAAGTTTGGAGTGTTTTTTTCACATGTAGGGTGTTCTGTTTAATTACAAGCTAACCATCAGAATCTCGCCAATAGGCTTTAGAGCATCTCATAATGCCTCATATTTTCTTATTTCCTTAGGGCGAAAGACTCGTGTTGACAAACGAGGAGAAGCGACTGCTGGTGCAGATGGGTCACCGAGTCCCCACGACGTTTCCACTAACTCGGAATGAGGAGAGGGCCATTCGGACGATGCGACGGAAAATCCGCAACAAGCTGAGTGCCAAGGCAAGTCGGGCCCGACGTCAGGAGTACGTTGCCGCGCTCGAGTCTCGTGTCTCTGACTGCCACAAGGAGAACATGCGTCTGCGTGGACGTATCAAGGAACTGGAGAAGGATAAAGTGTGCGTCCATCTGTCTCCTGCCTCTTCCCTGAAGATGGGAGGTTTCGGTGGAAGACGATTGAGGGTAGCGCTTGTAAGGTGAATGAGATCGAAGGAGACCAATTTATAGGACAAAAATGAGACGACTGGGCATTTTCAGGGCTCCTTTCTCACTTTCTTCTCGTCTAGTTATGGTTTGTATCTGTTAGCTCGAGGAAAGCATGAGTACCGTTTGTTGACGAAATAGGGGTTATTTGCGACTTCAGACATTATATCGAATGGAAAATCACAGTAAGATGAAGGGAAGAACCCCGTGATTTTCTGAGTAGCTTAAGATTGGTTAGTTACAGATCGAGAGACGCTGGATTCTAGCAGTGGTAGAGTGGCAGTTACATACTGGAAGCAAAGTGTTGTGTTTTCAAGTGCTTTCATAAGCATAAAATTCGAAAATCTTTCTTGATAGGACTGAAAAAATGAAATCCCGTACATCGGTTAACTTTATTTTTAAAATTTGTCTTTTAAATCAGTGAATAGCAAGAGAAAATATAGCCGATTCGCTATTATTGTACACGCAAAAATTCAAATTCCACCTAAAATGGAATATATTCCGTCCTATTCCTTGGTCTATTTTTGTTCATATTCACAAATTTCCATAATTAAAAAAATCATGGAATTTTTCGGTTAAACAAAACCAATTTATCATCATGTTATTTAGAACTACGGAAAGCTTGATAAATAGTTTGTAAATGAAAAAGTTATTGTAGCATAATTTTGCTTTCAATGGTTACTGGGTTTTAAATAATATGGATTTTGAAATATTTAATCTGTTAAAATGAAGTAAAATTGTTGTTTTTCTTTGTTTAAATCGGTGGGTTTTGTGTCGCGCGCCACAAATTAGTAATCGATATAGGATCAAAGAGGATTAAATACTGCGTTTATTGCAGTTAGCACATGCACCCACCGTCTAAAATGGCATTCGTGGCTTCAATCACAAGTCGATGCTCTTGCGTTGCCAAAAGCAAGTTGGGGCAATTAAGTGCGCTCTCGCTAAAAGTACCACCATTGTAATCGGTAAAAGGCCCTATTTGTCTACTTGTGCGTTGGTAGCATGGCTTTCCATCGATTTTTGAATGAAAATTCAAACAAATTGAGAAAAATGGCACTTGGAATCAGGTTGGAGCAGGGTGGGACATTATCCGTTTAATCGTTCAGATTCTGTCCATTTCATCAAAATTTTCATCCCACAAGGAATGAAAAAACAGATAATTCATACAAGCGTTTCGAAAAATGCCTTCTAAACGTTTAAACCTGGGGCAGCGTTTTCGAAGTGAACAGGCCACCATATTTAAAGCACTGCATTTAAACAAATAGGCACGAATTTGTTTATAGCAAAAAATGAAATAAGATTTTCTGGTCTCTTCAGTGGTCACACAATCATTACACGCTGGTCTTCTTTTGTCAAAGTTGTCATTTCAATCAGTAAATAGTTGCAGAAAATTTGGACAAATTTCATAACGTCATACATATTTCTCACTTATATTCCTAAATTTATTTCATAACTCTCAAAAAACCGGAACTGTTTAATTTGTGTTATAATTACTTATCAGCTCAATAAGCACCGATTTTTTGGTCCTTCAGCGGTTTGATCGCCCACCTTCGTCAGATGCGTTCCTACGTGAACCGTCTGTTGAAAAACACCACAAACTCCCTGGGTCTGAAGGGCGGAATATTTGACGCCAACAGCGCCACATCTGCCACACCTCCTCTGCTTCCACTAACAGTGCCGATACAAAAGGAGAATCCTCAGCAGCAGCATCTACAGACGCGTCTAAAGGCGTCTGGAAAGCCAGCGAGTCTTCTGCTGGTCGCCCTGATGATCCTCGCCTCTTCCACCGTCCTTCCACTGCCTTCGATCGATTCTCCCACGACTGGGGAGAAGGAGGTTGCAGTGGGAGACCAGAGCCTTCTTTCTGGTGCGCAACATCGACCAGGGATGCCTTCCTTTATCTCTTGTCGAAGTGGAATTATGCTGGTTCGATTCACCTGTGGATTAGAGCCTCCTTTCAAGAAGGGACGAGAGACTAGCAGCTCTGTTCTCGACCAGGAACAGTTTTTGTGGAAACTGGGTTTCGCTGGTGGTCATTGAGCTTTGCAGTGATTTTAGGAGCCGTGGTCTTGCGATCCTCTCTAACAACTCGATTTCAGAGAGTCCGATGGCTTCTCTCTCAGCCAACAACTCTCTTTCAAAGGCTGCAGTAATTACTTTTGAGACTTATGGTGATAACACCCATAAACAACTGGATTTACCTCCTATGAGCTCTAGTAATCTAGCCATTTTATTGAAGCCGCTTTGACGGAGAGGTAGGTCGTTGTTTGGAAGACTTTTTAAGGTTGAACAACCGACTTTCTGTTGGTTAAAAGCTCAAAAAAGATGTCGCTTAATCTAAAGGAAACCTGTAACCCGATAACTTACCCTTAGAAGTCTTTTTTAGCGTGATGACTACGTCGGAATTCGCAGTTGTATCACACACCCACGTTGAGGTCATCTGGTGTGCCCTAACTTCTCTCTTTCTCTCTCCATAGGTGCACTGGGATTTATTTCGAAGAAATTAAAAAATTCCATAAGTTCTGTCCGCGCCTTACGTTCTTTAAATTGAACAAAATTTAATTGTTTTAAGTGTAGGTGCATTTAAACTTGTCAAATTTTACTCAATTTGTGTCATCATTATGCAAACGTGTGAGTTGTCAACATCAAAGGCCTGATAGATTTCTTAGTTAACGAATTTCGTCCTACTGATACTTAAATAAGTAGGCATTTATTTTTAATTTCAAACGTTTAGGTCGCACCAGGATCTTAATGAATGAGGACATGGCGAATCTCCAGGCCAAAGTGGAGGCGCTGTGGAAGGTAGATGGAGTGATCAAACATGAACCACCGTCGTCTCCTACCGCCATTGGATTTGAGGACGAGATCCCGGTCATCAAGTCCAAGGTTCGTCTTTTCAACAAGGTGGGAGGAGATTTTCGATCCATCGCAGCTCAAATTCGAAGTTTTTCATCAACTCAAATCTGAGGTGCTCTTTCCTTTTAGACAGCTGACCGAGTGATAATCCAGACGATGGACGATGACGATAACGTGGATCCGCTTCTCATTCCTTTGAAGGCGAAAGCGGAGACGGTGGGTGACCAAAAACCGAAAGTGAAAGTGGAGAAAAGTGGGCCTGATTTAGCTCCCCCAAAGATTGCTCCACTGCCGTACTCGGCAGTGGATTTGTGATTGATTCATCAGCCCATACCTTTTTTTCTCGCCCGAAAAAACACTCCCATTACGGTGTATGACTGAATTTTTTTCTGTCTTGTCTGAGCGTCTTGTTACTATGGCTTCTTGTGTGCAGGACGTCATTATACAGGAATCAGGAGTCATTTTTCACTTCGCCACATTTGCTCTTCTAACCGGGGCAGAAAATTTAAAGTATCTCTTCTAGTGCATTAGGAAAGCCTTGATTTTGTGGTACGTCAATATTCTTTTAATCTTTTGTGGTAGTGGAACATTATCGCAACCATAACAACAATTTTATCAGATATTGCTAATAAGATTAAGCAGAGTTTTAAATTAAAGCGCAAAATATTTTTCTTGTTATCTATTAGTGCTATTGCATATATTGACCTTAAGAATTTGTTGTAACGCATCAATTGCATTTGCGTTTGTGTATATGTGTACGTAAAGAATGTATGTCAGACACATCTGTGCGTCCCAGTTTTTAGTGGCTAATAGCACAATCTGATTATCCTATTAAGAAAATAGGCATTTGTGAAGTCATAGTTATCGGTAGGAGATTATGGATATTTGAGCTGTAGAGGCTTCGAAGGAATTGAATTAAGGGGACACTTTCAGTAGCCCCACCATATTTCCATAAGTCCTACAACAATATTGAAGTGCTTATTTATATGTAATGTCACTTTAGTATTGCAAGATATGATGAACGTCCTAAATAATCCATTCTATATATATTGGAATAACATTTTGAAAAGATAACCCAACAGCAGCGCTTGGACTGGCACTTGTAGTTTTATTAGCGCGTTCTGTCTCATTGGAAATTATTTGCAAAACGATGGGATTTGTTTATTCTAGCAAATGATTTAGTCTCTCCATACGAGTAAGCACGCATTTCGCGATCAGAAATTACTGTTTATTCGAGTGGTCCTGTTGGAGAGTATAACACCTCAGTGACCTAGACCACAAAATTTTTTATGCTTGACTCATTGGATTAAAATACTCCGCCTTAAAATCAGTTACTGCACATAAACATGCAGGCCAAAAAAATACTTTTCAACAGATTTTGTTTGACGGATTAGAAGTAAATTGCATTTAAGCGTGTTGCAATTAAAGCAAACTAAACGTTAATTAAAGTTTAAAAAAATAAATTTACATTTACAAATAACTGCTTATTTTGACAATTTATTTAATTATTTGCATATTGTTTGGGTCTTACAAATGTATATTAGTGAACACAATAAAAGCTGTTCTCAAGCATTTGAAGTTTTATTTGTGCTCTTCATGCATATACATTTGCTAAATTCAAGAAGAATCATGTAAATTAAAAATCCATTGCGTCATAATCACTGGTTTACTTGAGAGATGGTGGATGTATTTCAAAAACAGTCATCACCCTTACCTAACTGCCTTTATTTATCTTCCTTAGCTGAGAAATGCATGAATTTGAATTATTTTATTTTTCTGATATATTACAGGGCACAATCTTCAAATTTATGAACCAACATAAATCTAGTATGTGCGAACATCAGCCTGTTTGAATTCTGTCTTTCAAAATGCAGCGAATAAGTAACAAATTTAGGAAACTTTCGGCCTATTTTGCAGTCAGTGCTCCGCAGAAGGAGCTCGCGGTCCTTTTGCTGACCACTAAAGGTGATATACATTTCTGAATTTATCTGAAAATGAAAGCCGCACTCGTTATGGATAATTGGTAAATAGGATATTTATGAAAAAATAAACACGTGAAATAGAAAAGAAGACATACTGTTATATCGTATTTCTAGGAAATAAAATGCTATTAAAGAATACCATTTAAACTTTTTCAATAATTAGCGTCCAAGCTATTAATTCGAAGGTATTTAATAGTGTAATCGACTTTATTGGCGATTATAGGATTACTTAATTAAATTTACCTCAATTTGCCCGTAGAATAGGGAGTTAAGTTAGTAGAAATGTAATTATCTCAATTACAAGATGACCAATTAAAAGAGGCACTAATTAACCAATGCGATTATCGATAGATGCTTAAGTTGATCATAAATATTTTTCTTGCACACTGATGTATGATCAACTTAGGTGAGACTTCCTCATGAAATGACTGAAGAAATCTTAATGGTTTTAAAATTAAATGAAACAGTTAAAAAGAATAAATGGAAAGGTCGATTTTAAAGTTATTTAGACCACATCCTCTGGTAAAATCAAGTTAAGTTTTAAAGAGTAAAAAAACAGTTGTAATTACGGTTTCATGCTGCCTGGGCTTTTAATTCCTAAAAAATTTACTTAAAAGCTCAGAAATGAGTTAACTCAAGAAAAATATTATTTCTGGCTACTTAATGGCTGTAGATTGGCTTTAATTGGCTCAGAAAAAGATTATCATGTTATCAGAAGTAATTTATATTACTTGGTAATATTTTAAGGGATTTCATAATTACAGAGATAAATGCATAATTAGCCTACGGTAATTGCTTTCATAGTGGGAAGACATGATTAATTACGAAGTATCAGGCATAAAATTTTGCAGTTTACGAATCAAACAATTCTTATGACAAATTAACAACTCATTACGGTGTTATTGCGCATTTATTTAAATTAAGAGGAATTGGCTAAGTTTTTTATTTTTGATAAAACTATAACCCTCAATGCTTCGCAAAAATTGGTTATTACTTACAAAACAAATAAAAGGAACATTATTTTAGATTCCCTAAAATGTATCATGAAAATTTTAAGTTTCCTGTGTTTCGAAAAACTGACATGAATATTTTTAAATCCGTTGAAAATAATCATTGTTAGCAAACATTTAGGGATAGTTTTAAATTCATCTTGGCAATTGCAATTATTCTAAGACAAAATTTTGCACTTCAACAAGTGAATTTTTACTCTGGCATTTTGTTGAACTTTTAAAGTAAAATTTCCGAAAAGAACGGTGAAATGATTCACTCTAACCTACTAAAATTGGAAAGTAAATCAAAAACACACCTCTTTGATACAATTAAAAAATATTTTTCCCCTAAAATTATTATTTAAAGTTAGATAAGTTGATGAGCTACATAATAGTTAGTATATTTCCTGGAAAAATAGAATATTTTGTTCAATAAATTATCGTTAATGCAGAACAGACGGGTTTGCCTTTCCCGATGCAGTAAATTTCGGTTTAAACTGTTTCAAACGCTGAGCTTGTTGTAGCAAACGCAAATTGTGCATTCAGCTTTATAAAAGAGGTGTTAGACCAGCTTGCACAGACGACAATGGGTTTAATTTGTTTTAAAACTCTGAAAAAATTATAGTTAACAGCCAGTTTTCTCCTACTGTTAAAACTGTCAAATTTTGTAGACCAGAAAACTGTTAAAATATCCTATTCTTTTCATGTTCCTCCTCTCCTACAAATAGCTTTTCTCCATTTTAGCCTTTTTTATTTTTCTAAAGAATCATTTTCGACAAAACGACGAACGTGAACTACTACTGCCTCTTCGCAAAAGTTTTAGATCGAAACACGTTCAATCGGTGTTCTCAAGATCAAAGAGCTTGAAATCTGTCATCGAACTCTGCTCAACTTTTTTGAAATCAGATTAGCATTCTAGATATCCCTAGTTCATTTGAACTTAAAAGCAAATCATTATAACAAATATATTAACAAGTATTTTGACGTTAAACTATCAAGATAAATATTTAAATTATTATCAAATAAAATATGCACCATAATTTCTTTTCAATTTTAGTTTTTGCATACTAAAAATACGACTCTTATTTAATGGTAATTATTCAGTTAATTCGTTTAGCAATAATACTAATGGTAAATTTGATTAAATTATTTGAAATGATTAATGTTTAGTCCAGTCTTTAGACGCCACTCATGGTAGCAACGCCTTTCCTCCCAAACGAAGCGCCAGTTGAGTAATCAAGGTCAAAGCAGGGCGTGTTCGTCGCTCATTGGCTGGATGTTTTAGGCACGTTTGCAGTGCATATCGACGGAAAGAAAGCAAGCCAAATAGGGAGGAGAAGCACAAGAAGACACGACAAGAAGACGACACGGGTTTCGCTGTCTCACTGTGTGTGCGTGTGTCTACGCCCACCTTTCCTCCATTTCCAACCCAAAAAACGACCAATAGGAAAGCGCCATGTGTTCTCGCGAGGAAGCCAACTCATTTCTGCCATAGCCAGAAGTTAAAATGGATATTTTAGTAAGAAGAAAATCGGTTTTGGAGATTAAAAATGTATTTTTATCGACAACAATGAAATTTGAAAAATTGTATTGTTGGTTTAAACAAGATGCAAATTTAAAGTAACGAATGTAATCAAACCACTACTTTTTCTAGACATGTTCACTAGACAGGGGACGGTAAAAAATACTTGTAAGGGCGAAAATAAAAGAACAAATTTATTGAAATATTTTGCGAAAAGTGAAAATTGTACACTGTTTAAGATGTCCGATTTTCACGAATGCTGCTTCATTAGAATGCTCCTTCTTTAACAATTTTGGCTGCGGTATAGATTGGTGAGGCATTGTCATCTTGAAAGATGGCGAAAGATGGTTCTTGACCCTTAGCATGAACTTGTGACACGTTAAAACATTATGATCTAAAATTGTTAGGTGTTTCCACTATTATGTCCATTCTTTGCACTTGTTTAAATTGTAAATTAGCAAATATGCAGTTTTTTGGCTTCTTTTTAAATTTAACAAACATTTTTTCGGTTTTTGCATTGTTTTTTTCGGGGAAATCGCTGAATTTCCAGTCAAAAATTGGCAAGTCAGTACAGTGCAAATTCCACAGATTCCGGTGATTCATGGGTGGTTGTTTTGAAAGATGGCAGAAAACAATTTTATCACGCCTCGATCAACTGAGAAAATGAAGATTCCCCATACAGTGGAGAGATATAATTTTTTGATTTGAATAAACGCCAATTTACGATCCCATAAAATCAGCCAATTTTAAAATGCATATTTAAATATTAACTCAGTTAAGCGTTGATAAAAAAGTGGATGATGCTTATCTCCAAAAAGTTGACCGCCCGAGCCTGCAAAAAAAGCCTTCAACCACAGCTATTAATCATCTTTTTGAGCCAAAAAACGAACTGCGCCTGGAAATGCCACGTTTTTGACAAATGTGAATGAATCGGGGAACTAAAAATACTATTTATCACTCAGTGGGGTTCGAAGACAGATGCTTAGTTAGAGATCATTAATAAAGGTTACATTTAAGAGAATAAATTAATAATTAATAACAATATTAATGATGATAGCTGTTAATCATTGAATATATTTTTGATGTTTAGCGTCAATGCCTTCCCTGGGTGATGACTTGATTAACTATGTGCCTTTGAACCGACACTGTCCTATTTATGAATCAAGCCACCATTTTGACCAATTGTCAGTTCATTTAAATGTTATTTACCGCATTGTTTAACTTAGAAGGGCAGATGAAACAGTTTAGCTTGTTAAGGAATATTGCTGTAAACTCCCATTCCTCAAACCAGATGTTGATCCATGGGAATTCATTTTATTATACTGTAACAACGGTTGGAAATAACTGTATTTATTTGTTTTAATTAACACTTCTATTAAATTGTTAAATGGAAAATATAATACGTACTTAGGCGTGATTGAAAATCCATCATGAACATTGCAATTATTCTAAGTGATTATTTTAACATTTCCTCAATTTTATAACCATTGAAAATTGGTTAATTATTTTAGATTAATAAATAACCAAAATATAATGTAAATATTCTTTCAGAAATGTGTCTGTAATGCTAGACAAATGGATTTTCTTTTTTAAGTAATAATTTTCAGGTTAAACTGCTTCAAACGATGGCGTTTTCGAAACCAGCGCTAATTATCTAATCAACATTAACGAGAGAAACTTGCAGCGATGATTTTATTAAAATTTGTTTGAAATGGGCGCTAGCGACTGTAACTATTGTTTTCAATATAATAAATGTCCTAATAAAATGGCAACCAAACATTGTTATTCTATTTTTTCTGATATCACTGTCAAATTCATCGCAAACAAATCATGCGATGTCGCATTTTTTAACATTTTCACATTGTCTTACATCCCCAAGCTCTAGGAGAATAATTCTCCAAAATGGTTAGATTAGTAAAAGTTGCGTTGGATAGCGTCTACAAGAGACGGGTCGCTTGGTAACCCCAAAGTTTATTCGACCAAACGCCAGGCGTCATAGTAACGATTTAAACAACTGTACATATTGCACGGATAATAACGAAAGGTAGATATATTATGGCTCAAGGTTACCAAAAAATCATCAATACAATTTTCTGGAAATACAGAAAAAATAAATAGGAAGAAAGAGCGTTTGCAAGGCCGCAGGAAGAGATTGTTGAAACGACAATTTGTGAGTTCTTCGAGTGTCAAAAATCAAAACAATTTTACAATAATAAAGTCATTAAAAAACTTAACAACAAATAAAATAATTAGATGATTAAACCTTCCATTAAATTCGCAATTCACTGCCTAATTTTTTTAATGGAATTTGCTGACAGAACTTACGCGATGACCTGTTATAAACGATAATTACTTGTAACTTTAAATAAATTAAATCTCTTATCGAAAAGAATGCTTCGCTTTTGGCCTAAAGGGTTGCCTAGGCACCCGATAAAGCATCCTGTCTAGTGGTGTCTGCCAAATTACCGAAACAGTCTGTAGCAGTCTAACACACACACACACACACACACACCGAGTTAATTGTAAGCTGCGCCTTCAAGGTCGTGGCCTGATTGGCCCAAATTGGTCATAATAGCCCCGCGGTATTCTAACGCGTAGAAATACCTGCTTCTTTTTCTTAAGCGAAATAGCGGATCTAGACGAACTTGGTTGAAGAAATTGCGATGAAGCTACGTATGGAGGTTATTTAAAGACACTTTCAGATTCGTTTCCTTGTTAAATTAGTCCTTATTTTAAAAGTTTTTTTTTAATTCATAGGAAAAAACGTAGGTTTCTGCTCACCGATGTGTAAAGCCGGGGCTTTAAATGAATACATTTAACTTAATTCGTGCGTAAAGTATTAAACTTATTCCACGAGATCTAGTAGGTCATCCAATAGATTATTTTAGGAAATTGAAAAATAAAAATATTTGTTTAAAATTTTCAGCTTTCTCTGAGGCCTTTTCTCTTTACGACACTGCAACTGCAACATTTCGATAAAAGAACCACTTCTTGTCAGTTGCTAGAATAGAGGATGGAAGAGCAGATATGAGCTTTTTAATGTAATGATTTTTTAATGTAAGCAATCTTTTTTATTCAATATTAAAAAACTCGGCTAATTTAGTTTATTTAGAAAATCCTTTTCGAACCGAACTTCTGGACCGCCTGTAAATTATTGCCACTTTATTTCAGAAATCCAAGGAAAAACATGTGTTATTTGAGGAAGAGGTGAATTAAAATCAAAGAATATTGGGATCCTTTTGTAAATTGTATTTCTTTTTCATTAAAATTATGTGAACAAAAGCCAATTTTTAGGGCAGACTTGAGAATCAGCAGGTTGTGATTTCCAAGGGTAAAAATTAGTAAATTTGGTCGAAGTAGAGACAAAAATGGATTTTTGATCTAGTTGTATTAATAACAATAATAATAATGTTTTTTGGATTAAATGGTACGTGACATTTTGCGATTTTACTTTGAAGTATTCTTAAAATACAAATAATATTTAATTTGTCAAAATTATTATTTAAAAATGATTGAATATTCACCATTTCTTACTTAAAATTAATTGAGGAAGTTTAATTTTGTCGAAAAATCAAATGAATTGTTGAAATCGTAGCAAAAGAGAGATTGTGAAAATCATATTTAAGTGCATATCATAACTATATATAATATTATATATTATAAAACATTTAATTATATTTAATTCATTTAAGTCAAATTATAGAAGCCAAGATTTAAAACAAGAAAAATAAAATAAATGAGCTCTTCAAGGCAAATATTCCATAATAATAGATTTATAGAGAAATAATTTATAGCCTAATGAAACAAAAAATTGTATAAATTTCAGTTTTTCTCAGTCGTTTTTATAAACTGAAACAGATTTTTATATATTCTTTTTAGAAATACTTGCAAAGCCACTTTAGTTCATTTTTTGTCTTATTTCCTGCTTAGTTAAAAAAAACACGCAAATTTAACTTGGTTAAAAAATTAGGATGGAGTTACTATCGTCTAGAGTTTTCCCATCCCAAAATTTGTTTCCATAAAAAAGTTTTCCTTTCTGGGAAAGTGTGTAGAAAACGCTTGTGTTTCGAAATAAAAATATGCAAGAAGAGTAAGGTTTTTGGGCAAAGAAGAATGGAATTTTCGTGTTTTCTTTTCAATACCCAGACACCCAAAAATTCACATTCAACTAAATAATATTTTTGCATAATTCTGAAACACAACCAAACGAGAATTACTTTAAGTGTTGAAACTGACTTTAATAAAAATTTAAGGAAAACACAACCTTTCCAAGATAGTTTTTTGGCGTAAGGCATTAGAAAAAAACATAAAAGATGTAATTTTTCGCCCTTCATTTGATGAAAATTTTGAGGTAGTTTGATTACCGCGCCATTCAACGAGGTAACTATGGTAACAATAAAAATAACTTGAATGGGGTTATTCATCTCCATCTTTTACTAAAAAAGATTTTTGAGACCACAAAGCTCAAAAATTAAAATTCTGGGTGCTTAATGAGAAAACTTTCGAAATCCGACTCATTTAGGTAAAAATAAATGACTGGTATCAACATTTTATTTGAGTTTGAGATAATGTCCTTTGTGAATTGTTAAATTATACAAAATATAAGAGTTTAAAATCGCAAATTGGTTTTTGTTTAATTGACCGTATGTAAGCTACCAAGTCGTTCTATTAGATTTGCCAGAATTTTAAATATGAAAAAATATGCGACATAAGTTTGCATTTAAACAAAAAGTCAATCAGTAATGCTCTTTGTTTGTCAATAACTTTATTCAATCTGTGAACAAACTTATTACAATTATCTTCATTATCTAAAAATTCCATTCCATTCCAATTGTCACTGCCGGCGTTTATAATGTAATTAATAGAGTGTGACGTAGTGCCGCATTGTCCTGATGAATCATCAACCCTTTTTATTTCACTAAACATCGTCCTTTTTCAACTACCTTAATTGCTGAACAAGTGTTTTTTTGAACATTTATTAATCCCCGATTAAACAAAGACGGGCCTTTTCCCTGTGATGTGCCGGCTGCGGCTGCGCCTTCTAAGACGCTTAACATTTCCATAAAGGCACATTTTCGCCAGCAGCCAGTCAAAAGTGTTTCCACCAAATAAGGCACAAGAAGTTGGCAAGAGTGGAGATCTGAGTCGGTTGTTTTTAAGTATCTTTTTCGAGAATCACCCATTTTCCGAGTTTAGAAACAATATTTCGCTTGTCAAGTTAACCATCTTGCTTCAGTTGTTAACATCCCTGGTGGAAGAACATTGCCGAATTCCTGGAATGCAAATCCACTCGCTGTAACTGTCAAGTGCTTTTCCTGACGACTACAGCCCTATTCCAGCGCCACAAAAGAACGCCAATCGTATTTCCTCAACCACAATTATGGCAGAAGCCTCCTGCATCTCCTTTGCCTACTTTTTTTGGCACTCTTTTATTACAAGTCGGGGAAATAAACGCTAGTGCCTGTAGAAGTTGGTTAAAACAAGCATTTTAAACAGATTTTTTCTAATAGATATTGTTTTAAATATTATCATATGCATAACAAAATTAAATAAATGAAAATTTTTCAATCAACGTAATTAAGAATTTAATAATTAAAAATATTTTTCAACATGAATAGGAGCGAAATTTGATAGATTTCGATTTTCAAGGCTGCTATTCTAAAATATGTGGGCGAAAATTATGGACTAACGCCCTTATCCTAATTTGATAAGTAGGTTGTTAAGAAAAAGTCAGCCCTTAATAAATGGCACCAATTCATGACTACGCCGACAAAATAACTAGCATTCTAATCCGACTGCTTTTTAGACGCAAATTAATGTTAAGTGCGTTTAAAATTACATTCCTCCGACAGCCAAAAATCCGCTGCCTCTTAAGCGTAAATGTCATATTTTTTACTTCATGAAGGAGGAATCTAAAACATCTTTATCGTTTTATATTCATACCTCTTTTTGTTTCTCTAAAAAATATCTTCTTTTGCAATTCTTTAACCCCGAACCAAACTTTTTAAAAATTAAGCTTCTCCTACTTGCAAGCGTGTAATTTTATCGATTTTCTGATAAACTTTCGCTGATCGATTGATTTTTCTTCACGAAAACTCGTAGATTTAATGCGAGCAAACCAAAAATTGCAACAAGATAGGAATTTGGTGGTTTTGCTCGATCCCAACTTCTGGGGGATTTAAACCTCGATTTCAGGCTCTATTCGCAGTCACGTCAAGCCTCTAAACCCCTCCACCTACGCGATAAACTTCAAGATTTAACAAAAATGAAGCACGCGAGATTTTGTTCTGGGAAAAAAACAATCGTATTGATGAACGGGAAAGGTCAGTGGTATTGCTATTCAAGCTTCTCGAGAAATCGGGATTATATTCTGCAACATTTAAGTAGATTTTCCCGTCTAAAATGTTATGATAGATGGTTAAAGAAAGTTGTGTTAAAGGTGCAGATAGCATCTCGCTGTTGGAAACTTGTAAAGCTCGGAAAACGCTAATACTGCAGCTCATGAAAATGAATGTTTTTTAAAGTTCGGAAAATATTCTACCAAAATTTCGTTGAGGAGCTGTGAATATGATGGATTGTGAGCACTTAAAGGTAATATACCCTCTATAAGTAACATAAAAGCTATTCAAAGACTACGCTTCTCAGTTTAATGTATTCCAAATCATCTTTTCATTCTTGGAAACGCCAAAACCACTTTCAAGAAAGTGGTAGGATTTATGACATCCGCCCTCTCAACCACACTTAAACACCTATCAGAAAGATGTAGACTTGATTTTGGCTATTTATTCTGATAAAATGGTTGAAAATCTCTTAAATTATCGCTTTTATCAGGACGTGTAACCGCACAAATTAGTGATATTCCGATCTTGATTATCAATCAATCAATCAATCAGAATAGCCTTGTAATCCTATTGGTCGGAATGTGCTGTTTAGCACAATTAACAATTCCGTGCTATAGTGCACAGCAAAATTAGATGGGAGGCATACTAGGACTAGTTATAATAACATAAGAAATCTATATTAGAAAACAGGTTGAAAACTCTTATTTTATCAATGGCACTGGATCATGGGTTTCAAGGTCATTTTCATTCAGGAAAACGTTCTATTACCATGGAAACAGCCGAAAGAAGAGTTCATTCCAGACTGCTCCTTCTTTCAACCATTTCTCGGAAATCTGCCAACGGGCCAATGATTGCCTCTTTTTATGAAAGAAGAATTAACATTTCATTTAGGGTACTATATTTTCCAAGTATTTTTTCGAAAACACCTGATATTTATTAATTTAAACACCATATAGATCCTAATAGTTCAAAAAGGCAAGCTTTTGCAGGAAATTCGATGATGACTTCCTAAGCCCGGGAGTTCTCATTAACATTCACACCCCAAGCACTGAAACACACGCATATGTGCCTCCGAAAAAGCGTTTGCACGCTCGCGCGCACACACACGCACCCACAAGTGTGCCCGGGTAATAAATAAACTCGTCAGTGGGATCAATTTCAGTGTGGGCGTATTAATCACTCCCTTTCACCCCCACCCCTCTGGAAAGGGCACATGGCGTTAGTGCCATGCGAGCACTTGTTTATGGACTATGCCGCCCTTAAAATCAGCAAAAATTGCCGTGGCTCTCGTTTTTAAATCCCTACTGGTCGATGCCCATAAGTTCTGTCTAGATTTTGCCTTGTTTAAACGAGACGAAATTTAAGGAGGTATTTACGATTTTGTGATTAAAATAAGTAGTGCTTTTTAAGTTAAGGTTTATTTTAATTTAGCTAATTTGGTTTATATAACAAGGTCCTTCTCTTGTCATGGGGATAATTTTAATTTTAGTCTCATTTAAAGAAAATAAACCGAATTCAAATTAGCATTGCTTTTAAGGGTTTTAAAGTGTCTTGCCACATGGGCAGTGCGGTGGTAAAATGGAGGAGCTCTATACTATTCCCCTGAGGCACCAAGTGTGAAAGGCTGAATATTTAATTTTGTATTATGGTTGCTAATATGACGCTGCCTATTGGGGGAGTTATCCATCAACCCCTGAAAAAAGTTTATTTTCCAATAATTATTTTATTGTTGTTTTCTTAATTTCTTGTCTAAATTTGTTTCTTCGGAGGCACTCATGTTAAAAAATTCAGACTTCTAAACCAGCTTTTGCGATCTATAATTCAATTATTGATCGATATTTGTAGCAGTTACAGATTAGCCAATCAAATCGTGAGTCTATGTTCCTAGTATGAAACGATCCTTTCGTCATTATTAAACTAGCATTTTTTGCAAAATTAATATCATAAATTGCCAGGGACTGTTCGCTGGTCACCATCCGTTCCACTTGTGTCCATTTAATGGGCTCACGCATAAAATTCCCCTAATGGCTGGTTTTGCTTTCACTGTTGCTTTCGTACAAAAAACTCTCATCCGAGTGAAAGCAGTCTGTTAATAATAAGTATAGAAGTTTTAAGATTGCAGGTTGACAAAGACACACTAGATGGAAAAAGTGGGTTTGCTTTTCTTACCAGAAGTAATTAGACAGCAAAATATGTGTCAATTATGTTCCATAAACATGAAACCAAAGTCTTGTTTTGCGGGAATATTGGAATCTGGTAATTAGTGATTAATTTGCAATTTTTATGGGAGTATTCGACGACAATGATTGAATTTAGCACTTTCGCTAAATGAGTCATTCTTAGTGCAATATTGACAAGATCTATCAATCAATCGATAATCAATTTTTTTTCTTCAAGGTCAACTACAAGGGAGTTATTTGATTGGCCAGTGGAATTTTTTAGTGAACTTGAAAAAATCAACGTAAACATCTGATTATGTCATAGATTCTGTCTCGATTTTAAACAAATAAAAATAAATGATAATAAAAGTCCCTTTTTCGTCACTCAACCTCCTCCTGCTGTTTCTCCAAAAAGGTTTTGCAGGTTACGAAATAAATGGAAATCCAAAGAAGGCGTAAAGTTGGGATAATAAAATTGCATCTTTGTGACTAGACACCTAGTCGATATCATGTTCTTAGGCTCACACAAGCCTGCCAAAACCTAGCTGTGTGAGTCATGTTCCTTTGTTACTATATCCCATAAAGCTGCGAGTGCGTGATTCAAACGAACACAGTTTTGCAATAAACTTTCTGGTGAGACGCCCTCTCTCTACCTCTTCTCCCTTTAGGAGTGGAACCAGCTTAACGGGGTATTAAAGCCATCTTGTGCAGGACTTAAATGTAGCTCTGTATTTTTTCTTACAGTAAGACATTCTGGTCGAGCAGTAGGAAATTAACTTACATTTCTTTTAATCAACTCAGAGTTCAGACTTTTGAATGGTTTTAAACCACACAAAAATGAATAGCTGGGAACAGTAGCTGTTGGACAATGACGGTTTGACAGATTTACGCCATAGAAGCAGTCACTAGATTGCTGGGCACTCATTTGGGAATGGAAACACGAGCTAAAATCACAAATGATGCGTTTTACGCGTAAATTCAGCGTAAATTTTATACTCCACCACTCTAAATGCTTTGTTGAAACATGCGCAGTCTTTGAAAAATAATCCCACGTCTTTTGACTAACTGATTTATTCTTCAATTTCTGTGTGAGTTTATGCGTTACCCCACCGATCAGGTTGAGATCAGTATCGATTTTCTGAGCTAGTGGAGACGCGCTTCGCTCCAAATGACTCATCTGATAGGCGCTCTTCCTCCTAAGCTACAAAATATACTCAATTGTTGTTGTTCTTGAGGGGAAAATTTTAAATTTGAACTATAAAACCACAATATAATGTTCTTTGGATGTGAAAAAATGGGAAGACCCATTCCGAACTCCGAAATTTGTGCACCGTTTCATCAAAAGATAAAAAATGTCAGTGAAGTGCATTAGATTCATTTGCTTTTATTTTCCTGTAATTTGGACATTTTTCCCTCCCTTATGATATAATTTGATCCTAAGTTTTTAAAGGTTTCCTTTAAAATAGTACTATTTTAATTCACTCTGACCAGATTTCCTGCACTATTTAATTGAAACTTTAAAAATTACTTTGCACTTTTGAAAGGACAAACAACATATTTGAAAGTCAAAGTGTTAAAAGTGTGCTTTTACTTTGGCGTCTATGGTGTAAAAACAAACATTTTTTCGAGATTTTAGCCTAAAACACGACCTGTTAGGGAGTTTTTAAAAACATTGCTAAAAATACTTAAAATATTTTTTTCTCCTTATCGTTTTTTTTGAGAAAGAGGTGGGGAAAATTTCGTCATTGAAATTGTAAAAGAAACTCTATCTAATCTTTTGCTGATATGGACTGTTTGATAAGAATTGCAATTTTACTAAAGCAGTGCCAAATTTTATGAATCTCAAGTGTTAAAATACTTTAAATATTTCTATTTTTATGTGCCAAGGAACAAAGCCACGCCCTTATGACACACACTGCAGACTTCGTCGCCAATGGCAACATGTAGAAAGTCATTGCCGGAACAACGCCACGCATTGTGGTGTTCAGGGATGACTCAGGTGAATTAAATTTCAGCGCTACGGAAAATTGGCTCATTTGGGCCGCTATTAAATTCGTACACGTTTTGAGAATGAAAACCTGGGGCATTTCTGAATATTTTCCTCCACTTTTTAGAAAAAAACACGCTTTTAGATAATTAAAAATGCAATAGAAGATCTTTTTGTAATTTTTAAATGTACCACTTACTGAAAATCTAAGAACCGATGATGATGCGTTCTAAACCGACAGAAACGATTTGCACTAAATCTTTTTATGGAAATTCATGGTAAAAATTGTAACTTTGGTTACACTTTAACCGGTTTCTTGTCCAAATATAGCTTTCAGCTAAACCTATTTCTTATTCAGGCTTTAGGTACGAAATTATAGCAATGTTTTACTGAACCATTAATTTCTACTTAATCATCTTATCCTGTTGGATAAACAAACCACAAGATTATTTTTAAATTTATCACAATATTTGAACAAGTTAAAATTAACTGGTTTTATCTGGCAAAGAGGACATTCATTATTTTCCTTTTTATTAATCGAAGCCTTGGTTAATTGAAAAAAAGCTAATTTGGATAATAACGGGTTTTCAAAAATCAGAAAATTTTTTGTAATCATGCAAGACTAGTGTCCATGGCTTGTTGGTCGGATCCTGGCACCTTTTTATCTAGCTGGCATTAGACAAAAAGGTTACAGGTCATGATAGAAATCTCCATTTATCAAATCCATGTTTACAAGTACTTCCTTACATTTGAATCACATCCTGTTGTGACGTCTTACTATTTATTGTAAAGAAACATTTTTATATACTTTCCATCTGCAATCTGGTCACTAAAAGCAATGATTAATTGCGAAAGCGAAATATGATAACGACCTTGAAAATCGTAACGATTAATGGAATGATTAACGACGCTTTGAAGGGTGCGTGTCAATTAGAGTTATTATTAATCATTCCATAAAGGAATTTATTATTCTTTAATCAGTAGATAAAAATATATCCATCATTTATTATTATTTAGCTGATATTTATTGTTATTTGGGATGAACGCATTGTAAATCAATTAGACACTCTAATTTGAAATGGAATTAATAAAATACAAATAGTCGAAACTGCTTATTGAGACAGTTAAATGTATTACACATTTTACAAGATCCGATGTTTAGTTTTTCGTATATTATTATAAAGATTTGCATTTTCTTGATTATTACTGTATTGCTTTTTGCGATCATGCACTATGTCTCAAGATCCATCGGAATACCAAATTGTTATGTAGTAGTATTTAAGCTTTTTAGTTAATTTCTTGCTTTTTTTCTACAAAAAACTCCATTTTTCAACTTCAGCTAGCGTTTCTTTTTCTCTCTGATCATTATTGGCTTGGAGAAAAAGAGATTAAATTGGATTTTCACTCAGCCATGAAATATCTTTTTCATCATAAATACCTTCTTTTTAAAGGTATATTTGCTACTTATATTTACCAAAAGCTAATTTACCCATAAACAACCGTTTAATTGATCGATAATCATGCAAGCGGTAGTTAAAACGAACTAAATTTCTACCAAACGACGAAAGCTCACTCAGTAAGGCACTATTTTATCACATTAAACTGCAAAATCGGCTAGAATGTGAACAGAGAAGTTTCATGTGAGTGAAAACTTGTTCATGCTTGCTAAGGAGGCTACAAGAATCGCTTCTCAGACCCCTAAATCGCGTGTTTCCTGCCCACACTGTGATTCAGAAAATGATGCGTTTCACATAACCAAGTTGTGTGGGAAAAAGTGCGGGTTTTAATAGACTTCAAGTGTGATTTATGAGGAGTATTCTCAACATTACTAAGTCTCACGAAAACAGAACAAGAAACTTGCAAAACTGGAGCTTGTGATGCAAAAACCACTTCATTTCACTAATTAAAAGATGATGTCCAATCCGATTCATAGGGGCTTTCATGTTTTTTAGGTTTCTGTAAGAATGAATGAATTTAAAAAAATTAATTTGCAGGAAAGCGTACAATCAACAAAATAATGAATTAAATTGCAAAAAAATGTATATATATTAAACTCTCTGAGAGCGAATTCAGATAGAAAACAAAAATGGATTTATTTTTAGATCGGAATGGTAAATCTTAATTCTTAAAGAAATTATTTTAGAATATAATAAACCACTTGGAGATTATGTTATACTGATTTTCAATAAATCTTTCGTAGCCAATAGGATGCGTGCTTCTCAGCTATTATCACTTTCATTCGTCGAGCCAATAATCAATAACTCAGAGTCTGACAGTTCTCAAACCTACAAAATCTGCCCTATATCAGCGTGTCACGAAGACTAAAAAGATTGTAAAAATGAATTAAGTTTCCAAAAAATAACTTTGAATATGGCAGAAACTTCTATTAAAACTAAAGCTAAAAACAAAATGTTATTCCATTCTTAAGATCAGAATTATAAAATCTTAACTAGCAACTAAAATATGATTTAAAATTAAATAAACCAATGGAACTGTGCCTTGACGGGGTTAACTTGTTATTGATTTGTCTTAATTTCATCGTAGCCAATAGGATGTGTACTCCACAGCTTATCACCGTCATTCGTAGAACTAAAAATCAATAACTCCTATCTATTCATTCCATCTTTTCATTTATTCAACCTTTTAAAATGATCATAATGTTGTTAGCACTAATGAGTTATTGTGACCTCATTATTGTAAGTGTTTGTGAGAAGCACTCTTCTCAAACAATCGAAGATCGCTTTAAATCAAGCTGTTATTGACGTGAATAAACGTTATGCAAATTTTAACTAAAGCAAATATTTTCTTCAAAACTTAATTTACCCTACAATCGCTGAAGAAAACAATTAACACTCGAAACAGAACTCAGTTGTCACACAAACCGTTCCATTCTTATGAATTTGAGCATCTGGTAATTATAATCCCTAGACCACCTCAGCGTCAGTATTGAAGAGGCTAAAATTCCCTTGAAAACAATAAATTGGAATTCGTATAAATCAATATCTCGAAAAGCGGGGCGAACGGCGACCTTTTTGTTGGTTTTTCAAGGTATTTTCCATTTTTTGGCCAACCCTCATTTTCATTCGTCGAGCCAAGAATCGATAACTCATATCGATTAACAACAATGCGAGTGGAAGCTGCATTTACCCAAAACTTTGCACTTTCAGCAGCCGGTCGCAGCTTCCCAACACCACTGACTCACCCGTGGCACTGGGAGTGACTCTTTGGGGAAAGTTTTGTGACGTCTGTGGCTGTTTTATGCTTCCTCTACGAGCTAATTATCTACAACATTAACAAGTTGAAAATTACAGTCACCTTTGGCGATAAGTGACAAGTTACGATGCGCTGTTGCCGAAACACTCACTGATTTCTTCATTATTTATTTGACAGTAATTAGATTAATTAAATTAATATTTTTGCTTCAAAATTCTATACAAACGTTCTTGGCGCTGTAAGCAAAGAAAACTTTTGTTTAAAACTCCAATTTTACCAGGCGGCTTAATAACTTGCTGCGAGTCAATTATAAAAATCGATAAGGTTTCTGTTCACTATCAGGTCATCCCAAAAGATAATTTCAAGTTTTTTTGTTCTATTAAGCAAGATTTGATCCGTTTTAAAGCATCTCAACATAAAAAGAATGCTGAGCTCCTTTTAATATTATAAAATACTCTTTGAATATTCTAATTTAAAAGGGTCAAATTATGATAATTTATAACTCCCCGTTTCTTCTCTGAAACAAGCAATTTCATTGTCTCTAAAACCTCCAACAAAGCACGTTTGATTGTTTTGCAAAAAATTTCCTAAGACGGAGATCATATAGCCTACTTGTTTATATGGCGGCTTTGCACCAACCGTGCATCTGCTGACGAAATATTCACAGTGCAGGTGAATAAATCAAATTATATATTTTTGGGTAGTCTTTCTCAGTTGACAACACTCTCTAGCATGCCAAAACATATTGAAAAAACTGCAAAATATATTAGTAAATCCCATAAAGTTGATTGGAACGCAACCCTTCACTAATAAATCAATATATTGATCGATAAGAATTCATTTATCGTGTTATACAACTTTTACATACCTTCTGCTCTTTCCCAATTAGTATCCAAGGCATCCACAACTGATGCAAACATTATCTAATTCAAATTCGAAATAACCTTGAAAATGCTAATCTGAAATGCCTACTGTTTTAAGTAATCAAATTAGGTCCGTGAAAACATCTCCAACCATTGTTTCGGGTATAAAGCACACATGATCCGTCGATTACTCTAAAAATAAGCACTTAAAATATGGGAGAAACCTTTTTAATTACCATTAAAATAGATAAAAATTAACTGTATTTTCACACTCCACCAAATTGTCAATCTGCTGTGTGATAGGACAGACGCTCATTTCCTCTTTTGCAAAAAACGGAAATTTGTTAAATATTTCACGAAATCAATCCATCATTTTCTTCCCACTTTCTTTGTTTCGTCTGAAGAAAAACAAGATTTCCCCGTTTTGACTAGAGTTATTTTAAAGTATGAGTATGGAATGACTCCTGTACTGGTGATTGCGTGCCTATGTGATTCTTGGTTGCAAAGACGTTTTCGTAATGAATGAACTTCTAACAAGTGGAAATTTGATTGGATGAAAGAGTTCGAGTAATATGTGGCAAGTTGGCCCGAAGGCGTGATATATTAAGTTTAGCTTAGCTGGAATTACAAATTAGGACTAAAAAATCTTTTTTAATCAGTTACTAACTTGAGAAATATATGAAAAATAGCTTATCCTAAGCCTGTTAACACTAAATCATAGCGTGCGGTGGCCTGTTATTGGTTATCAGAAAGCCAATCGTTGATTGGTTTTTAGGGCCAATTCTTTGTTCTAATTGGCTAGAATCAATAATAGGTATCCTGGCACCTAGAATTTAACCAAAAATTATTTAAAATTGACTTAAACACTCCTTTTTCACCTTTAGGTGTTTTTTAAAAGTGCAGGATACTCGCACCTGGTTGCTGGTAACTTTTCCAGTAAAAGTCGTCAGATTCAGTGGAAAGGGAAAGCCGGGAGGATATGTGAATTTGAGTCCGCGTTTTCGCACTATCTCGTGAGAATCCTCAAGAAAGGAACCTTTGACCTCATCTCGCGGCTGTCCCAGAAAGAGTGCATTGCCTGGAAAGTACTCCATAGGCAGAAATTGCGCTCTGTGCTAAGACGTAGTGTGAATTTAGGGTGGTGTTTAAAAAATTCCACAATGAGACATTAGCATTTATTGAAATCGAGAACATACCCAGGGCACTTATCGCCTTTCCAGACTCTCTAACTGAAGCTATGATCCATTTGACTGCGTCAGCTTTTTGACACTTCACTGCAAAGAAGGCGTTTGACTCTAGTGAAAAAAATATTTCCAAGTTCCACAGCAAGCCAACTGCGTTGAGGAGAAAATATTTATAAATTTTCAAATTAAAACTCTAGAAAAACATTATTTATTAAAAGATTAATATAAATTTCTAAGCACAATTTCATCAATATATACTCTAAATGCGAGCTTCAGGCAAGAGATCGATAATTATTCATTATACTTTAGTGAATTCGCTGGGTTGAAATATGACGTACTTTGAGATTGGCAGTTGTTTAAAGGGCCTTTGAAGTATTGTCCTATTTTTGAGACTTTTACAGTAACAATAATTCTGTCGGGAAAACCGCGATCCCCCTCCTTCTGACATCTGTAACTGCTCCCCTATTGGCTGTTTCAACCAGGGCCTGCATCTCAATTTTCCTTTGTGTTTCTAAAAGTCCGCCCTTCAATTAACAGTTCTTTTATTGGCCTATGTTTTACAAATCGTTGTTAAAAGCATTCTAGTCGGTGTTAGTGAGGGAAATTTCGGGGTTTTGAAGATCAAATGACTATGGTAAAGGCTCTAAATGGCAACTAATTTATCAAATGAGGCTCAGTGCACTGATTCGCTAATTAATCACTTAAAATACCCCTGTGAGAAAAATCGATTGACCTACTTAAAATAGAACCATTATTCACCTTGTAGCATCACTGGTCTGCATGACTCAATCCAATTGGGGCTTTTCAAGGCCGCGCAGCTGATTGGTCAGCTCGCATGTTTTTGGCTAAAATTAGCAAAACCTCCTTTCCTTGCCTAACTGCATGTTAATTAATTGAACCTGGGAGGCTGATTAATTGTGATCTAAGAAGCAGGGAATATTCTTATAATTAGACCTCCGTTAATGTGAATGTGGCCTAAAGCAATTACTATCATCATTAACGTGCATTAATTGGTTGCCATGATCCGTATTGACCCACTGACCTCAGAAATTACGATTGGAAAAGGGGTCACCACCGTAATCACTCCGGTTTTACAGCTTTACGCCTTCGGCAACCACAAGAAATAGACCATGGTGCCTTTGATGCCTCTAAGTTGGCACACATTTCTCAGAAACAAGAAGAGTAGTGTACTCGTGAACTAAGTAGCGAAGTGGTTGCCTTGGTTACTGCCTTTGTTTTTTCCCACTGGTATTTTTCCAACCCATGTGGCAGTACATTTTTTCCTTTACATTCTAGCAAACTTGGAAATTATCATTTTTGTAGAAAATTTTTTTGAATCTACGAGGTATTCTGAAACATCTTACGCAATGTCTTAGTAAAACTAGTGAATTTCACACGAAAGACCATAAATCCCAATATGACTCACCCAACTTTTCGCATTTTTGAACCTTTCGGATCTTCGAGTTAGCTGATTATCGATTTTTGTATGAATTCGATAATAGCCCGATAAAACAAGGCAATCAGCGTTAGATCTGCAGAATTGAATCTGGGAAAGCGGGTTTGAACGTGCAACCACCAGAATTAGCATGTGAAATTAGCATTAGGAGCTGAAATGCATTTAGGAGCAAATGGCAAATCTAATTAGGCTCCAGTGCCCCAGAAAGCACTATTCTTTATAACCTAATTTGAGTTGATTGTTTCCAGAAAACTATCCAAACCTAGGAACTTCCCAAGTTTTTTAACTGTAAATGTTAATTGATCTATAAATTTAAAAATAATGTTCAACTTCATACGACATTATAAATACGCCTTAAACATGTAGTAACAAGATAACATTAATTAACATCCTTGATTTATTTAAACCCAAGAAATGAGTCAAAACTGAATCACTTGAACCATTAATCGTTCGTATTCTGACTCAACTTCGAGTGCATAATGAATCAGTTGTTGATACAACTCACAGCCACACTGAAAAAAAACGCATTATTTTAATCCCATTGTCTGTAGGAGATCAGGAAAATCGGTACTTGTGAAGCACCATGTCGAATAATCTTGCCAACACTGTTGACTCGTGTGCGGAAGCGAAGACATCACCTATGAGAACAATTAGTTTGAGTCATGCGATTACATTCCGTTTTAAAATAAACTTTAAGAAGTATAAAACATTGGGAGAAAGTTTTCATTTACCGCGATTGTAGATTTAAGATAGCAAAAGCAGCCATTTTCGTGTACAAAAATTGCCCAGGCTTGGATCGAATCGGAAAGAGCAGGATCATCTAATAAATTCCAGAAATTGCTCAAATTTTCAAAGGTCTAGATTAGCATTAAGTTCATCTAGCATTAGCATCTTAAAAAATCTATTTTGATTTAATGAAGCACTCGAAATTTAACCAAAACTGAGAGAAGTTTGGCGCTGCCGAAGTGAATTTGCTATCGATTTTTTCGCTCGAGGCAAATGGAAAATCGATGCCGACTAAGCGGCAGAAAAAAACGCCTAAGAGTAAGTGCAAACTTGTCGAAAAACATCACGAGAACCCCAAAGCACGCTTCACGTGACTCCACAAACCTAGTTGCCAATTTTATTGATTACGAAGCTGCAGAAATCCATTAACCCTGACATATTGCAGCTTATTTTATCACCATTACTTCGAGGCCTATAAGGGAGAAAAACTGTCGTAAGCAAAGTCCACTAAAGTACTGATGCTGGTGCTGTTTAATGAAAATAGGTTGAGGCTTAAAAGTGGTCAATTTGGACTTCTAAAAGTTGAGATGCTTTTAGGAACAGCTGATGTCTTTATAAATATACCTGCCAAATAATTTTCCATATAAATGAATTAATTTTTATTATTTTAGGCCAAATGTAAGCTTGAATAACGCGAAAAACCCCCCGGGGGAATATTTAAAAATCATCTATTATATCTGTCTAAACGTCCAGAATTGAGGGAGAAATATGAAAAGTAGGCGATTGTAGATTAATTAAATGAAGTCAAGCCAATTCTGGTACCATCTAGACCCTAAATTAGATCGAAGATGTCTGAAAACTTGGTTGCTCGCCTAAATAGTAATCGATTTTTCTACCTCGCTCAAGAAAATCGATATTTTTAATTGCTGTAATTTTGGGAATTTCGTGCTTTGGGTGAAATGTCTTGTATAATTGTCTTATAAACTAAATAACATGAGGTAGGATCGTGAGAATGCTAAACAACCCGTCCCCATGCTAGTCTCTAATTGAATAATTCCCAAAACTTGCTCTTTTTACTTCTCCTCAATTATGCTTGTGCGTGTTTTCCCAAGAAACGTTTTCGCTCAGCCCCAATGCCGTTTGCAATCGAGAGTGAGAGCGAGAAAGAACGCGCCTTCGAGTGTATTTAATTAATCTGAAGCCTTGAATTTTGCCTACGCTCTACACAGGGAGGGCATCGGAAG
The DNA here is from genome assembly GCA_030710315.1 of Anomotaenia brevis. NCBI lineage: Eukaryota > Metazoa > Platyhelminthes > Cestoda > Cyclophyllidea > Dilepididae > Anomotaenia > Anomotaenia brevis. The sequence goes on from JAUOZQ010000121.1 coordinate 212,942, forward strand.
TTGCTCACATGCGCGATTTCTATTCCAAGCAGCTGCTCCAATTCGGTTTATAAAAAGTCTGTGAGGGGCCCTCATGTTTCTAGATAATTTCCTCAAACAGCTATTCATCGATCGCCGACTTTGTGACTTCAAAGTAGACAACTTTTAGGGAGAGAGAGAGATCATAGGACCGGCTACATTATGCGTGACAGAGCGCCATTTACAATGCACATTGACGACGCCAAAATGCAAAGAGAGGAGTGAGTCACACAAGGGAGAGCCAATTAGTCTAATCAGGGGCACCTACTTGTGACATATCGACCACCAGTGCCACTCCGACACACCCTTTGAACGCAAATGCAAATCTTCTCCCAAGTTCCTTCGACCACTGTCAGTGAGAGCTTGTAATTTCGCGATCAATCACACGAGACGCATACCAACCAAGTCGAACGCACACACCAAAATTCGATCGAATCGGGACAGCAAGAAACAGTAAACACCCCAAGCGATAAACACACCCAGCCAACACTTCCAAGCAGAGAAGCTGCACAAGTTAGCGTGAACACACGTGTGTATGCGTGCGAGAAACAGTCACAGAAAAATAATAATTTTAATTGCGGGTATTATATGGGCCTGGAGGAACAGCAGCAGCAGCAATGGATAGGGGGAGGGGAGAGGAGAAGAACGAAGACATGGATGGTTGTGGTTGGTGTATGAGTAGGTGTGTTTAGTCAGACTAAATGGCAATACAGTACCGTGGGAGTTCATCCTCTCCCAAGTTTGACTTCGGAAGGGGGGGTGAAGAGGTAACCAAGACCGCCACCCCGTTTGCAGTATATACAGAAAGAGAGCGAGGAGCACACACACACGTTGTGGGTACCAGAGAGACCCTCTCTCCAGCACAAACAGACACACGCAAACAATATAAAACGCACAGGGGGGTGGTCGTGTTGGTGTTACTGGGCGATGGCGGCAACAGCGGTGGCGTTGCGTGAGTGCGTACTGGTGCTAGAGTAGTAATAATGTCAACAGAAAGACTCAGACGGAGAGACAGAGAGAAGGGGGAGAGCGGTGTTGATGATGGGATGATTCTTCAGCCATGTCTGATGAGGAGTGGGGAGCAACACAACTTTAGGGGAAAGGGAGGGTTAGAAGGAAGCCGCCGCCGCCGCCGCCTCAGATGCAGCCAGAGCGCCAGTGCCGTTGCCGTTTTCTATGCCGCCGCCGCCGTCGTCGTCGTCTTCTACTTTCGCTTCCTCGCCGTTTCGCACCACGCAGACGTCCATTCCCTCTTTCGAAGGCGCAGATCCACCCCCTCCTCCTCCTCCTCCACTTTGTGCCCCTGTCGAGACTGCTGCTGCTGCTGCTGGCGCTTTTTGCCAGCCAAAAGGCCCTCCCACACCGTCTTCGGTCCGAGAGCCTGCATGACGTGGGCGATGATGTTCTTCTGCTTCTGTGAAAGACTGGCGGCGAGTCGCAGAGCCTCTGGATCGTCTGTTGGCGGCGGGACAAAGACCGTGCCCCCGGAGTTGGCGCTAGGAGTGTGGTGATGGTGGTGGAAGCTCCGGGGTTCACCCGCCGCCGCAGCAGCCACCGAAGACGAGGAGGAAGAGGAGGGACTGCGCGAATCCACTCCCCCCATCGGCATGCCGCCGTGGTAGTAGCCGGGAGGTTTTCCCGCCGCCACCATGTAGTCCCCGGAACCGCTGCCGCTGCTGGGACTTCGATGATCCATCACCGAGCCGTAGTGGGGGTCGTAGGGGTAGAAGTTGGAGTTGTCGTCCATGTGGTGCTCCCCTGCCAGAACCTAAAGTCGTCATCGTAGTCGTTAAAAGCAGGCCTTTCACCGCATTATCGTCAGGAGCGAATATCAGGTGTAATCAAAACTGGGAAAATAGCGACAAGAGGTTGTCAAGGGCTTCACGATCGTCTGAGGGGATGTCAGAGATCTCGGAGATGTCCGTATACTCGTCAACATCATCCTACAGACAAAAGACAATGCCTTTCCTTCGCTAGCCCAACTGATTTTCTGACTCAAAGTCCACTTCGGAAAATCACCAAGCTCCGTTTTTGTACTTTTGTGAGTAGATCAGAGAAATATGGCAGAACTAAACACTACCAACCACAACATCTGATAGATCGCGTCACACTTTCAGCTACCGACGTCACATATCTTTTAAAGCCGTTAATGGAAATAGATAGCCGAGAGAAGTATTAAGTTACCTTAACTCAGTTAACAAGAGCATCATGTTAGTACAAAGCGTTATTAGATTAGCGCACCCGGAGTTTCCCGTAGTCCTAAGAGCTAGGGCAGAATTAGTTTTGCACTTTCCAGAAAGGCGACAGGAGAAAAGGGGAGAAGGCGGTGGATTAGAAGGGAATCGGTGTTGTATTTCCTGCTTCATCGAACCGATGAAGTAGCGACGGTTTATGAATATATATATATATACACACGCACATATATGGTGTTCTTGTAGAACGCTCTTCATACAGACACACATTCACATCAATGTCTTCACCTCTCGCGAATTTCGAATATCGAACCACCTAGAGACTCAATTCTCGATGCGAGCAGAGGAGGTGGAGGGTGACGAAGATGAGGATGATGTTGGCGATGATGATGATGAGGGAGACGGGGAAGTAGAAGCGGAGGGGATGGGAGAGGAAGAGCCCACCTGTTGCTGGTGGTGGCGGAGGTCGCCATTCAGGTTGCGTCTCTCCCAGCCTTCGTGGTAGAGATCATCGTCGTCTGTGATGGCTCGCAGCGGCAGATGGCGCGAGACCATCATGAGTTCGGGCTCCACCTCCTCCTTCGAGGAGGAAGACGGATTTTGGGCGGCGGAGGAGCGTGGGCAGAGAGCCTCAATGTCCGTGGGTGGCAGGAAGTGCTGTCCATGGATGAAGTAGCGCCGGTCGAGGAAACTGGCCGGCTCCCCTGTGATCCAGGGGTGTTGCAGACACTGGGCAGCGGTGGCGCGGTAATTCGGCTCGTAGGCCAGCATGGGCTCCAGGAAGGAGGCAAAGAGCTTCGCTTCCTCCATCGGCCAGTCGTACTTCTGCACCAGCACGCTCAGGAGGTCCCATGGCTTCAACACTCGGATGTGGCGCAGGTAACCTGGAAAAGGAAGGCGAAAAGAACGTCACATCGATCTGGTTAAGGAGAAAATAGAGGCTGGTAGGGAGGCACGTACCGCGTTTGTCGAAGAACTCGTGGGAGTACCTGCCCTGGTTGACAAAGGATCGCGAAATGGGACCGAGAAGTTCAATGATATGTGCAAGATGGTCCTCATCCCTGGAATAGTCCTCCCCGGTGTGCGGATCGAACAGGAAGTCGCCCGTAGCCAACTCAAACGCCTGAAAATAACAACAAGTTAAATCCCACCTCGTGACTTGATTTAAGATGGGAAAAAGGGGGTTACGCACCATGCAGGCAGTACTCCAAATGTCAGCAGGGCAGCTATATCCAGCTCCAATGAGGACTTCGATAGCACGGTACTGACGGGTCTGAATGTCACTGGTGAATTGTTTATACGTCCAGCAGGCGTTGCCCAGGTCGGCAATCTTCACGTCGATCGGGCAAACCTCCTTGCTAGGATCGGGTTCCTTGAAAATGGGCTCGAAGAGGAGGGAGCGACGCTTGTCGAAGCCTGGAATGCCCACCCCATTCGCCGTCACTGGGCGCTCAAACATGCTGGAGCGCTTCGATGTGGTCGCATCGCTATTGAGGCCAATGCCACTGCTGCTCAGGACCCGATTCCTGGACTCAGGACCTGGGCCTCGAAGCGCGTTCGCTGCTGCCGTATTGGGAGTATCTGCTGTCGACTTCGACTGGGGTGCATCCTAATTGGAAACCACGAATGGAAATTGGAGTAAAAACAAAATGTGTAGAAGCTGTGGGGAGAGAGAGGGAACTTACACTCTCCTCCGGTTTGACTGGGACAAAGGAGCCCTCATCATGAGTCCTGGTTTCTGCAAGACAAGAAAAGAAAATACCCATTCGTGGTTGGGGAAATAATGGGGATTATCGATTGAGATGAGCCTGGTAAAAAGCCACAAAAAACGGGAGAGTCGTTTGAAAGAAGTGTCAGGAGGAGGAACACGCAGACACAAATCACACAAGTTGGGGGAAACGGTCACGGTGGTAAAAAGACGCGGGAAATCGCAACAAACGCGGATTTTAAACAACACGTGGAGTGTGCATAAATCCAGGCCAACCCGTCCTCGCTTGCCTAAATTCCTAACTCGTTCTCCTCTTTGCCTTTCACTTTTCCAGGGGTAAACACAAGCAACCCAACGAACAAACCTACATACACACACCACACGCAGTCAGCCGCGTAAAGCGTAAATCAATCAAAGCAAGTGCCATAAAAGCGGAACAGATAGGCCCGATGATAGCCTCTACGAAGGGGAGAGGAAGGGAGGGGGAGATTGAAACGCATCGAGAGAATGCCAAAGCACGGAAACACGCACTCGCACGCACAAACGAGAGGGTGGGTGTGAGTGGTGTAAGCGAGAAAGAGCCGAACAGAGGGGAAGGAGGATGGATCCACGTACTGTACTCATCTACAGGGGGGCAGAAAGGTGACTGCGCATCCACGCGTCCGAAAGGCAAAGAGAATCTTCGGCTAATGAAGCGAATGGAGCGGCGAATTAGGGATGCTTGATGCCGGTGGGGCTCTCTTTCGAGGAGAGCCTCCCCACTATCCAAAACGACGACCTTATCAACAGTACTGGGGGAAGAGGACGGGCGGGTTGATGCCGCAGCTGACGCTGAAGAGGAGGCTGATTCGCTCGATTCTGAGGGAGCGATTATAAAGCTCGCGGCGCGTTTGAGCACGGAAATAGCGCCACTGAGGACACCACCGACTAAGGGCGGAAGTAAGAGGCAGGTGGATGAAGCAGGTAAGATTAGCGAGGGTGATTATGAGGCGAAGGATTTGAGTTAGAGCAGAGCTGCTGGCGAGCAGATTTGGGACATACCTGAGGAGAGGATCTGGGCAGAGGGCTCGGCTTCGGTGGTGGAACCGGATCTGCCACCTTCGGGCTCTTCCCCCTCCACCTTCATTTTAGAGCAGCCGCCCTCTGCCTTAATTCCCTCGGTTGCGGCGGCTATGTTGTCACCTTCGGCAGGGGGAAACAGGCCTAGTTCACGCAATCGCTGCTCCTGCTCACGACACTCGATGGCCTCAAGTTCTTCCAACTCCTGTTCCAACAGAGCTTGTTGCCTCTTCTGCTGCTTCTTCAGCCGACGTTTCTGTCCCTTACTCAGTTTCCCGTTCTCCATTCTGTCCTTCGGAGCAGTACTCACTAGACAACGATGAAATTGGACTTTATTCGAATTTTGATGAATTAGAAGGGTTTAAAGCGATAGCTCACCGGCCGAAACCGATAATTTAGCTCCACGTCTCTGAGCGTCGATAGACTCCGCAGCAAGACGCCGAACAGCAGAGTCGGAGATGGAAACGAGGATGTTTTCCGGCTTTATGTCGGTGTGAATGATGCTGCACTTTTCGTGCAGATACTGAAGGCCCTCGAGGGTCTAAAAAATTCGAAACAAAGGTAGAAAGGCAGAAAATTACATAAATAGGCACGTAGACAAATCATACCGACCTGTTTAATAATGGTGCGGACATTTTCTATAGGGATGCCTCGATAGCCCGAACGAATAATGAGTTTGAGGAGGTTGTGGCCCAACACTTCGAACACCATACAGATATCTACCCAAAAGAACACAATTAATAAGAGCCAAATATGAACATACGGACTCCATTGACCCCGGAAACCTTGAAATCATCAAGTAACTGAACGGTTTTGCTGCGGAAGGGATCATCGGGATCAGAATCGCGCACACAAGTTAACAGTTTAATCTCGTCAAGAGCGGTTTCTGTGTAGTGAGCGGCGCTTTTCACAACCTTCATGGCAACAAAACGTTTTCCGACGAGATCCCAGCACAACCACACGGTGGAAAAGTGGCCCCAGCCCAGCTTGCGCACAACATGGTAGCGGCCATTGTACACCTGGCCGATTTTGACAGGATGATAACCGCCTTTGACGTAATCATGAGGGTCTTCCTGCTCGTCGTTATCACTTCCCAAAATTGCCTCCTCTTCCTCCTCCTCAGGGTAGTCACCCATATCATCTTCATACGAGTCCTTTGAAATCGAATCTGCAGGAGGCATTTCAACTTCAACAACTGGCGGCTGTACAGAATCACCGTTACTGAAACCAAACAATGAATTTTTGTCAGCAAACTACTTCAAAGACACCATCAAATCGAGGATAATAGATTACGAGAACTACTACGTAAATCTAACAATTTTAAGCCACCAGTTACGTTAGACTCATTAATATATCAACCACTTCACTTACCAAGGCTTTATTGCTGCCTTCTGCAACTTGTTTTTGTCCTTATTTTTCTTTTTATTTGGCATCTTATTGCTTCAAAATAACACTGAGACGTAAAGCTTGTTCAACAAAATCAATTCAATTTAAAACTGGTATCTAAAAGACAAACAGACGCCGATTGTACATGCCAATTAGTGCGAGTGATAGCCAGTAATCCAAATCAGTCAAAGAAGACCTATTAGAATTTTAAACAAACGTTGCAATTATTAAAACTACAACAGTAGCTTTAATTAATAGTACTTTAAATATACAATGAAATTTTAAATTTTATTAAAAATGTTATTGTTAGCTTCACTTGCACTAGCTTTTCTACCTTTTAATAAAATGTACTAATCAAATCTAAATATTCCTTCACGATAAAGCCACAAACAGGAAAGGCGAAAAATAGCAAAGATTTTTAAAATTGTGAAAAGACCTGGACAGCTGTTCAGACGACCATGTATTTGATCGAGTTTCCTACAACCAGCTAGGAACCCTGGGATTAGGCTAAGGCCAGATAGCTTAGTAAAGCAGCAATAACTTGACTCACAGAAGGTCTCAGAGCACTCAAATATTTATATATCAATTAACGATAACTAGCTAGGTCGTTGGCTAGCATTCAAATGCCATGGAGTGCTGATTTGAAGCATTTAACTGATTAGACCTTAATGTTATTGGTATTTTAAATAGACGAGAGTTATTTTCATCTTCTGATTGCTGTTAAACTTGGTCAGAGTGGAGTTCATGTCAATCTAGGAATCAATTTCTCCAGTGGCTCAATTAATTTTTAAGACAAAACCGACAGTATGACGAGCAAGAAGCTACTTGTATAGGTAAATTTCAAAATTCACTGGCATTCTAAACTGTCAAGAGAAGTTTTACACCCGTCTAAAGCAAACTCTTCGCAAACCACCAAGCCATTGATTACATAAATTCGGGTCTATTGAACGTGTTGCACATTTAACTTAGTATTTAATTAATGCGTCAGAATAGGTTTTTGGTGTTGTTTGATCAACTCAACAAAAGTCTTCACCACAAAGCCGAGTGAATGCCCATTTTTACGAGGATCGATTAAGTGAGAGGATATAATCAGAATCAATTAAAATGCCATAGTCGGTAAAGAATAAATATTTATTAGTTTGTATGCGAATGTAATGGTCTTGATGAATTCATTAGTATCTGCAGAGAAGTTGACTTGGACTAATGAATACAGAAAATGCGATTTCTAAAGACAGAGAGTCATATTGAACAACAAACATATTTTGGATTAATGGATGATCGAAAGTTCAGATATCTAGTACTTTGGACACCTGAACTACAAGAGTGAAGGAATCGAAACGATTTGGATGAATTTTGACGGCGCCTCATGAAACAAGTCCCAGCCCAGTTTATATGCGAAATCATGGTAATGACGAATATAATTATGCAAGGAATCACAATTGTAACTAGGGAGTACTAATTTTGAGTTGTGATACAGGTTTGCTGCTCCAGTGTAAATAATATGGTTAATTTTATTGTAAAGAGACCTTGACATTCTAAAATCGAGCACTGAAGAATTCGCATCTGCATGCTCATGTCTCAAACCCTACCATTATTGTTCGTATTTTCTGCTATGCAAATGAAAATGAAGAAATTGGCAAAACGGACTAATGCCAGTTTGTAATTGAAGTTAAAGTTGTTTATAAGCTTTCTGGACTGATTTAACTGTTCAAGTTATCTTTACGATAGCCTTCATATCATAACTTTAACAAATGTATGTTTATTATCTTTTTAATGATTTTTCTTTATTCCCAGAAAACTAATTCGCTTAGTAAAAAATTCCATAATTACTAATTTAATAAAAATAAAGTAGTTGTTTAGTTAGCTGTTTAGGAAAATGACTCAATTTAGGTGGATAATTGCTGTGAATACTAAATTGTTAGGATTTACCGCTACCCTAACAACCACACACGGAGTCAACTCAGTCTGGTGTATCTGTGTTCCTTGTGAGTGTGTTAGTGCTCCCACACATGGGATTTGTTCAATCAGTCCACCAATCGTAATCATTCGTTGTGTGTATTTCAGCTTGTACATTTTTTATCAAGTTTTTTATTCTAGAATTTTCGGTGTGCTCATAAAAATACATCCTCCTATTATAGCATCTGTAACTGCTTGAGATGATTGTCTAAAACAAATGTTATTTTGTATATTTTTTAGATGGATAAGCCACAAATCATCGGTCACTTGCACAAATCACTAAACTACACACTCTTCGACTGCAAATGGATCCCCGTCAGTACCAAATTTGTGGTCGTCGGATCTAATCCCCGAGACACCGGTCAAATCCAAATCTTCGACGTCACCACCAGCGACCTAAAGCTCGTCACTGAGGTAGATTTTTACATCTCAACTAACTTTCATTGCCTTTTAAGAGCGAAAAATCCAAGTCCTTCAAGTGCTGCACCTTCGGAGCTTCTCGCCTCCCGAATGTCCACCTTGCCACCGGCGCTTTCGATGGTCGAATGGCGATTTGGGACTTCGGAGATGGCGAAAGACTGGACACACCTGTCTACGGCGTGAAAGCCCACGAGGAGATTATCAATTCCATCGACGGTGTCGGTGGTCTAGGCATTGGAGAAGGTGCTCCTGAGATCGCCACAGGTTCTCGAGATGGTTTCGTCAAGGTCTGGGATCCTCGTCAGCCCAAAACTCCTGTGGTCTGCATAGGACCTAGTGAGGAAGGCGCCGGAGATGATTCCAAAGACGCTCCTCGTGACTGTTGGACCGTAGCCTTCGGACATGCCTACAATATCCACGATCGTTGTCTCGCCGCCGGCTACGACAATGGGGACATAAAGCTCTTCGATCTACGCTCCATGCGTGTACGTTGGGAGACAAATGTCCGAAACGGGGTTTGTTCCCTCGAATTTGACCGCAAAGACATTGATATGAACAAGCTGGTTGCCACGACGCTGGAGTCCAAGATCCACGTTTTTGACATGCGCACACAGCACCCGGAAAAAGGCTTTTCCTCTCTAACAGAGAAGGCACATGAGTCGACTGTCTGGCAGGTGCGACACTTGCCTCAACAACGTGATATCTTCATGACGACAGGAGGAAACGGGTCGCTGTGTCTGTGGAAGTACCACTACCCAGAGAAGCGCCAGAAGATGGTCAAAATGACAGTGGCTGGTGGTGATGGTGGTGGAGGAGGACAGGAGAGGGAGGTGGCTGAGGGTGTGATGGGGAAACTGGAGCTACTGCAGAATATCATTCTTGCCTCGCAACCGATTGCCAGTTTAGACTGGTGCAAGGAGAAGATGGGTCTAGCAGTCTGTGTGGGCTTCGACCAGGCTCTTCGACTCCTCATTGTCACAAAACTCAACCGCATTTGATGTGTGCAAATCCATGCCATTGTAAATGCCAAGGACGTGTATTTATGTTTTGCAGTTGATTTGACGTGGTTTGCGTAATGTTAATATAGATGTTTATTGACTGGGATTCAGTGGATTTTTCTCTAGTGTTCTGATGGCTTACAAGGGTTGGCCAAATTTGTCAAATTAGCAATATACTTTGTTTAACGGCAGTTGCAGCCTCAATGCCCCAAGGTGATGATCCAGGAAAATTATGAATTGTTGGTCCCAAAGGGGTTTCAGCCTCCCGTTCTTCAGTAAAGCCACCCCCACCCAGTCCTTTTAGAGACGCTGGAGTTCGGAAATAAGCTGGTAAACGACGATCATTCGTCAGAAAAAAATCACATTTGTCCACTGCTCGAGAGACAGACCACCTCTGGAAGCTTCCACTCCACCACTCTAGAGGCTTTGAAACATTTGACTTTGAGAGCAGAGGCTTCCTATTTGCAGTTGCTTCCGTGGAATCCAGCTCCCGTGTACAGCTCCCGACGAGAAGTAGTTTTTGTAGAAACTGGGCTCTGTAGGTTCTGGGTTCATTGAGGAGGTCTGCAGTGATTTTAGGAGCCGTGGTCTTGCCATCATCTCCGACAATTAATCGATTAAGAGTCCAACGGTCTCTCCCTCTCTCAGCTAACAACATCGACTTTCGGCCAGATAGACCTAAGCTTTGTAGAGGACGAGGTTTTCCCTTCTCTTTCAAAAGGGGAAGTTATCACATTTGTGATAGTACCTCTCGAAACGTGTATTTGTGTTTACAATTGATTTAACATGGTTTGCACAAGGTTAATGCAGATTTCTTGACGCGGAGACTATGAAGGCTTCTTTAGCCGTCTTCTCGAATGTTTTGATGTCCTACGAAAGCTCCAGATAGTTCCTGGGCGATCGTTTTCGGTTCTTTGCCCCGAGGAGCCAACAAGAAAGCATAAACGTTAGTCATTTTGGGGCTCCTATGCCCAAGAACGGAGATAAATGCCCAAACCCTCTTGTCTGTAAGACAGTCAGATAGGAAAATTCATGAGAGGGAACACATTTCCCAAGTTTAGAAGAGTTGCCAAGTTGCTCAGGACAAAGATGAAAAGCTGGATGGTTTAAAATAAAGTTAATTTCTAATGTCCAACTCAAATGGCAATTCAGGAAACTTTTTCGAGGAGCGCTTCGAGGATCAGCTTAACATCAAACATTTTGGTGAGGATGAAATCTCCACTTCCACTGAATTTTGCACCATATCTTCTGCAAATTCCCTCATTCACACCTTCCTCTCCTTAAACTCAATGAGTTCCATTTCTCAAACTCATAAATCAATTTAATGCCTGATATGATTCTTCAGTGCCTACATGTCAGCAGGGTTCTAATTAAAATAGTTTATTTTTGATCTTTTAAATAATATTCGATCTTTTTAGGTGCACTCACACATAATAATAATACTTGTCCATTATTCACTTTGGCATACTTTAGCGAATAGAGATATTTGCAGCAAGAAGAAGCTAAATGGAAGGTCATTTTATGCAGCTACTTCGTTATAAGTAATGCAGTTGGTTGATCTCGAGCCAGACAGTGCAAATATTCAGATTTTAATATTTAGCACTGCTAAATATATTTTAATATGCTTGATTTCAGTACAAGTACTCGACCAGAAGTATCTACTGTTGTACATACTACAGAGCCGTATTAGTGTTTAGCAGTATATTTAGCGTGGTTTGAATGAGTCCAGCAAAAAATTGTGACGATGAGACTTTGACTGTCTTTGGTGACGTCTTCCAGAGTCTTCTGATGTTCTATGATAATTTCAGACATTTCCCCAATGGTGGTTAGCGGTTCTTTGTCCAGAGGAGCCATCAATTAAGAAGGCATTTCAGTTATTTTCAGGGCTCTGAAAACTCATCGTATAGAAGAACTAAATAGGAAATCAAAACAGAGTTTCTTGCATTTCTGTGACGAAAATCGTGCTTTAGAGCAGGATCTTTTTCCTCCTCAAAGCTTGATTAAAGTCCCATTGTTGACAGTGGATGTGAGCATTAATTGATGCTGCATTGGGTAATGGCATTCAAATTGCAGACAACGGAGGAACAATTTCCTCTTTTCGACTCTGCCACTGTCTACGAAGCCCAACATTTCTACAAAAGATCCAAATGCTAAGCCCAACTTACTTTATTTTCTATGTGGTACCCTGATAAACCAATAGATTTAGAGTATTAGGTTTAGTGAATCAGCCAATAGAAAGGGAGTGCAGGAACAAGGTCAGATTAAATGTTGATTAGTAATCATTCGACCTAACAAATAATAATAGTAATAATAACTTAATCGTGGCTGAAGTGATTGGGTGGGTAAATTTCGAGAAACTGCGCTAGAAATGGGGCCGATTATCATCATTACTTCTCATTTATCAGGTAAAATGACGCACAGGGGTTGGACAAATAGTAAAAACTCAGCATTTCGGCATCAAAATCTTTGAACATGTATAAAGAAATCGAAACTTTAGAGTGGTGGGGTAGTAACCTCCAGAATTGGTCGGTCCCTCGAGCAGTGGAAAAATGTGATTTTCTCAGACGAATCATTGTTAACCTCGCTAGTTCCAACCTCAGGTAAACGAGTGTGACTTTTGAGACAGGCGAAAGGGCATGTAATCCAGACTGCTGACTTTCCCCACGGTAAAACAAGGCGGGGATTCTGTCGAGATGATCTGGGGTGCTCTCTCTTAGATTTCACTTCTTGGAATTTTGAACCACCAAGTTCTTCATCCTATGGTTGCTCAAGAACTCTTTCTAGAGGGCAACGCCACCATCTTTCAAGATGATAATGCATCGCCCATGGATTTGTTAAGGAATGGCGGCACTGAGGAATGTTCCAGTGAAGTTGAGCATCCAGTCTAGTCACCACCACAATCTTCAGGCCACCTCAACCACATTATTGTAGACTTTAGAAACTCAAGTAAGAAGTCGACTTTACGACGCTAGCGAGATCGTATCTAAAAGAACAGGGTGATAGATGTCTTAACTGAAGAATGGGGACTGAAATTCCCTTGGATCCATCAATTACTGCAAAAGCTCCACCTACACTATTGTTGATTCTCCCGAGGTGTTTCTACTATTTTGTCTACCCCTGAATATTTCCTGTCTCTCCAACACAGTGATACCGTTCTACGTATTCATCCATCCATCACTACGACGTCTCTCGATGATCTCCGACCTTGTCCGTAGGGAAGTTGGAACCATCCAGGGGCTCCATTTATAAGATCATGAGAGTTTCAAAGCTCCACATTATGCCATCACACACACAGAAGTTCACAAAGGCCTTTAGATGATCATCCAACTGTCAAAGACAGCAGTTCTCCAACTTCTTCTCACCTTCGATCGACCATCCAACTGATCGATCGTCATGGTCGAGCTCAACTCAATTCGACTGATCACGAATAGTCGGTGTCCAATGAGCTTCATGAAGTGGAGTTCAACGCAGTTCAATCCAACCTATAAAAGACACTGGGAGAAAGAAGAGACGTGGCAAGCACTCAGAAGGTTGACAACAACGCTCCCTACCGGATTCCACAACGTGGCTGTGTTGGAGTGTCTCGGCGAAGAGATTCGTGGCCATGGAAGTTGGCGACCAGATTCGTCGTCCAATGGAAAATTAGGAAATGCGGTTTGTGGATGAGGACTCTGCCATCTTTCAAGATGAGGCAATGCTGCACCGATTCATACAACTTGAATGGTTAGAGAAAGGCGGAACGCAGGAGGAACATTCTAATGAATTTGGTGTCTCATCTAGCCTCCAAAATCCCAGGTCCCAACCTCGCCACTGAGGCGCATTTATTGGAACCAAAATGTCGCGATTTCCATGAATTGAGACAGCAGCTGGTCGCAAGGATTGAACTCAACTCAATTCGACTGCAACCTATGAGAGATGGGAAGTTGCATTGTAAAGAGGAGCTTTGCGTTGAAGTGGGTAGCGCAGGAGCTGGAGAGGACTCGGTCGTGGTAGCGAGATGAGATACTCAACTTCATTGCAACGTTCCTCGTGTCGGCATTCTCTGACAAATCCAGCTGTGTGGGTTGGTGAATGTCGTCGTCTTGAAAGATGGAGGCAGTCCCCAGAAACAGAAACAGCTCTGTTAATTCTTCTATGAAGTCATTTCCATGAAATGGCACTCCATATTATCTGGATCAATGCCGCTTTCGGATGCCTCCCAACGTGCGATCAGCGGTCAAGAACCAATGCACGAGGAGGTTTCTGCATCACCGCTCTGAGCTCTTTTAAACTGTATTCTTGTGTAAAGACGGTTATCTTAAAATCGTATTAAAAGAGATTTGGTTCGATGACAAATTGTTGGTGTTTCCACTATTTTGTCCATATTTAAAAAGATTTTGAGAAGACGAAGACCTTGATGGCCTTTCCGTTTTCCACAATTTAGAGACTTCTTTAGTGAGGTGCTGATGAAGCCGTGGGACCTGGTGGAGAAAGTTTACTGGCCGCTAGTGGTGGCCGATCGAGATGAACAAGCTGGTCGGTTCCTTCGCCTCAATGTTCGAGATTAGACAAGATGGCAAAACGGCTGAGCTGCATTCTATTCGACAATTTCCTTGACAACTCCACCTAGTCAACTGCACCACCTTCATGGATAAATCTGACCACAATTCGATGCCTTCATGAGTTCCAATTCTCTCTGAAAGACCACTCGCAAAAAGGACACACCCGATAGCACCAGTTGGACGGTTACAAGGGGAAGGGAATCGGGACAGAAAGAGGTGGGAAGCCCTTCAGCTGTCTCGTTTTCACTGAAAGACAATTCGGTTAATTCTAAGTGGAAAGGGGTTCCGGTAGAGGGGTAGGAAGGGAAGACAGCAGCTCAGCGACGAGATCCGGAGCTGAAGGCGGGGCTCTTCAGTTGCTTCACCACGTCGTCCAGACGTCTGCGTCGATCGCGCCCCGGTCGCTTTGTGAGGAAGGCAGCGGCTGCGGCGCCCACGCCCGCATGTCGACGCTTGTCGGCCTCGCGTACGCGCTCCAACAACGCCAACGCCGCTGCCGGCGTCACCCGGTCATAGGGGTTTTCTCCACCGCTTCCTCCTACAATAAAACAGACAGATCGCAGCACTAAGAGGCGGACCTCATAGAAAGCGACCTGATTGGCTGGTGGTCCTCCACCTACCGGTTTGTTTCACGGAGCCCCGTCGACTGCCGTGGTTGGCGAAGAAGACGTCCCAATCGGCATCTCGCACGAGACGAAGAAGCTGTCTCAGTTCGGAGAAGATGAGTAGGAGAATGCCTGTGTCAATCCCCGGCACCGGGTTGGATCGGGCGAATCTCTCGCATTCTCCCACATCAATCAGTCCCTGGGTTAGCGCCGGCTCCCACACCATCTTCACCTGCAACACAGAAGTTGGTTGTCAATTTTTCAGGATGTTTCCATTATTTTGTCCATTACCCTGAGGTGAAAGGAAATGCCTTTTTCGACCAAAATAAACGCCAAGAAATCGGGACTTACATCTGGACCCACGAATATCCTCTGCATACACTTGACCACATTCTTGCACGCGGAGATACAGGCAGTGTGCGCCACCTTAGTTGGCAGATGAGAAAAGGCCGCGAACGTGGACGCAAGCCAGGCCATCAGATCGACGATATAGTCCGACGGTTTCGCTCCTTCCATCGCCGGGTCCACCTCCTCGGGTAATTGGTCCACAGCTATCGCCTCCAGACCGCATCCCGGTCCGCCAAACACGCCCTCATAGGCCGCCAGTCCACAAAACTCCTCAATCTTTGTGTTGAGGTGGGTGTAGATCTGTGTCTCTGCCCTCGCCCGACTGTCTCGGAAGAGTGCCACGCCGTAGAGATGTGATCTCGAGGGTTGTACCTCACCATCGGCATCTTCCAAACCGACGAGAGCGGAGAGCGCGTCCTCCTCCGCTTCCTCCACCTCGGATCGACGCAATCGGGGACGTGCGTGACGGTGGAGGTGAGTCTGAAGGTGCTCACAGGCCGATTCGAGCTCAGTAAGGTTAATTGTGAGTTGGACGAGACGGAGGAGATCGTTTTCAGCTGCTTCGATGGCGCAGCTGAGCAGGGAGGCAAGACAGTCGGTGAAGAGGACGTTTACGGCTCGATTCAGGGCTTCCTCGACCTCCGTCCAAGCGGCGGTGCCAGCGGTGGCGGTGGGGGAGGCCACGATGGCTCCTGCGGCGTCGATGTAGTCGCGCACGGCGCTGTAGATGCGTGGAACCATCGGAGAGAAGGCCAGGGTGCGGGGGTAGGGCGAAGCGGAGAATTCGGCCGACTGGCAGTAGGGGTAGCAGGCCAGTTCGGGAGTGAGGTCTGACGGAGACTCAAGTCGGATGGCGGTGTAGTTGTCGGTGGCGAAGATCTCCTCGAACCTGGCCAAGGGAGACAGAACAATCAATTAGGATGTATCGCAGTGCTATGCAGAAGGTGACGGGACACCTTACCTAGTCTTCCACTGCTGAATGAGCAGCCGCGAGAACTGCAGACGCACCGCATCGATCATTTCATTCAGTCCTGCGGTGTGGAAACCCAGAGACGCCATTGTGCGCTCAAAGAGGATACAATGACGCCTCAACGAGACCAGATCGGCGGCTTTTGAACAGCTCTGCGCATTGCGGATCACCAGTGTGCTCAGTCGAGGCACTAGGCCGCTCCACACCTCAGAGAGGTACGCCTCATAGAAGCCACTGCCACCGCTACCGACTACGCTGCCGCCACTGCCGCTGGTAACCGCGGTGGGAAGACTGTGACGAAGGTAGTCGTCGATTAGGAAGAAACCGACCACACGACTGAAGAACTCCCCGTAGTTGCGTAGGCTCGACTGTATGAAGAGAACAGCCAATCCAATCAATCTCTAACTCACCTCCCTAGCGAATTGTGCCTTTTTCGAAATGGTTTAAATTTAAGGAGTACGCAGATCGAACCGCTGGCGAAACTCGACTCACTCCCATGTCAGCCGATGCTTCCCAGATTCCAGATTGTCTGGGGTCGAATTCTACCGCTTTCCACATTCGCAAAGAAACCAAATCTCACTCAGACAGCTGTTCATTGCCTCCATCAATCGCAATAGAAGTTATCCAAGCTTTCCACACATCCTTCGACTAGAAGATTATTCCGATCTGTTACATTTAAAATTTAATAAAATTATGCAAATGCGTAATTTAATTTCCAGCAAAATAGAGGCTCAGAACGTAAGGAAAAATTCTCATAACCAGAGACTTGTGAGAAAAAAGCTGGTGAAATCAGTCCTCACTGGGGTAGGCAGCTTAATTTCGATTGACAACTTGTCATTCAAAGCAGAGAAAGAGAAAAAGCAATACCTCAGTTCTATCAGATATCATAAAATACTTTTTTCAATTTAAATAAGGCAATTTCGTGAAATGGATAAGTAGAAGACTTCGTCGATATCCTAAAACGAGCGCTTTTCAAAGCAAAGGGGGAGGAACGAACGACCAACTACTCATTCGTTCATGTTACCTGGGATAAGTATTCCCCCCAAGCAAACAAAACTTTAAGAAGTGGATTTAGCATTGGAGATCGCGTGACCTATGCGTGAGATCATAGATGCACACCGGCAGTAATTAAAGGTGAGTTACGAGGTGGATGCTCACGGCGAAACGTGGACAAGACACTAGAATCATTTACGACCACACCACCAGATTCCCCTAGGGGAAGCATACTCACCTGTTGGGATGGCGACAACGCCAAGATGAGTTGGCACTGCTTCCGGCGCTGTGTGAAGTAGTAGTGCTCAAACTCGGAGCGTTCACCAGACACTGTGTGGATGTGCAGACAGCGGTAGACGGGCCCGAAATCGATGAGACGTTCAATGTTGTTGCGTTCACTGTTCCAGTTGCTAGAACCATCCAAAGCGTCGATGCCGTCGTCAACTTCGCCGCGTGTCTTTGCCGCTTCTTCGAGCTCCTGCAGCTCAGCCTCAAGAACATCTGAAAGCGGTGGTAGAGAGGGAGAGAGAGAGATGAAAAACGCCGCCTTATTGACAGTTGGGGCCTTGGTGAATCAAGGCAGGAACGACATCGAAGAGGCAGGTACATCGAACCGAAATAAGGGGGATATACAGGCGCTGGGCACCACCACCACCACAATCCACCCCAGACCACCTCAACCTCATTAGTGAGGAGCATTTATAGTTGTCGACTTTTGGGATTCAAGTAAGAAGTCGATTACCACCACCGCCGCCGCCGTCATTGTCTCTAAGCAATTCACAATTTGTATTAATCAATACCTAGGGGAGAACTGAGGCTGTAACAGCCTCATATTAAAAAATATTTTGTTGATTTTTCAAGGTGTTTTCACTATTTTGTCCAACCCCTGATTTTTGCCTACCGAAAGTTTAAATCATAAATTAAACACAGAAGAACTGTAGCGTCCACTGAGGCTCAGTCGGACGCTCTTAACGTTCCAGCACTGATATCATTCATGTGTCTTCAGGTAGCAATAATTCACTATGGCAAATACTTGGGGCACGCTTCAGACGCCGTGGTGATACCGTTCGCCTTTACCAACTCCGAAGCTGTCTGGCATTGTTCGATATATCGAATTAACCAACCTCCGCAGGACAAACAAATGGCTTTACCTAGTACTTCTCTGTTCATTTCCTAACCGTGGCAAACATACACCGACGCTGCGGAGTACACACACCTGCTCAAAGAGGGTTTTTCAGGAGGCTATCTGAGGGTCTGAGTAAGGCGCAGTCCCCATTACCGGCTGACAATTACTCAGCAAAGCAAAGCACCGTAGTGGACTGGGCATACCTCCAGGTTACACGACACAACATGCTCCATAGAAGGACTTTTTAAGGTGAAAGAGCACAGCTTGGGTTCTTGCAAGGAAAGATTTGTAAACTACCAAGAGGGGATTTAAAAGTTTGTGTAAAATCTTTAGTAAAACAAGTGACAAGTTTCAAGAGGAACTGTCACCGCAAAAGTAATGAATGCCGCCTTTGAAGCACAGATCTGGCTGAAAGTCGAAGTTTGTTGGCTGATTGTTAGAGATGATCGCAAGAGTGGTGGAGTAGAAACCTCCAGACTGTTAAAAAACCCCCTGATTTCAAGAAATAACCCCTTGTAACCACCAAAATGCAGTCAACGCCAAAAAATATTTCCAATGTGACCAGTTTCGCTGTGTTTCACGGGGGACCAAAGTTCACTGCTGCTGCTGCCGATGCTGGGGTAGCTAGAGTGGCTCATTTTTGCTAGGAAAAAGAGATTAAACCCACACGTGAGCTGCCGCGGGAACTTTGTGTGAACACACGCAACCAAAATGTGAGTACATTTTAGAACCATGGTGACCCACGTGACTGTAGGAGAAATTTTCACTCCCACCTACCATTTACTGCGAGCAAACATAGGAATACTTTTCCACTGCCACGCAGCTAATTAAGTCAGGTAGTGAATCTAATTAACAAAGCGACAAGTGACAACAGTATTTACAACAACAACAACAACTTGTTTACATTCAAAGTTCCAGCCGAACCAATGCTCACTATGGCTAGAAACTAATTGAGCAGAAAGGAGCCTCCTTAAGCAACCAAAAAGAGGGTTTTAAAAGACCGCTTTGCACTCACTCGATCGATTTGAGCGAATAGTACTACCACTGGTCTTCCTTTGAGACGTCTGAGAGTCTCTGGGTCGAGGAGGAGGTGGATTTCGTGGTTTAGGAGCCTCCACATCTGAATCGTCACAATCCGAGGAGGATCTGGGTGATTGCGGCACGGTTCTGGAGGGTCTTTTCTCTGGAACTTTGGGGGGATCAGGGTCGACCTCTTCGAGTTCCTCTTTCATTCCCAGCTTCTCCGCTGTCTGGTGCATTGCTATGGCACCCAGACGGATGGAGTGCTTCCGAATGTCCTCCAGAAAGTCCGTGAGTTGAGCTAAACTCGCGGCCTAAGTGGGGGAAAACATGATAAGACCATTGTCAATAGCGACCAAACCTTAATCTCGGCGCGTAACTCAGGAATGCGTTTGGCGAGGATACGGGAAAAGGCGTAGGCCTGAGTGGATTTGAGTTGATAGTGCTCTAGATACTCGAGGGACTTGAGAGCATGGTAGTATCGACCTTCTGCTATTGATTTCTCAATCCTTTCGTATTGATCCAGCACTGGGAGACTTGTTCGCAGAGCGGCGATGCATTGATCAATACGCTCAATTGTGGCATGTGTCGTTGTTAGGGCCTCACTGGAAGCATTGAGCTATTGGACAATAATAATATTTCTTAACAAAAAACAACCCAACAAACCTTATCAACATTATCAATCACATTGGCGCGAATTTCACGCAGGGTTATCTGCAACTCCTGTGCGCGTTCTTGCATTCGCATCAACTCCTGGGCGGATTCGATGAAGCTCTGATAGTTGTGACTACAGGTTTTCTCAATTTCAAGTTCCTTGTCGGCAACCCTTTCATCAAGGCGGGCTATGAAATTGGCGATTAGCTCACCGGTAGGACCGCCATGACCGGCTTCATAGGCGGCAACTTCATATTCACGCAGTTTCCGGATGACACTAGCACAAGAGCCGCTACTACCGGATTCTAACTCGTCGAGGAGGGAAGAGAAGTCAATGGGGCCTAACGTAGTCTCGGTCATTTTAATGAAGTTTTGCCAACGATGATTGAATATGCTCTTCGAGACTATCAAAAGTTGTCAAAATCTTGGACATATCATCTGCGTCCAAATTAAATTTGACGGCTTTCTTTTCCTGAAGAGATAGTAGGAGAATGAACTACTTACGCCAAGGCGAGAGCACTCGATCTGGGCAGTAACAATAGGACGTTTCTTCGATATAAAATTGGCTTTTTTCGATGTAACTTCCCACTTTATAGATTCAAATGTATAAGCTCTTGATTCCATATAACGCTTGAATCATCAACCAAGTAACCTACGGTTACACTTGATGACCCGATTCGAGACGCTTAAAGGTCAACTGGTGGCTCTAAAACATAAGAAAGTGTATTAGGTGAACTGATGTTTAATATATTTATTATTGAGCTTTACTGTTTTTTAATACATTTTAGTTTCATTTATCCCATGTAATAGTAATTGCGCATTTTTAGAAAAAAAATCAACTAAAGTAAATTAATCAAGAAAAAATTACATTCTTTTTAATTTTTAAGACAATAGAATTTCTGTTATTTTGTTTAGATCTTCCACAGCACTTGTTATCAGCCTTCAAATTTGTGCAGTCAATTTGATACCTCAAGGATGTTCATCAAGGAATAGTACGATAAGTTTTTAATCGCTTTTGAAATGAGATAAATCTTTTTTAACAATCTTACTGTTTTTCTTAGCCGAGTCATTCTTCCCATGACAGTTGAGGAGTACGAGGTTGCTCAACTGTGGACTGTAATTGAAGCCTCCAAAGGTGAAACTGGTGGTGGTGACGGTGTCGAAATCCTCGTTAACGAGCCTTTTACCACCGACTCTCAGTACGCACCAACTCCAACTCTTCCTGGTGGTGAAGCCCACTCGAAAGGCCAATACACTCACAAAATTTACCATCTCGCCTCAAAGGTTCCTGCCTTTATTCGCACAATTGCTCCTGAAGGGTCCCTTACTGTGACTGAAAACGCCTGGAATGCTTATCCATACTGCCGAACTGTCATTACGGTATGTTTATATTAGTTATACACCGCATATCATATCGTTTCTTGAAGTGTCATCCTTCGTGGTGTTTTAGAACGATTACATGAAACAAGACTTTTTCCTCCGGATAGAAACTATGCACATTCAGGACAAAATTGACCTCGAAAACGTAAATATTATCTTCATTTATGCAAATGGAATTGTTTGTTCTAAAATTAGCTTGGTTTCCGTTGATTTTTAGGTCCATGAGTTGACACCAGAACAATTGGCGATGCGAGAAGTTGTCTACATCGACATAACATCCGATAAACACACTTCTCCTAACTCAAAGTGGGATCCCAAGACCTTTAAGTCGGAAAAAACCGGCCGAGGTCCCCTCTCGCATCCCCGCTGGTGGGAGGTAGACGTTTCATCTCCACCTTGAAACTTAGTCGTAGTTTTTGTGTTATTTAAATCTTTTTACTGCTCTCTAGAACACCGATTTGCCCGTAATGTGCGCCTACAAACTGGTGACGTGCAACTTTAAGTGGTTCGGTCTTCAAACCATCGTGGAAAGCTACATTGCCAGCGTACGTCTCGTTTCATTTCGTTCACGCTACTTTGTGCACTTTTCATGCACATGGCTCACAAAGCACGGGGTATA
This sequence comes from Anomotaenia brevis, assembly GCA_030710315.1. Lineage (NCBI taxonomy): Eukaryota > Metazoa > Platyhelminthes > Cestoda > Cyclophyllidea > Dilepididae > Anomotaenia > Anomotaenia brevis. The sequence continues at coordinate 234,935 of JAUOZQ010000121.1, forward strand.
TATATATATATTATTTCGGTGTGATTCGTTGGTCACACTTGTAGTTTCTTTGATCACGTGTGCCGTCAGGGTTATTGAGTCTGATTTCCACAAGGTCCACCGTTGTATCGGTCTCGCGTCCTTACGCCTTCTGTTTATAAGCGCGTGCTCGCGTCTAGAATTATTTGAAACAACTTTCCAACCTTGGTTTGTGTTTGGATGACTGTCAACATCCACCTCTGAGTTAAGCTCGCACTTTAGCTTCCTTTGGTTTGGCATTTAAGGCGCCATTTTTGAGCTTTCTGTGCCTTTATTTTTCTTTAAAATTAATACAAATTTATTAATACACGTTTGCATGTTCATCATAAAAAACTGCTTCTACTGCAGCTACGTTGCTTCCCACGTTTTTATCACCTCGAATACACGCTTTTTATGGCTGTTTAATTTAAAATTTTGATCTATTTAAGTTGCGTTTGAAGTACGGTAATTTAGGAGACGCGAAACGCGTTCGTTTGCTGACATTTTAAATAAACAGTGTTGTCTGAAATTTAAGTTACACTGTTTTTTAGTAAACCATGAAAGGCCATGTGATTCTTGATACAGCCAACAATGGCCTTCCACACAATTCAGTCTTTCTCAAATGTTTTTTTCCTCTTCTAAATTTTCCTTATTTGATATTTTACCTAAAAATTACAGATTCCACTTCTAGTATGAGAAATCTAGTACCTTTAGTAAAATGTTGTTTCCGAATGTGTCGTACATTTCAAACATTTGTAATTATTTAAATCGAGGCCTTATATGGTAGGTCTTTAGTAAAACAATTTTTTGCAAAGGCTTATTTAAAAGTTGTCATCGGGATGATTGTGGTGGGATGCTCAACTACTTTGGAATGTTTTAAAATTTAGAGAAGACAGCAGTCTCTATTTTGTGTCATTTTCCAGCGTTGTCATGACATTTTCGTCGATTTCTGCCTTTCAGATGGAGCGCAAACTCTTCCACAACTTCCACCGTCAGCTCTTCTGCGACATTGACAAGTGGTACGGCCTAACCATCGCTGATATTCGTCAAATGGAAGCTGACACCAAACTCGAACTCGATAAGGTACGTCCCTTACCTCGAAAAGTCCTTTTTTCTGGTGGTTTAACTCCTTTGGGAATTCTCCTCCCCCCCTTTTTAGCAACGCCAAGAAGGGGAATTGCGTGGAACGATTGAGACGAGTTGAGTTCCTCTTCAATGCCTCGTCTGCCGTCTACCGTCTGTGTCCTAGTTCTACACGCACCACCCCCAACCCATTTTCACCGATACAGACGTGATTTGTTATAGTGATGGCGAGGCGCTACGATGGTTGTGTGGTGTGTGTGCGTTTGTACGTATGTCAACCCCCTCACTCACCCATCTGGTCAATAAATTAGCCGCATTTGCGCCCCAAAAGGAGGCTGTGTTTTGAATTTCGGGGGAATATTTGAGCATTTTGCGTTAAAAAAGGTATTTAGTGTCTATCAGGTCATTCCAGAAGTTCTTTTCGAATTTTGTCGTTTTTAAATTAAACGAAATTTAAAGAATATTTTCGGAATATCTCGAGGGATCGCCCAACCCTTCCGATTAAATCTTTCACAGTTTCCAGTAGCAGTTCAAGCTACTTGGCCAAGTTCCCCAACCCACCAATGAGGATGAAGGTGCCTTTATCTCCTGAACCGTTTCCCTTTTCACACGACTCAACTCAAGTTATCACTTCATCGATTTTTCCTGGGGCTGCTGCAATATTCAGCCACCTTCACCACAAGCTGCGTTGGAGTAATTGCACTATTTTCTCTACTTGCTCAAGGTTAAGACACGGGTACTGTCCCATTCAGACTATCTTCTGACTGCTAAACATTACATTCAACGGCACTATTGCGTAATTCCTTCGAATTATATAATTTAAAAGATATAACAAAAGTAAGTTTCAAACTCGCTATTTGGTACTACAAATGACTTTGCAAGCTTCGAAGCAAGCATACTTTGTCCGAAAGTTCTACCTTTTGTAACGTGATTATTGTTTTGATGAACCTTAAAAAAGGCTTTGCTTTGCAGTTATTTTAAAGTCTGAGACATAAATAAAGTGTATATTCTCAAATAGGTCTACTGATATAAAGTACGAGGTGCTACGCTACCTAAAATAGTTCAGTTAGTGGGCGTTAGGTCAGATAACGGCCACAAAAGACAGGACACGCGGTAACTCCAAATTCATTCGACGGAGTGCAAGGCGTCATAGTAACGACTTAAACAACTGTATATATTATGCAGATAATAACGAAAAGTTAATAAATTATAGTTCAAAACAATCAGATATTAAGTAATATAATTTTTTTGAAGATATAACAACAAACTTTTAAGATATCTGGGACTAGATAGTGCATTAAGAAGTCTACGTTGGAAATCTTTTGCCAATACAAGGAAGTCGCAGTATTTGTTCTCGCCATCTAAAGGTGTTAATTCGATGTCTAAAATCAGTTAAATTAGTTCAACTTTGTAGTTCTATGCAGTTTTTATTCGATAAGAGCCTCAGTTCTCTTGAAAACCGTATATCGCTGTCGAATTTAGTTAGATCCTATAGGATGATAGATTTTTAGGTCACACGTTTACTTCGTTTTTTATATTCCCCTAGAGAAATGCCAGCTTCGAATGAACCGGTTCAATTCTTCTATGATTTCAGCAGTTTCAGCAACTGATTTTTTTAAGATCAACACCACACACCGATTAAGCTGTGATTTGTTGATATTGTAGCCTTTGCAGCTACTCAGATAAAGACTTTCCTCTTTTTAATCAGTGAAACCATAAGAAAATCTGTTTTTTATTTCAGACTAACCGAAAATTTGTAAATCTTTATTTATCAGATGTAGGTAGTATTTCGAAAGCTGGTCTCTCAAATGAACAAAACGGACTCTGTGTGTGTATTCTAATTTGATCCATTGAACCAATCATTCTAGCGAATGCTAAAAGTAAACAAACTTGACTTGCGACCAACTCTGAAGTCTAAGCTATATCAAATCGAGTGCATTCCCCAATTCGGTCACTTATTAGCTATTCGGTTCCAGTTCGAATTTGAGTTTAACTGTGATGTTGACGATCTTTAATGGTTGTGTGCTTGTGCGTACGCTTGTAACTCCTCTTCCCCCATTGTGGTAAATAAATCAGTTGCATTTGCGCCTTCAACAATGGCTGTATTTTGAATTTATTTATCCTGCTGGTTAAGGAAGCTGTTGTAGACGATTCATGGTTTGAATGCGTGGTTGCAAATACGACAGTCATTCCTACCCAAATTTCCATCTCTCTCAATAAGTAACCACATCAATGTATGCGTTTCTAGATGATTAAAAGTCAGCTCTTGTTTTAATCTCCTTCTCCCAAATAAACCGGGAATGTGGGGAATTTGATTTATTGATTGTTTGAGCTTTTATATTGGTTCTGGTAGAAAAAATTTCGCCATCTGGTTCGTGCTGAAGGGAAATTGGCTTCTACAACTATCCTGGCAGATCTCGAGTGCATTCTGTGATCTATTTACCAACGCCCCAAATGAAGCCGAAACGTAAACAAGCGGGCGACTGCATGATTCGGTTCTACATTCCTAAAGAGTCTTCGTTTTGACGGGTTTATTCAATAATTTATACCAAATATAAACTGGCCTCTTTTGGAGAATGTTAGAGACTTCATGTGTACAACTAAACGACCAGAAGCTCTGTTGCGGTTGCAAGTTGGATTTAGAGCAATGAATGAATGAATGAACCACATTGCGACTTTACAAATTCAGAAAAATTTAAAATTAAAAGGAGATTCGATTTGCTGTCTAAAGTCTCTTACGAGTGTTCAGATTTGATGTTTCGTAAAAAATGTGTCATGCCCCTAGAGACTCACGCTATCTGGTCAATAAATCAGCTGCATTTTCGCCCCAAAATGAGGCTTTGTTTGGATTTCTGAAAATACTTAAGCGTTTAGCGATAAATTTGGGTGTTACCGACGGAAAAAATCAATATTTAATCTGATGAAGCTATACATCATTCTTTACTCTTTGATAATTTTAAACCTACTAAATTTTATTTTACACAACAAGATAATTATAACTTGTTATATGAGTTCAAGAAAGAGAAATCAGAAGCAGGCCTCACAGTAATCGCAAATCAAAGTTTGCACGCGATCCACCTTCTCTTGGATGTGCGGTTGGATGTATCACATTGAAATACGCTCTTAAAGTCTGCAAAGCTAACTGGAGACGCCGAACAGAACGGGAGAAATATCCAGCGATTCGTCGATAAATTGGAGACAAACAGGATTTCCGGTTAGTTTGAGAAGATCACTGTGACAAAAAACAGAAATTTTCTAGTGGGAAATTACGACGTGAGTGGTTGTTAATCGCACAAAGGCATTATATCAATTAAATGAAAATGGAGCTGACATTTGTGTGGTACGTTCATCATATATGCGAAACTCTAAATTTGAACTGCAGTTTGCAATTAGCAAATTAAAATTAATATAGTAGCTAAAATGAGATTTGTTTGAGAATGAACAATTATTGCAAATAATGGCAAATCAAATTTTGTTTATGTTTCGCATTCTTATTGGCGGTCGGTTTAATGGATAACATTGCGATTTTTTCTTAAGATGTGCAGGGTTAATTGGAAATCACTGACTATTTTCAGGACGAGTCAGTTGGTAAAATATCTTCCGGAGAACGATAAAAGTGTAAACAAATAATAACTTAACTTCCCCGCATTCCAGATTGGTTGAAAAGATAGAAAAAGGCTTTAAAATGAAATAAGAAGACTTTTAGATGAAAAGGTGAATATCGACACAGTTCGACAACAAAGAGAGGAGACTTTGTTCTGTAAAGTTTGCGATAACAGGCATCAAGCACCATATCAGTTAAAATGGGCAATAATAGCAGACTCCAAATCACTCATTTTTCATAGTCCTAATGAGACTTCACCTCTTTTGCACTTACAAAAGCTGTTGATTCATCCTCAAAGCGTGCTTCGAGCGCCCTATTTGCTGCATACGCCTTTCGGCAATAATTTGGCAACGGTTCAAAGTTGATAAGTTCTCGATATTCCCACCAGATGGGTCAGAGGCGAACCGTTTCCCATGAAGTTCCTTCTCAGTGACGGTGTCTGGGGGTCATTCCCCTTTACAGAGCAAAGCCGCCACTGTCAGCGAAGCGTAGCATTACGATAGAAAGGTCTGTTTTCACTAGCCGCCTGTGACGAGTGTATCCAGCGAAAAATGGTGGAACATGTTGGCACCGAGAAAGGAGATAGGAACAGATGTCATTTGTCAAAATTTTTTGCATTTTTTGATGAGGATTGATTGACGATCCCTCAAATGCTTTTTCGAGGGTTGCTACTTAAAGAAGCTGTTTGTTGTCAAACTCAGCTGGACGCCCGGTTCGATAATCATCTTCTTTTTGGAAGGTGAAATTTTTACTTCTGAATTTTGCAAACCGTCTTCTTTAATTTGCACATTCCTTCCTCAAATCCTGAGAATATTTCAAGCCGGTTCTGAGTTCTCTTTCTTGAACTCACATAACAAATGATAATTGGTTGCTTCCAAGTTCTGTAACATACAATTTGGTCGGCTTAAAATTATCTCAGCGTAAACAGTCATGTATAGCTTCATCAGATTAAATATTGATTTTTTCCGTCTACAACCCCCAAATTTACCGCTAAACTCTTAAGTATTTCCAGAAATTCAAACAAAGCTAATTTATTGATCAGATAGCGTGAGTCTCTAAGGGCATGACACATTTTTAACGAAACATCAAATCTGAACACTCGTAAGAGACTTTAGACAGCAAATCGAATCTCCTTTTAATTTTAAATTTTTCTGAATTTGTAAAGTCGCAATGTGGTTCATTCATTCATTCATTGCTCTAAATCCAACTTGCAACCGCAACAGAGCTTCTGGTCGTTTAGTTGTACACATGAAGTCTCTAACATTCTCCAAAAGAGGCCAGTTTATATTTGGTATAAATCATTGAATAAACCCGTCAAAACGAGGACTCTTTAGGAATGTAGAACCGAATCATGCAGTCGCCCGCTTGTTTACGTTTCGGCTTCATTTGGGGCGTTGGTAAATAGATCACAGAATGCACTCGAGATCTTTCAGGATAGTTTTAGAAGCCAATTTCCCTTCAGCACGAACCAGATGGCGAAATTTTGGTCCCTTTTTGATAGCCGCCTGTGACATGTCTATCTACCGATGTCATCTCCCAAATTTTTGAAGATGATGAACAGTTAAATGTTTTAGGCTATGATTAATTGCCGGTTCAGCTGATAATGCAGGATATGCTTTTTCATCATCATCATCACCATCTTCTTCTTCTGAACAATGTAAACCATCTTCTTGCCTTTATAATAGATATATATAATTAATCCAGTTTAAATTCATCGGAACTAAAAAAAATAATTTTAGCTCTCTCAGAAATTATAAAAGAATTTTTCAGTTTAAAATATAAAAATCGGACAGAACTTATGAGGTGGCCTAGTAGACTAATTATCGATTTTATAACATCAAACTTTACTTAACAGTTTCCAAAAAATGCAAAATCTAGCGAAATGCGGTTGGTTAATTGGTCAGAGAAAGAGTGGTAACAAACGCACACAGGCAAACAAGCACGCACACACAACCAACGCCGCTAGTTGTCATCATGAACGATCAAGACTAAATAGGCTGGAAACATTCACTCAGTTTTGTGTGATTTGCAGAATTCTGAAGTGGAGATTTCACCCTCCACGAAGATGAAGATGAAGCCGGTAGACGGGCAGTTGAGTTTGATGATAAGCAGCTCCTTGAATACGCTTCTTCTTCTTTATCAGTTGGGTTGACATCGGAAATTGAGCTAATTTAAACAAAAAAAACTTTTCATCTTGTTAATTTATGGAAAGAATTCATCGATTTTCAAAAAAAGTTCAATGGTGGTTAAATCTTTGTTTAAATTATGTACTAAGTTACAAATTGTTTCTATTCAAAATTCGCATAGTCCACATCGCCTGACGGGATAAATGATGACAGGTCCAAATGATGTTTTTAGCTAAATTGATATCTGCTTTCTATTCTTAAAATAACCCAGAAATATCCAAACCACATTTTAACAACTTAACCTCAAAGGAGTAATAATTTGAGGGCACTTTGAAGTTGAAGATTAACCAAATTGTTTTCAGTCTCAGAAGGTAGATTTTTGCAATGTTTTGATGTTTTTAAATGCAAATTTGGACCAGCCATTCAAATATCGAACTTAATTCACAGTTTAATTAAAACAATGCTTCTTTTGGACTAACGGAGTAGCACGCGGTTTTAATAAATGATTTGTAATGGATTTTAATGAATTATAAAGTGAAAAATTTCAATATTTTTTAAGTTGTTAGTAAAGGGAGTCGCAGTTTTAGTTAGTTAGTTTGTTTGTTTGTTTTCGATGTCTAAATTCTCTTATGGTTGTTCAACTATGAAGTCCCATAAAATTCGTTTAAAAGCGTACAATCATTTTTACTATTCCTGAAATTCCCGATTTGTTGAAGGTAAATATTCTGCCATACTTTTCTTGGGCCACCTGGGAGAATAATTAGATAATGTTTTGGTAAAAAATACTTGATTTATTCCCTCAATATCCTCGGACGAACCGAGGAAATTTGATTTACTTACCGTTTTCACTTTATTTAAGGTTCTGCTAAGGCTTAACTTCTTCTGGCAGACAATATTTTGACAACTGATTCGTGCAGATGGAAAGCTATCTTTTCATATAAATCTTGCAGATTTTAAGATGGTGTTCTAACGTGAATCATCGAACAAGATAGAAAAGCTTCTTTTTTGCGAATTCACGTGAAAATAACTGCAGATTGCTCCAGAGTTATCTGTGAAGTATCTAGTAGCTCCATTGCGTATAACTTCACAACCCAAAGCTCATTTGAAAAAATTTATAATCTGTTAGAACTGCTCAACTTTGACGTTTCATTAAAAGTTTTCATTCTGTAATAGACTTATGCATTTCAAAAGTACATGACCAATAAATACTGCAACTGTAGTTTCTCTAGTTTTCGATGGTGGAAGAAAATATCAGATACCTTAAAAGTTTATTGCTATGTATTCAGAAAATTGTAATATAATTTTATTTAATTATATAATTATAATTATATAATCATCTTGAACTATAATATATTCACCTCTCATTATTATCTGTATAATATGTACAGCTGTTTAAGTCGTTAATATGACGCATGGCACTTCGATGAATAATATTCGGCTCCTATTTAACGTAAGGTTTATTAATCGGCCTACTTTAGGTAGCATAGCTCCTCTTACCTTACATCATTTACATTTTTGCAGTAATTCTGCTGTTAAGTAGGAAATTAATTACTCATTTTTTTCAATTCCCTCGTACTAAATGGTGCAACGAAGGATTCGTTCCTTTTCTTCCATGATGGCAGCGGTTGTAGCAAAATGGCATTTACCGGTCAAGTCATGAATTGGGAAATGATTAATGTGTGCGTGGTAGTTACTGTTTTTTCAAATCATCTGCGTGGTTTTTATTTTGAATTCCAGAAAAGATTTAAGCTAAAGCACTGATCAAAGCAGAATCCAGATGAAATGAGCTCTTTTGAAATAAGCATTCAAAACAGAATCTTATGAGAATTCAAACAGAGGAAAACAAAGTTTGCATGTTCCCTTCTGGTTCAAAAGGCGCAGATTGGATAGGAATTTAAAAAACAGACATTTTTTAAACAAAAACACAGATATGGCTGTCAAGGTGTTGGAGCCAAGTCATCTTAGAAATTTATATTTGCAAAAAATCAAACAATAATTTGATAGCAAATGTGTGAAATTTGGTTTTTAGAGCCAATAAGGAAGAGATGCTCCTTTGGTGGAACGAAAAACATTATTTATTATTATTTAAATTAATTTTTTTATAATATTTATTATTTATATATTTACGAGGTGTAAATATTTATTATTATTTACGAGGTGTAGTGTTTTGTAAATTCCTTTCCAATCTGAGCCTTTTGAGCCAGAAGGGAACATGCAGATTGTGTTTTCCTCTGTTTGAATGTTTATTTAAAAAGAGCTTATTTCATCTGTTTCATACGATAAAAGATCTGGATTCTGCTTCCATCAGTGCTGATTTCCCCCAATGGCTCTACTGACATGTGACTAATCTCATTTGGTGACTGTCTCCCACAAATTTTAGCCTAAATTTGTTGCTTATGACGACGTAAATCGGCTTTGTCAGATAATTAAATGCTTTTCTTGTGTTTCCTCGATTTTGCTCCCCAATATCTGACCGGGAATGTAGGGACCAATTACTACTTTCCATAGAATTCTGAAAAGATTGTTAATTGGTAGAAAACATTCTGCAAATATCAAATCAACTCTCATGTGTTTGGTGATAGATTTGGCAACATAATTTTCTCTCATTTTACCTATCAGACAGTTTTAAGCCCTAAGCATTGCCGCTGCATTTTTTTAGGGATTTTTAGGTGGTTTGATTCTCATTACTAAAGCGTTCTTTCATTAATATTTCTTATTTCAGGGTATAAATTGTACCCAAAGATTACTTTACCAGTTTCGCTAATAGAAGATGGTGGGTATTTAAGATGTAAATATTGTTTACTGTTGTGCCTGAGACCTTAAAAAAGCAATTAGGTTGTGATTTTTTCGGACTACGAGCTGCATTAGGACCGATGCGTTCATATAAACAAAATCGCCATTCTTCATTTTTACCTAAAGAGTGCATTTCTTGCACTAACCGACGTAGCGGTGGTTTTTTTTTATTCTGTTATGATTGCCCTTATGCAAAATCAGTTTCTAAAACTGACATTAGGTCGATAATAACGAATTTAATGATCTTTGAAGAGTTTGCGTGTTTTCGTTGACTGAAAGCACCTGAAAAACTCTTCTATCAGGATAGAACACCGTTTCATTACACCAGACCCAGACGCATCATCATCCGTCATGATGATGAGGAAGCCTAATCATGACTGGATGGGAGTAGTCTGTGCGCTGATTGGTTGATTGATGAGTCACCAGTTTCTTCAAGTGATTCAATGTGCGTAAACTCACGATTTGAGGCTATTGTTTTCATATAAATTTTCCAATTTCAGAAACATTCCACAAGTGTTTAAAGGACAGAATTGTTTGACCTAAGCTTAAATGCCACTTCACTAACTGACAAAAGGTAGTAAAAGCCTCTCTGGTGGCTGTTTGAAGATGCTGCTTGTCCTGAAAGTCAACAATATATTTCTGACGTAATAGTCAGATGCCCAATCAGCTGGATCGAAACATATCAGCTGGTTTTGCCCCGGGGAATAAGAATTTCACGGACTTTCCAGGACTTTCCGTTCTCGTGAAAATAGTGAAGAAAAACACGTAACGTCATTACAAAGACATCATTAATCGAAACTATCTACGCACAGGTAAATATTAATCGTGCCTCATTGAGAAATTACGCGGAGTGCTTTATTTTGAAAGCAAGGGAAAAAAATTATTAATGATTTATATTAGCTAAATATATTTATAACTGTCAATACCTATGATTAGGTTTTATGTGAACTTAAATAAATTTTTAATTGTGCCTTTAAATCATATTAAACTCCCCTTAATATATTTTCTACAATTTTCCTTTTTGATTCATTTTTTATATACCTCTTTTTAATTTTAAATTTCATACTGTTCCACTAATGAGTAGGGCTATACCTGGCATTTGAATGTTTCAATTTGTAACATTAAACTATGAAGCAACATTGAAATCTATTCTATTAACAATAGGTGGACAATTTTTCAACGTTCATTTATTGATACTCAAACCTCTGACGTGTCAAACGGCGATAATTTTTTAAATTGAACAAGCGTCTTTTCAATTATTGCCGAACTCCCTATTTGATTATTTTCGAAGATCCAATTCAATTTGACAACGACAGTCACGGGTTGTTCGAAAGAATTTCAGAAATGTCATTAATAAAATGAAGAAGCAAAAAGTTTTAATGGAATTAAACAGACAAGGAAACTCTATTATTGGAGTCCGAGTTTCACTCATCGTCGTACCCAAAACAAAATGAGGCTGCCACGGAGTGGATTTACGCTTTCTCTGGAAGAATGATAACCTCAAAAGCACCTAAATATTATCTATTTAATTTAAAATAAGGGAAATTGTTGATTTCGTTTATTCAAGACCACAAATGCCAATGGTTGCGAGGTTGTTCACATGAAAATGACATTCAGGCTGCGATATTGACAAGGAAATAAAAACGATATATCTTAGACTCTTTGAAAGAGTTTGTAATTTCACAATCATTATAAAAAATTGTAATGAGACCGCAGGTATTTGTGCACAAAAACAATTGATAATCCATTTTATTTTGGATATTGAAAAGCTCTAATCCCGGACTGTTTCAAGTCGTAAACGGATTTACAAAAAAAACACCCTAAATTAATTGTGAATATTTATTGATTTTTAATCAGTCATAATCAAGGAAACAAGAAATCTCCAGACAATTACAATTAATTATAAGTGAAATTAGAGAAAAGGCTGAACTAGTGTGTTTATATCAGCTATAAAACCCCGCCAAATATATTTATGACTATCAATTTTTTAAGATTTATAGTTGAGACAATGAAAATTGGGCAAAAAATTATTTTGTTTTCCTTTATTGCAAACTTAGTGCTCTTTGGTGCACACCTGGTTTTTGACTGTTTAAATTTCTAATGTCTATAGAGAGCAATACTAACATCAAATGGCAAATTTTCTAATGATTGTTATATAATATGGAATATATATTTAATATATGAAAGTATATATATTTATGAGAAAGGGGAAAATCAAAATGCTTTTAATTTTTAAAGTGAATAACTGTCTTTTTTAAATTTACTGTCAAAGTATTGGATTTAAAGATCAAATCCCATTTGAGGGTGAAAATTACAGGCGGCAGAGAAGAAACTCGTAAATCTAATAGGCAAATGATACTTTGTTTCAAAAGTAAAAACAAAAGGCTTTAAAAAGTTATTTTATTTTAATCTTTATTTTTAATTTGATTTTATCAACCTGCAGAATGTAATGTTAATAGGCAAAAAAACCACAGGGCATGCTTTTTTGAGGTCTATTTTCGTAAAAGATCTTCATTTAAAACTAAAATTTTTTATAAAATAAAAAAATTATTAAGATTGTAAACATAAATGAAAAAGTGATAACGGCAACTCTACACCAGAGGTAGTTTTGATTTCAAATGAATTTAAATGTTCCCAAAACCCGCACCTTCGTGTACCCGTGTCAATTCTTTAAGATCAACTTTCAGGATACTGATATCAAAACTATTATTTTTGTAACTGTTATCTTTATTTTTACATTTTGTACGTCGTGAATAACGGAGTAGTGGTATTCAAAACAAATCACTCTGAATTAATAAAAACCGTTCACTTTATCAATCATTCCGCACCTCCATCACGCGTGCCATCAGTCAAAATTCACCAGAGACCACACACGCAATCCCATCACCATGGAAACTTTAGTGTGATACGCCTTGTCGTATGTGTCTCTTTTTTCGTGTTGTGTGTTGGGATTATGCAAAATCGTTCATCATGTTGTCAAAAATACTGTCTGAATTGAAACAACTTGATTTAAACAAAAGTTAAATATTAGTTGTAATGTCCTAAGGAGGTTAACATTTGTTTCATGGTAAATTACATCTAAAATTATCAAATAACATTGGTTTTTAACAAAGAAATTAAAATTTTCTTGATTAAAACTGGTAAAATTATCGAAACCTTTTACTACCTGTTATATCTTCAGAAAATTAAACCACAATTTAATCGCCTTTTCGTTATTATCTCTATAATATGTACATTTATTCAAGTTATTACTATGAAGCCTTGCACTTCGACGGATAAACTTTGGAGTTACGACGCGTCCCGTCTCTTGTGGCCGTTATCGAACGTAACGCATGCTAATCAAATCACTTTAGGTAGCATAGCAACTCCGTACTGTACATTATGGCGACGCAGCAAATTAAAGAGCTTCTCGCATTAACAAGGCAAAGAAAAACCTCAGAAGAAATCCTTGACCAGATCCCGAGTGAGTTGATCGAAATGATCGTGGTATTTAAAAAACTGTAAAATTATCAGGTAGAAATATTCAGTACACGTTTCATGCAAGGCCTTCTGATAGAGATGCAACCTTTTTTTCTAAACTCATGAAAATTTAGTAATCTGTGAGCAGGTTGGATCTTAAAATTGTATTTTAAAGGAGCAGAGATCTTCTAGGAAACGAAAAAATAGAATAGTTATTATTTTTAATAAATTGTAAATTTTTGTTTAGTTTTGCCATCTCTCTGAAAATTGTTTAAATGAACTATATTGAAATACCATTGGATTTGTACATATAAGAATCTCTTACGCAATAAATGATTGTTTTTTCGCAATAATTTTATGAAGGCGATAATTAACTATTAAGTATTTTTGTTGAAAGAATAATCCCAAATCAATGAGGGCAGGTTATAATTTTTCCTTTAAAATTAATCCCTGAAAATATTGTTGTTTCTTACTTAAAAGTGAATTTAAAATAATCGAATTAATTTTCAAGAACAGCAAAATGGCAAGTTTTCTCATTAAAATCCTTCATTGTCATATAAGCTTAATTCTAGCCGTTGAAAATTTACCAAGTTACCGAGTTCAGTCGATTCTCATGTGGAAAGTGAGCATTGACTGAAGGTCAATACTAGGGTAAAAAACGATTATCTTCCTCAAATAATATATAAAAATTATTTACTTATGTGTATTAATTATTAATAATTACCACGTAGGTGATATTCTATCTAAAATAGCTCGATTAGTATGCGTTACGGGACGCGTAGTAACCCCAAAGTGTATTCGACAAAGTGCAAGGCGTCATAGTAACGACTTAAACAACAGTATATGTTATACAGAAAACAACGAGAGGTAAATAAATTGTGGTTCAAAATAATCAGAAAATTATTAATATAATTTTCTGGAGATATAACACTCCTCCACTTCTTTAAACAGTTCCTTCAGATGAGTTAAGGGGTTAGTAATAACTAACGTATTAAATATGCAAACGAGAACTACAGATGAAATCGTTGATCAGATCCTCATTTTTGAACCATCGTTGGACAATTTTCAGATATGGATACGGTGGTTGTCAGATGCTATAGACTTAATGTCTTCGGATATGTCGGAATCGACGAAGAATCGTTTTCCCCTACGGCGTCTTCATAACAGAGCATACGAACTCTTTATTAATCACATTCTTACTAGAAAACCCGAGGAGCTATCATTCGATGAGACTATTGCAGTTCTACGTGTCTTATATTCAGGCGAAAAGTCTCTTTTTAATGCCTCTTTCCAGTGCTTCAAAGTCTCGATGGAGTCTGGAGAAAATATTAGAGAACACACAACCAGAGTCAACAAACTCTGCTCCGAGTTCCAGTTCAGCTGTTTCTCATATCATAAACTGCTCCGAGTTATCTTCCGTCCGAGCCCAGCTCATGACTCTCCTGGACAAGAATCCCGACACGACTGTCCAAGAGCTAGCGGATGCCTTTGTTTGACATTAGAATATCATGGGAGACGCTAAGTTGGTGCTTAATACAGGACCCACATCATTCCTGACAAGGGCTCAGAACGGCCCAACAAAAAGTGGAAGCCAGCCATGGAAATCACCTTGGCGTAAGTTCTGTGGAAAATTCCACTCCTATCGAAATTGCCCATTCACCAATCACTTGTGCAACAAGTGTAATAAGAAAGGCCACAAAGATGGGTTTTGCTTCGAGTCCATCGTACGGGACGCAACGAAATGCAGTCGAATGGCCTACGTGATAGCCCACAAGTGACAAAGAACAGGCGGAGATTTGTCCCTGTAATCATAAATGGGGTCAACATGCACCTACAATTGGACAATGTCTGGATTAAACTCGGAAGACCGAAACTGGAGGACCCAAAAGTTAACATATCCAGTGCTTCCGGTAATCCAATACCACTTTTAGGGTCTATACGTTGTCGGGTAAGAGTCAATAATAAGTCGTGCAATACGCTATGTTACGTCTCCACCCAGATAGAAATACGAATTCAATATATTGTCGGACCCTCGAATGACTCAGTCAGCCGCTTTGGAGGTACGCGTTCTGACCGTGTTTAAGGACACCGTTGACAAACGTCACGCACCTCCCTCCACCGAGGAGACAAAGGAAAAGGCTGTCGCATTCGCTCAACCGAAAAAAAGTGGTACGTAGAAAATCGATCAATTATGCATTACGGCCCAAGTGCAAGACGTGTGAACAAAGCAAAATGGCAGTTACAAAATCGATCTTTCCATTATAAACAATGGAAAGAAATAATGAATGAAATTCGGCTACGTCCGTCGATGACTATAGAAACACTCAAAATACGGAACTTTAGTAGGAAAAATAGAGCTACGCTGCCTAATCAGAGCACCGATCGAAAGAACTCGAACTCGAGAATCAATTTTAACCGAAGAAATCGAGTGTTTTCCAGCAACTGTCTAAAAAGGTACCAGACAAAGAGCAACGTGGAGCAGACTCTAGACGACAGAAGATCGCTGACCTCGGTCCTTTGTCACCTTTACTCTTCCTGTTGGATCCCCCAATTCATATATTCTGTTCGTTGTAGCCTAAGATGGGAACGTGGGCTAGATTCACGTTTATGAAAAGAACTGCACACTCCAATCCTTCCGTATTTCTAACCCCTTAACTCATTGGAAGACACCTTTCCAAGAAGGGGATGAGTGTTTTATCTCCAGAAAATTACATTTATAATTTTCGATTATCTTGAACTATAATTTACCAACCTTTCTTTATTATCTGTATAATATATGCGGTTGTTTAATTCGTTACTATGACGCCTGGCACTTTGTTGAATAAACTGAGTTACGGAGCGTCCCGTCTCTTGTGGCCGTTATCTAACGTAAAGCATACTAATGGAACTATTTTAGGTAGCATAGCACCTCCGTGCTGTACATTAATTTGTCACTCGGAAGCTGTTTTAATTGTGCATCCACATGACTAACTGTCAACCAGGGTAGTTATTGATCGCGATTTGTTTGAAATAACCGTTACTTTTATTTCGAATAAACTCAGGCAAGATTGGAACGATTGGGAGCTGGGACGAAGTTCAAGATGATTTTTCTGACGTGACGAAACACAACCGAATAATCATACTTTTCCAAAAAAATTGGATAATGTCTTTTAAAATAATTTTTCATATTTCAATTCCTTTCCATGTTATCTAGGTTTTAATCAAGTAAAAATGATTTCATTATTTTATTAAGCAAATTTTGATCAATCTTAATGCTTCTAAACATTTAGTAATGTTCAACAACATTAGGAAAAAGTAAAATTATCCTTGAATTTCGTCCCTTCTTTAAATACTTCAAATTAAACCAAAACTAGCAGGATGACCTAGTATGTGTTATTGGATTCAAAAAGTATAATATTTTTTGAAAAACCGCAGCGTTACTGCCTTTTTAATTTCACATTTACATAAATGCATTTTATTTCTAATTTAACGTGAATTAGGGTTAAGGAAGCATCTAGCCTTTATTGTAATGTGAATTCCTGGGAGGATATATGCGTGCCTCCAAGCACTAAGAGGAAATTACAATTTCTTATCGGTCTTTAATGAAAGCATCAGAACCAAAAATACAATCTTCTTTTTACTGAAGTTAACAGAATAATTTTTGTCTTTGAAAATGCATCGAAACGAAACGTTCATTGAAAAATTAGGCTTTAAAAAGGGTTTTTAAAGCAATTTATGATTTATTACTAATCACTACAATATGTGCTTCATGTCTGCTACTAATAAGCAGTCAACTGAAGTTGCCAATGTTTTTTATAAATCTTTGAACAAAATTAAAAGGATATTTTTAATATAATTTATAAATAATAATAATAATAATATAATTTCCACGTTTTAATGGGTTCACGTGGAAGCAGCCATAGCTTTAACATTAGGATTATGGTGTTAAATCCATGTGTGGGTTCTACTTTAACTTGACTATTTAAAAAACTGGATAATTTTAAATATCTTTATTGTGTTCATTTTAAATCTCTATCAAAGAATAATAATCTTTAATTAAAATTTGACACTGCAAGAAATTTTCAGCTTAGTAAGTTGTCTGGTTTTAATTGTATTCCAAAAATAACTTGAGACAATCACTGTTTTAATTTACTACAAAAAAATACCCTAAGCTCTGTTTTTCATTTTATAAATTCAAATTTATAGATAGGTGTTAAATAAAATTGTTTACGAGTAATGGCAAAGCAATGGAGAGATTTCAACTAATTTAAAAAAATTTCGATGTTTGCAGCCTTTAAAAGTTTAAATAATAAACAGCTAAATAAAACCACAAATCCTTAGAAAAGTTGATAAAAAGAATCAGGGTTTTTTGCTACTCTGTCAGCACCCGACATATGCTGAACAATGTTTCTTCCACATGTATAAACACACTTTTGCAATTTTCTGATTAAAAGAAAATAATCGTGTGACTGGTGTGGCGAACAAAAAGATTATTTTCGATCTTTCAAATAAATCATCGAAAGTTTCTGCAAAGAATTCAGGAAACTTTTATTTAATCTCTATGTCAGTGGTAGCTATTTAGTAAAGTCGGCTTTTTGGTTGCAGCTGTTGCTTAAATTCCAAAAATAATATTTATTTAATTAATAGAAAGTTAGAAATGACCTGCATTATGCAAAAAATAGTATAATCTCATTGATGAAGCCGATTTTATCCTCCTAAATATCAACTTAAATCAGACAAAAATGCTGAAACTTTTTATTTATTGTTCTACTGAGTAATTGATAATATTAAGGGATTAGTTTTAATTTTGCTCCCTTATCTTTCATTCGAAGTTGGAAATCATTTATCTCTTGTTTTTAGCAGTCGCGCGAAATTAGTAAAATTCTGACAGAAATTGCGGAGAATGAAAATATCTTATTTCTATTAATTTTGGGATAAAGTGAATTATCAAGGTGGGCTTGAATTAATTAAATAACTATTGTGAATGTGATAAATAATGTTGAGTTAAGTCAGAAATCTTATAAAAAGTTATATTTAATTTATAAAGGTCCTATGAAATGGAAAACTCGAAAATCTGTAAAACTTTAGATTATCAAAGGTAGAAATGGCAATTGCAGATGTATCAGAATCATAAATGAGAAAAACTGCTTTTTATTAAAACTTAATTTTATTTAAGAAGCGCGACTTCAAAGAGACCAACATAAATAAACGTTTGCTTTAAAACAACTTCATAAAAATTAAAATAAAATTCTCTTTCATTATGAAACAGGACGCGTCTAAAATATTTTCAAGCAGATTTTTTGTTGATATTAAGAAATCAAGAATTTCAAATCTTCAACTTTTTTCAAATGAAATAGGAAAAACCTTTTCTTATCAATATTTCTCAAGTGGGTATTTTAAAATAAATTACGTTTGCATTCAAAAAATGCTCCTACACTTTTGATAACTCAAATGCCGAAAATTTGAGGGAAAACAAAGGAAATATTAAACTGAACCATTTTTCAATTTTTGCATAAATTTACTGCTTTAATATTTAATACTGAAACAAAAAATAGGTGCAAATAAACGAGAAACGAAACAATCAAATGGCATTCTAACGCAATCACGATTTCACATTCGATTCTGTGCAAGAATGAAGGTTTTTCGATTTATTTATTAAAAATTACTTATAGTGTTCTACTTATCTTGAAATCACCATCCAAAATAATATACAAATAGATATATTTTAAGTTGATAAATCCATAACTGAAAAGGCTGCCTTTATAGTTCTAAATTAAGATAAAATTTTTAAAAAATATATAAACGATAGTATGCCATTACTTCAAATTATTTTTGGAAAAACTCAAGAAATTAGTATTGGTTAAAGTGGTCGACGTTTGTAATGTCAAAAACTGCTCTAAATGGCTCGTTAACTTTGGGTGCTATAATAAAAAGTCTTTTCGCTTTGCATTAATCCTTTAAGAATTAATGATGACTACTCTGGGTTCTTCTTATATCATATCTGCATTTAAATAATAATTAAAGATCACAAAATCTGGAAGTCAGTTTAAAAGAAGCAGCGGAAATAGAGGGGACTGAATGATTTTTTATAGTTAAAATTCTATGTTGTTTTGTGAATAGTAATATACTACTATCAACAAATCAGGACTTTTTTGAATTTCTTCATATATCGAAAAAGCTGAATAACTTCTTAATAACTGGTGGTTCTGCGTGTACTAAACAGCTTTGTTCAATATTTTTAATTTTGTTGAAAACCGCCCAGTAAATTGGAATTCAGAACATATTTTACCTTATAAAGTAAATTATTTTTAAATTGAGTTTAAGCGCACTCCGCTCATCAACAGGTAATAATAAATTTATTTACTAATAAAAAAGTCATCAAACGCCCTAATTTGATATTTAATGAATTTTTCTTATCCTATAGAGAGAATTTTCACTGTAAAATTCGATTTTTCCATAAATTCACTGCAAAAATATGCTTATTTTAAAAGAAAATCAGAAGCTGTATAAGTAGGCCTTTAAAGAAAGACCGAAAACATAATTGAATTCAACTAAATAACTTTAATAAAAGATACACAAGTAATCTTGATTTCTAACTAAAACTTTAACAACCGATCAAAATACACTTAAGCATCCATTATTTTAAATACACGATGGATTCCTTACTGTTTTGCAATATACTACTGACAATAAACCTGTATTTTCTATTTTACCCTGTATGTACTGATTAATTAACAAATAAATATTAAGAAGATTAGTAAGAATAATAATAACAATACAGTATCCATTTTTGAGAATTACAATGTACTATGCTAACTAAAATAGTTCGATTACTAAACGTCAGATAACGGTAACTCCAAAGTTTATTCGACGAATTGCAAGGCGTCATAGTAACGGCTTAAACAACTGTACGTATTAAACCGATAATTATGAAAGGCAAAAAATTATAATTCAAGAAAAATCGGTTAATTATAAATATATTTTTCTGAAGATATAGCACCATGTCTAGCTTACACACCAGTTAAATTCCCAGTGCTTTATAAATGAAGACGAAAGTTTACAGAATCCTTCGTTTTTTAAGAGTAATAGGTACTTTATTCATCAAAAAAATAATAGCTTTTCAAGCCATTGTCTTGAAATATAGTTAGATTAGGTTTGAATTTGTGTAAGTTAATTTAAATTTACGGTTGACCCAACCGCTGACAATATAGGGATGAATCATCACAGGTTCTGGACAGACAGACGTATAGACCATAGATAAACATGAATATGAATGCACTCCTTACAGAAACAGTCAAATCACTGGCGACTGGCGTGAGATGGATATTTCATCAAGAGCTCAAGCGTCGTAGACGCTGGCTGACTTCGTAAGCCACAGTTGTGGAGAATGGATCTTAATGGGATAGAGGTTCTTCTTTTAATCCGGTGGTAGGATCACCAGGCAATAATGAGGACTAGACTTTGCTCTCAGGGCCATCTTTGCGCTTTCACTAGGGACCGTAAAACAAAGGTAGTCTGTATTTGGAATGTTGTGAACCTGGAGCCAACCACAAGTTCCCACAATAATACAAGTCGAGCATCGCCAATAAGCTGAAAGCTGAGTTGGTTGGCCAAACTTGGAACCAGGAGAGAAGGAAAAGCTCTAAGCCTGTTTTCTGGTTTTGTATTCTCTAACCCTATTGGTTGATGAGCCATAAAACACAGCCAATCAAACTGGTCCACCACGCAGCATTGCACCAATCAGTTGCATCCGTTTCGCAGCTTGCAAAATCATTTCGAAAAAGTAACAGCCGAAAGCTGGAATAATTTATTATTTGTTTAATTTGATTTCAGCTAGGATTGTAAGGCGGCAGCGAATCGGTGGAATAAGTGATCTTCTACTTCCAGATCAAGAAATTGGGCAAACGTTTGGCTCAGAGGATTGGTACCTGAAGAAAGATAATACAAAAGGAACATCCAAATCGATTACCTACTCTTATTGGTCAATTCTAACTAGCCAATCCCGAGAGGAGTATCGGAACCGTCTCAATAGTGACAAATTTCTCATTTCAAAGATCGGACTGCCTGAAGAAATGATTCTAACCCAACCAAAAGCACGTGGACGCACTAATCTGTCCTCGCGCTTTCGTAAGGGTCTTCGTTTTCGAATTCATCAACCGGTTGAAGACAACTTGCACGGTTTCTAGACAGACAAACTACCAGCTTAGACCCCTGGCACCCAAATAAACCTCCTTTAAATTTAAATGCAAAGATGTCCAAACTAACCTATACGCCTTGGCCTCGTCTCGTCCATAGGCTCTCCGCACAGCCAAATAGCACCCGTCGATGCAATGAGCCTTATTGGCCGTGATTGCGCTCTCCACTGAGCCCGGCGTTGCCATAGTGATGAAAGCGATGGAGTAGGAGCCTCTATCAATGATGCGAGAGCCCACAACTTTGCCGTAGCGACCGAAATATGACACGAGTTGAGACTTCGTGGTGCCTGGACTGAAATCGCTGACAAGAAGAACGTTGTCGCAGCCAGCGACGTCTTCGCTAAGTAAAGGAAAGAATTAAATGAGTGATTTAAAACAAGCGACCAAATGCGACATTTCACTCATTAATGTACATATTTGTTCTATACAATTATTTCACAAATAGCTTATAAACCCATCGGGTTTGCCTCACCTCACGTCAGGCATCTGGACAACCGAGAGGCGCACTGGAAGACTCCGAATTCTGTGGTCACTGCGGGCAAAAGCATTGAAGAGTGCCATCTTGGTGGCTGGAACCAGAGTTGCCTCGCCTTTGGCATCGTCAATTCTCAACGATTTCACTCCACCGAATTGGGCGAAGTGACTCAGGACATCTTGCCGTGTAATGCTCGGTGAAAGGCCCGTCACTAGGAGGCCCTGCTCACCGCTCTTCTTCGAAGTCGAGGCCACCTGTCCTCTGGAGAAGAAGGATTGAAAAATGAGCAAAGGGAGTCCGTCCCCTATCGCCTCTGTCCATTTTTCGCCAGTCGGTGACAAGGAACAGACGAGAAGACGAGGATTAGGCTATTCCATTCTCCTGAATGCATGTAGAGATCTCACTCATGGACTTAAGTTACCAGGGGGTAAAGTAAAATCGAACTTTAAAAGGTCATTCTGGGTCCGTAAACCGTCTTACCTACTGGAGTTTCGACCTTTGGTTGCTGCTTTGTCTTCATGGAGTGCAGAGAGAATGTTCGCCTCTGCTGACGTCTTCCCCGACCCCGTTTTGCCCATCGAAGAGGGTTTCTTCCTAAAGAATCGAAGTTTAAACAAATCTAGTAATGACAGTCCGTGGATTCCTGCGCGAGACAATTCAATCGGCAGTCGTCTGGCTGGGTCACTTGAGCTACGCCGACACTACTGGACAGCTAGTCTAACTCCCATTAGCGTCCTTTGTTCCCAAACTGCTTTAAATTTTTAACAAGGACTCAAATTCCCTAATAAAACTCACCCATGATGCCAGCATTTTTGAAAACTTATGTAATCAATATAATCTCAAGGTTGTTTTCAACACCTTCTGAGTAAAGCGGATAAATATTAAAATATTTTGCGCCTTTTTCAAAGTAATAATGCAAACTTAGTTGTCAATAGGTATATACCCCCATTAGGTCCCACTACTTTATAAACAGAAAATTAAAATAATTATCTTTAATATATATATATATATTTTTATTATTATGTATTTCATATAATATTAGTATTACATGATATATATTGACAATATGCTAATAATGCATGTAACGAATAATAAAGAATAATTATTTGTAACAATTATTTGTTTTAATGACACTTATATAAGAAATACATATTATATTTTACCGTTGGTGGCACCTCTCACCTATTAAGAACGGAGCAATTGATCATCTTGCCACTTGAGCCGTGATAAAAGAAGATTCCACTTCGCCTATCGAACTGGTGTCAGAACGTGCCAATGTCGACTGCCAACGCCACTCAACCGCATTATAACCAGACTGGCTTCCCCAATCTACTCATCCGCGACAACATTGCTTCCTCCCTGGCTCAAGGTTAGAATACGAGCACAATCTTACCTACTTACTTACTTAGACTGCCTTCTAACCGTCAAAGCCCGCACTCAACAGCATCTCAACCACACCAATGGCTCATGAACCATCTCATCTGGCTGCCACCACCAGCACAATCCCCACACCACCTCAACCTCATTATTGAGGAGCATTTATGATCTCACCCAGTCAACCACTTTCCATCTTAGCTGGAACCACCTAGGAAGAGTAGCTATCTGCTCAAACGATTCGGGAAACGAAAACTTATCCGTTTTATTAGTGTTTAAGTCGCAGCCTCAGAGCGGGGGACCGCACGTACGTTGAGGCCTGTACAAAGGCGTTTTTGACAGTGACACGACTCCCATCGATCACATGGTCTTTGACGGCCAGAACCTTCTTGACAGCTTCCTCGGTTGCCATGCGAACAAATGCCATGTGGAATTTGTTGCGTCCCTTTTGGTGTAGTTCCACTCTTGTGACGCTTCCGTAGACACTGAAGTAGGTTTTCAACATCTCCGATTTGGTCGTCGGTTTGAGATTGCCTACGTAGAGAGAGAAACGATCGATTGGGCGAGAAGACGACTCTGCTTGTCGCGAATCCTTTTCATTCGGTCCGTTGGAACTTAAATGACAGACAAAGCATTTGTGGTGGTGGTGGTGTTACTGCTCCAATACATAGAGCAGCTGGAATGGCACAAAGAGAATAAAATGTTGTTTATTTCTACTGAAAACTACAATGTAATATTTAAATTTCCTTCAAAACGAACGGTATAATTTGGATTGAACTTACGCGATGACCAAGTCGATAGTTTATATGAACCCATGCTTTGAAAACCCAGTATAATTTACATCCAAACATTGAAAATTAATCATCTCAGCATTTACCATTGGTCACTGATTTTGTGGGCCAAAAAAACGCCTTCGGTAAGACTGGTCGATCTTCAAAGGTGTTTCCATTATTTTGTCTACCCATTAGGTTGTAAACAGGAAACCTAAGACTGATTCAGCATCAAACCCTCCGATTCGGCAATTACAGACAAATAAAAACTGTATGTTTTTACTAAACTAGACCCCAGACATCTCCGGTCAAATCAATTCTTCTACCGAGCTGCAGACAGTTTCGAAAGCCATTGCTTATAAGATCGAATTCCAAGTTGCCTAGAAGTTATCATGTAAACACACTACCACGTTAGGTGTTAAGTGCAACTCTTCTTCTCCGAAAATTATAATTTATAATTTAAATAACAAAACCTTTGCGTAGAATATCGGTTAGTTAGCTAGTTAGGCATGCCATTTCATAAATTACGCGAGTAAAATTGTTCCACAGCTTCCAAAATTATTCGTTAATTGTTAACTTTATCGCTCTGCGGAACAAAATTTGATAACCTAAAATGCATTCCAATATAAAATTAATGCTTATCCTTAATAGACATCACAAAATCATAATTCAACTTTCACTGATTTTCAAAAAGATAAAAACAGACAAAACTTACGGGATGAATGGAGCCAATGCCTAGAATAATTTTTAGCTAAAAATGTAAGTAGAATTTAAAAAAAGCATTTCATTTTTACAAGAATTTCACACACCTCATTTTTTATGGAAATAATCTCTTCAAAAATTTGATATTTCACCTAATTTCAACTGTTTCTCAGCGCCTCACAAGCTGTTGGACATAATAATGGAAACACCTAACATTTAGCAGCATTACCATTTAACATGTTACAAATAACCAGAATTCCACTTATTTTATTGCTGTTTTGTTCACTATTTTCGTTCCATGGTATGGTTTAGTAGACTTTTCTTTAAAGAATGCTTTTAATCCCATTAAGGTGGCAGAACTCTCGGACTTTCCATTCAAAGAGACCAAATTTATGGCGCTAGTGTAACAAACTGCCCTCTTTCCCAAATGCTCGGCGTCTCAAGAGGTGCTCTCCCTCAAACATAATGACTGACGCCTTTGAAAGAGGCGGGAAAACGTCGTCCCCCTCCTCAAAGCCCCAGAGACCAGCCATCAGCCCGAGAGACACGTCTCTTTGTCTACAATTACTCAACTCACCTCGATTGACCTGTGGTGGGCGGCGCATCCGCGGTACCGGGTTTCCTGCCCTCTGTGTCGTTCTTGTAGGGACGGACAACGATTGGCGCCCCCTCAACGAAGTGGTAGGGGTCCTGCAGAGCTGTCTGGGCGTCCTGTTCGCGTCTGAAGGTCACGAAAGCAAATCCCCGCGGCTGCTTCGTCTTTGGATCGCGTGGGATACAACACTCCACCAAGGGTCCGTAGAGATCCTCGAAGTACTTCTTCAGAATCGTCTCCGTGACAAGGGGCTTCAGGCCATTGATGAAGAGCTTCACTCGCGACTCGGTGGCACCCTCGGCATCGGGTGAGGGACTGAAGACAAAAAATAGACAAAATCAAGCACCGATCAAAAGAACTCGCACTCGAAAAACAATCCCAACCGAAGAAATCAAGTGTACAGTCGTTTAAGTCGTTACTATGACACGCGTCCCGTGTCTTGTGGCCGTCACTCACCTTACGCCCAAGAAATCGAACCTTTTGGATAGCGTAACCACCTCATATTTTCAATATCTATCTTTTATGCATTGAAGAACATTTGAGCATCTAATAGAGCTTAAAACCACTTTTAATCTTTAGATGCTTATAAAATAATCTTAAGTACCACTTGAGAGGCAATTGACGCACGTAATGGTTTAGGATTTCTAGAAAGGAAATACATCATTGTCGAGTGCGTACTGCGTTTGGAGACAGTCAAAAGAAGCATTTAATCCAAACTCCCACCTTCTCACGAAAACCCATGAAGATCACATATCAGACCAATTTACACTTCCACAATATCTCTTCAAAATTAGCACCTTTAAAATGAATTACTCACATGGAGTTGACGAGATTAAATGAAAGAGGCGAGGTATGGGAAACGCTGGTCTAGACAGGTCTGGAAAAATAATCGATACTTAAGGGGGCGCCTCACCTCTCGCCACGGAGACTGCTACCAGACAATCCTGGCGGTGGGGGTGTGTCGCCTGCCCATTGGAGCAACTGCAGTCCCTTGAAAAGCTGACCGATCTAAAAACAACACAACAGTCACTCATTATTGGAAATCCATCAACCCTGTCTGGCTTTGTTTGTTTTCTCTCTTCTCAAAGCTTCGCTCAAACCCCACTCTCTAACAGAGGGCAGTAAATTTAAGCATTATTTGTTTGCTGCACTCAAGGTGGATTCGGAGTGTGCTCTCTGACACTACACACACTTTTGCACGTTTAAATGCATCACAACATGCAGATTTCCTAACAATTTTAGCCACCCACCTTCACGAACTGCTCTGACACCCTCATCTTAGTCATGGGGAAGGGTTCCAGCTTGAGAACACTGTCGATGATGGGGAAGGACGCTTCCTGAAGTTCACGCAGGACCTTGTGCATCCACATGACCTCCTCGAATTTCTATCAACGTGAATCAAAAGAGTGCTCAACCCACCAGGTCCTGGGTGTCCAGCTTATCGTAGATTGAGGCGGTCTTCTGTTGGATTTTGTCGGAGAGAGTGAGGAGCTCATCCACAAGGGAGTTCAGTCCAACGCCTTCTTTACCCGCCGCACATGAGGACGACTTCCCAGAGTACGTCTCAACTTCCATGGCATTGAGGAGGTCAGTGGCCTTCTCAAAAGCACCCGTCGCTGCCGACCGAAGTCTCGAGGCGGCGTCAGCTAGTTTTCTCTCTGAAATACCACTGACTGAGGTCTCTTCAGTGCTTTTCGCTAAGCCCTTGAGGCTCTTTGAGCTCTCCACTAGTTCGGATTTCTGACGAAGGAGCTTGCTGGCTCTCACTCGAATGGTTACCGCGAACTGAAGAGGGAAAAGAGACGTCAGAAGAGGTGGAATAAGAAGAAAAAGAAGAAGAAGGTAGGGGATTCCTCACCGATTCAAAATGCTTGTCTCTACAGGCTGCGCAGGTACTTCTGTGACAATGGGGACACAATTGCAGAGCCTCCCGCTCCATGGGTTGTCGACAATTGCTGCACTGGAACACACCCGGTGTCACCGGCTCCTCAGATGTCTCGGCGGCGTCACCCTCTATCTGGCGTGCCGAGGATGTCGCCAGAAAGAAGTGAGCAGCTGCAGAGTAGTCTGGTCGAAGGGCGTTCGCATCGAATTGCTTCTTGCAGTGCATGCATGTGGCTTTCAGAGCCCGTGGATGCGACAGGAGACAGGGTCGTAGACAAAACGTGTGGCCACATGGCAGGATGTAGGGGTCTCTGTACCTAGACAAAGTAATGGACAAAATAATGGAAACACCTCACATTTCCACATCATAATCCTGTGAATTGCTAATGAAGTTGAGCATCTCATCTGGCAACCGCCGCTGCCGCTTCCATCATCGTCTTTAAAAGAACTGGGTGAGGAGTGTCTGTGAGTCAGTATCTCGGAGAATTGACGCTGCAATTGCCCCAAAAGTTGGTGGACCTCTACACCATATTCCCCAAGGTGTTTCCACTATTTTGTCCGATCAATATACGAGCGCTCTCCACTTAGAAGGCAGCGTATGAGCAAAATCAACTGCATCGAATTCAAACAATAATGTCAACTGACTTTTGTAGATCAACATCAAGTCGATCGATAGAATATTATCGATTGACAGGGAACAAGGCGTCATTAGACTCGACGAGGGTGAAAAATTTACACACTCCATTGTTGACTTACCAACGATACAAACACACGCACAATTGCTCGACAAAGCTATACTTTTTCCCAGTTACATTCACAAGGTCTACCACACACGCGTCATTTGTCAATTAAGACAATGGAGCCTCCATGTGAATCACACAACAGCACTTTAAACGCTTAAAAACTTATCAGGCCAATTGCATCGAAAATAAAACACAAAATAGCACTCTAACACGCCACGAGGATAATCGATAATAAATCAAGGACTTTTTTTCAAAAGGAGAACAAAGAAACCAATTTAATAGTACCCAGTAATAAAAGGCGAAAATCGCAAGCGAAAACTCACTCCTTTTTGCAAACATCACAAATCAAATTCCTCGTTTCCGATTCCATAACCCACAGCCAGGCGAGGAGAAATTGGCGCAAAGCCCGCTTGGTGCGAGCATTCAATGGTGTTTTGCATTCTCCAACGCCATTGGTTAATGCACTATGAACCACAGCCAATCACACAAGGCCACTAAGCAGCATTGCGCCGATCACCTGCGAGTATGCAACTAGCTCCATTGGCAGGTGGTATCAATTGATCCAGCCCACGCCACAGCTCTTAGCCAATCAGGGAGGGGGCCAGAAGGACTCATCGAACCATTCGAGCACACACACTTTTCACTCAATTCCAGTCTCTGCTACACTCCACTTCAACATGGATTCCTCACTTTCCGACGTACCGAAGGAACTTATTTGTCTCAAATGTGGGGCTATGTGAGTTTATTTAAAGGTCATTTTCTTATTAAGTTATTAATGCTATTGCAAAATGGTATCCAAATAACCGCCTAAAGGTCACTGCCATGCAGTTTACTAAAAAAAATTTAAAAATATATAATATTACAGTAATAAGACCTTATTCAAATACAAAAATTCATATTGTTTAGTTTTTACAGAGTAAAATGGCATCGCTATAATTAGGTAGATTCCAGAGGCAGTGAAATTCCCTACAAGAATCTAAATTTCTTGATTTTTTAATGCTCAAAAAGCCCGCGCACTATATCGATTTGTTGAGTGTTTTTTGGAATCCGCGTATTAGAATTAATGCACCACCTTCTAATTATAGACACGTTGGCAATATTTCACAAACCCCTTGTGATTCTCTTCACAGACACAATCGGCAAATAAAATCTTGTTTAAATGATTTATTGTGCGCACTTATTGGAGGTAGCTCAAAAGAAGAATCATGAGCGCTTCGCAATTTAGCAGTTGGAACCCAAATTGGAAGGGAATTGGTGTTCTAGCAGGTGGTTATACGTGTACTTTTCTTGGTGTCTAGGTTGCAAGATCCCCACCGGTTGCCCTGTGGCCACGTTCTCTGTTACCCAAACTGTCTGACTCGAAATTCCGACGGCGATAAGTCTAAGTGTTCACTGTGTTACCTAATATGCCAAGATAGTGATGTTAAACCGGCCACAGAGCTATGTGAAGCCACCATGAAGATCTTCAGCCAAAATCTGGCTAGGTCCAAAACAAAACCCCCGGCCGAAATGAATTCCAGGCTCGTACCAACACCCATTCCTCGTCAAAATGTTGCCGATTCCCCAGCGAAATCAACTAACCCGTTTGTTGAATGGGATTCCGAGGTACCGAAAACCGGAGGACAATACAGTCATATGGCACCACTTCCACAAGCAACACCAAGAAAGTCGGGAATCTCCAACCCCCTTCCTCAGAAGTACGAACCACCGGTCCATGACTACTCCAAGCGTGTGGAAGACCTGTCCGGGAGACGCACCGTTATGGACTTTTCATTCCCTAAACCAGCTCTGTTTGAGCAGAATAGAGAGGATGTTTACTCAAGCGAACGACCAACACTCCAAAACAGGGCTCGGCAGGCAAACATACCTCCCCAGGAAAACTGGAACGTAGGGCGACCACAAAGGCCATTAAGAGCTGGTCCACAGGTCATTTACTCTCAGGAGGACGAGGAAACCCACTCAATAATGCAACCTCAAAACAGGGCTCGGCAGGCAAACATACCTCCCCAGGAAAACTGGAACGTAGGGCGACCACAAAGACCATCAAGCGTTGGTCCACAGGTCATTTACTCTCAGGAGGACGAGGAAACCCACTCAATAATGCAACCTCAAAACAGGGCTCGGCAGGCAAACATACCTCCCCAGGAAAACTGGAACGTAGGGCAACCACAGGGGCCACCGAGCGTTAGTCGACAGGTCATTTACCCTCAGGAGGTCGAGGAAACCCACTCAATAATGCAACCTCAAAACAGGGCTCGGCAGGCAAACATACCTCCCCAGGAAAACTGGAACGTAGGGCGACCACAAAGGCCACCGAGCGTTAGTCGACAGGTCATTTACCCTCAGGAGGACGAGGAAACCCACTCAATAATGCAACCTCAAAACAGGGCTCGGCAGGCAAACATACCTCCCCAGGAAAACTGGAACGTAGGGCGACCACAAAGACCACCGAGCGTTAGTCGACAGGTCATTTACCCTCAGAAGGACGAGGAAACCCACTCAATAATGCAACCTCAAAACAGGGCTCAGCAGGCAAACATACCTCCCCAGGAAAACTGGAACGTAGGGCGACCACAAAGACCATCAAGCGTTGGTCCACAGGTCATTTACTCTCAGGAGGACGAGGAAACCCACTCAATAATGCAACCTCAAAACAGGGCTCGGCAGGCAAACATACCTCCCCAGGAAAACTGGAACGTAGGGCGACCACAAAGACCAACGAGAGTTAGTCGACAGGTCATTTACCCTCAGAAGGACGAGGAAATCTACCCAATAATGCAACCTCAAAACAGGGATCCGCAGGCATGCATACCTCCCCAGGAAAACTGGAACGTAGGGCGACCACAAAGGCCATCAAGCGTTAGTCGACAGGAATTTGAGGATCGCGAGAAAGCAACTGACCAGGTAGGCCTGATGTTTTAAGGAACGATCAGCTAGACTACCTAAATAGTACGGTTAGTAAGCGTTACGCTTGACAACCTCCACAAGAGTCGGGAAGCTTGGTAACTACAGTCTATTCGACGAAGTGCGAAGCGTCATAGCAACAACTTAACCGACCTCACATGTTATACAGAAAATAATAATTATAGATCGAGATAGTATCAGGAAACTGTTCTGAAGATGAAACACTTGAATCAGTGCATTGAAGGCGTGAGATGACATTCTGATGATTGGAAGTTGTGTGAAAGCCGATGCTTTAAATCAATCACCTAGATCGACCAATCAGAGTTGAATACCTTATCACTAGGTCAACACGACTAGAAATCAGTGGATTTTCACATTAATAAGAATAAATTACAGGATTTACATTAAATTTTACTTTCTACACTTACTGGTTTTACACTGCAAGTTAGATCACTAGGCCCCTTAAAAAAGACATCAATTTTATTTTTTTAAATACGTACAATAATTATGAAGTCGAAACTGTCATTACTAAATCATTATATGCATTACAAATGGGTTTATTTTGCTGTCTCATTTATAGGGCTTTGGAACAAAATTGCTTAGTCATTCGTTAATATTTGTAAGACTTTTCTTGGAACATACAATGCTCAACTAAGGCAACCACACTATCGTCTCCAAATGTCTATACCGAATTTAATCGGAGCGATTATCAGCGTCTGTTATAGCCTCCTCAACCCGGAATGAAGTTAAGTTTAGATTGGGTCTCCTTAGAAACTGCTCCTTTAACTCTGCAAGGAAAATACTATTCCCCTAGTTTTCATCACCATGCATTGAGGAATTTTTCCTGTTTTGTTAGGTGATACTGGAATTTGTTAAACGGAATAAGGCACTAAGTGACAGGCTGCCAGCGTTACGAGCAACTCTTCGGGATCTGCAGCAATCTCCGCAGTCCTCGATAAACAGAGCCCTAGAAAACGAGCTGGATGCTGTGGTTGGGAGAATTCAAACTGCTCTTTTGGCTAAATTTCGAGGAGTCCTCGATCGTCTGAATGCCATAGTAGCTGTGGACCTTCGCTACCTCCAAGGCCAAGCCAGGAAAGCCGACATTCCTAGAGACTTTCTCAAAGACCTGACCAAGATCAGGACGAGCCTCAACCAAAGGCCCGGGGTAACTTTTTATGGTTTAATTTCTACTTTTATATGCCAAGTAATTTTAGTTTAACAGCCAGGCATCTGTTATGAAGCCTTAATATCTTTAACTTGCTCTCCATAACATGGGTAAGGGATCGCCTAA
The DNA here is from genome assembly GCA_030710315.1 of Anomotaenia brevis. Taxonomy (NCBI): domain Eukaryota; kingdom Metazoa; phylum Platyhelminthes; class Cestoda; order Cyclophyllidea; family Dilepididae; genus Anomotaenia; species Anomotaenia brevis. Next base: position 266,912 of record JAUOZQ010000121.1, read on the forward strand.
GTAGTTTTAGCAACATCAATGTAATGCAGGAACTCCAGATTAAGCTTTAAGTGAATCACTTGCAATATACTGCACATAATTCATCTGATACTTGTTGCAGTATCATCTGATGGACGACCTAATGACAAAAAAGAAAGAAATCGAGAAAATGAAGCAGGCACGTGAGGAAGCAACCTGCAAGTACAAGTTCGGGTACACGATATCGAAAGAAGCTATTCAAAAGGTAGGTGGCTTTTTGAGTGAATCTTGCGAAAATTTCTATTAGCTCTGTCATGAATTTGGTAAAAACCAACTTGATTGCACAAATGTTTTGAAAATTTGGTAGCGATAATTATACGAATGTAACGACGAGTCATAATACCGTGAAATGACGATTCAGGGTTGTATAATAGAGCGCAAAAACACTATGTTGCCTTATAAATATAATAAAAGAATGCAGTACATATTTTTTAGGTGATGAATATTTCTTGGTTATCAGGCTTTAAAAAGCATTTGGTTAATGCATTTAGCTGTGGTGGAGGGAATTCGGAGTTTTTAAAATCACCTGGTTCGAGAAGTTGCATTGCTTTACTATTTTGAAAAAAATTAAGTTATCCTCTTATTCGCATTATTTCTATCTACTCAAAACCGCAACTGAAGTTGCATAGAACCAGTGAGAGACGAATGCTTGGCATTTCTCATGGAGTCTTGTAAATTTCAGCTTCGGGATGCCTTGAAAAATGACTTTGTAATTAACAACGATAGACGTGATGTCCCAGTGAGTTTCAACCGTGAAATACGTTTTTTGGACTGAAGTTTCATAGTTGAACTGATAAATTAAACCTTGACATTTTTGTTATTCCATATAAGTTTCCTCTTCAAAGTGCTGTGACATCTCAGCCTGTGCCAAGAGCTAACTACTCCAATGCCACAGTAAGTTTCGGAGAACCCAAATGCCAATCCTTCCCACCGCAAATCGCCCATCATCTTCGATTTGTTTTTTGTAGATTCCCCAACCATCTGGTGGTAATGATATCGAGGGGCTTTTCTACTGAAGTAGTGACTTTACTTTCGCTCGTTGCTATTTTCTTTCAATTCAGAATAAACCGAATTTGAGCCTTTACTTGATTTTCTAGAGACAATGCTTAATTTGTACTTAAATCCTACGTTCGGGGATTGTTAGGTTTATCTTGGAAAGTCGGTGTTGACGAGAGTGCTAGAATCAAGTTGAAACGTGAGAAGGCTTCATTGGGTTCTAGTTGATTTTAATCAGGCTTGGGAATAAGCTTGCGGCAGGTTTGCTGTCTACATCAAGCAGATTCGACTCCGGCGGCTGGGACGCAACCCAAAAGTTGTCGAAATTCAATTGAACTTAAGGGCAGACGTGCACCTACCACCAGCCAGGTAGCGCGGCATTCCCTGTGTCGTGTCGGTAAATTTGGTTGGATATGATGGGGGCTCTAGGGACCAAGCAAGCTCTCACAACCAATGAAGTCTTCGTCGAAGGGTTGTTTCCTCTTAAACAAAGTTGAAACGACGTGGGGCAATCCTCAGTGGCCGATAAACCAGGTGAAACACATCTAAGCACTCTGGAACGGACTCCTCACTTTGTGGCAGTTTTTGTGTCTAGGATGAGAATGCAATGAGCAGCTAACCTCGGTAAGTCAACAAATGGCAGCAAAGCGTCCTCTATTAGAGATTAGACATGTTTCCAGACAAGTCTCATAAATTCCTTTTAAATTGTATTTATAAGGCGTATTCAGTATTAAACCACTTTGAAACCATTTAAGGCAGCAAAACAAGCAAATGACGGACTGAACTGAAAAATACCACTTTATAGTGATACAGGGGTAAAGAGATGACAAAGACCGCAATAAATCACTAAAAGGCGGGAGGAAAGGTTAAGGAACAGCGGTAAGCGACGATGTTGTGTTTTTTAACGAAGAAAAAGAAGCATGCGTGGAGGCGAATCGCTCCGCCACCCATATTTCTCATCACGAAAACTTCACAAACGACGCAGTTTGCACAACCAACGATCTTACAAACAGTAATAAATTGTCCATATTTTTTTAAACACCCAACAGATCTCTGCTGATTATCAAATCACTACAAACTAAAGTCCATACTGTTTTACTTGGTTTAAATACATTTATATGCAGGCCTGTTAAGCCTCTATAACCTTAAGTCACTTTTCAGAACATTAAAACGATTTAAATTTAATACAGAGATTCATATTACAGGTACTAAAAGAGCATAAAGACCCAATCATAAGCTTCATAAACATTTTTTTAATCACATAAATGAAATAATGACTATATTATTTGCCACAACACGAGTTTCATGAACTTCGTCGAAAGTCACCGAAAATCCGATCTGGTGTCAAAACTCCGCTTTCCATGGTTGTTAGAAAAGTGTTTTCTCCTCTAAAGGAAGTCTCTTTTGACACTAATATTATTTTATTATAAATCTCATAGATAAGTAGATTTTGAAAGTCAATTAAGTAATGATTAGTTAATAATTAATTAACCATTTAACAATTCTGACAACAACAACAACATAGTCTCCATGTATAGTTAAAACAGCGAAGAAATACCCATTGTACTCGAATACACTACTAATTAAAGGCCAGTATAACATAATCAATTGGAGTTTGTGCAAGTTTCTAGGTTGACAAAGGTTGAGTCCCCATCCTAAATCCTACTTCTTAAGCGTCTGTACTCTTAACCCGACTTTCAAGTCATTAAATGGAAAGAAAGACATGCTCATCTGTTTACCTAAGTTGGATGTGCTATTCAAAAACCACATAGGCCCAATCACAGACAATAAACGGATGAGAAAAGATGGTCAAGGTCACAAAAAAATCGATAACAGGTGAGAAGGATTAAGAAACAGCGGTGAGCGACGGCGTTCTTGATGTCCTCCTCCTCCTACGACGAAGAAGCAGACAAGGAGCAGACAGACGAAGAGCCGGCGACGGTGGAGGTTTCGGCATAGACGTCGGAGAGGCGCCCGGCGCAGTCGGACAAGAGGAGACGCAGGACGGCCTCCAGCAGACGGTGCACTAGACGCCGGTTTAACCGCGGCTGTTGGAGCAGTGCAAAGACCCGTGCCACTCCCTCCCTCGTCGTCTCGCCGCCCAGGTACGACGCCAGCTCCTCTGCCCGCGAAACAACGGCAGAAAACGGGAATCGGTACCACTAAGAGAAGGCTACTGGGCTCCTAGAGGGTGTTTCTATTATTTTGTCCATCCCTTATACATCGATTGCCGATATCCCAACCAATCCCTAAGCGGGCTTAGAGAGAAGGTTATTCTAGGAGGAAAACGGGGTTTAACCGATCCCCAGCAAACTCACCGGCAACACTGCCAAACATCACGGCGCGACATAGGACCCGGGTGCGCAGTTTCATGGCTTCATCTCGCACCTTTCCAGTCTTCATCGACGGCTCTTCCATTGCTGATTTGGCGGTGGTGGAGGCCTTTCGATGCTGCCACGATCCGTTGGGCCACAAAACGTCGCGCAGCATTGTGGCGTAGCGCGCCATCTGCTTCGCACTGATCATGCTCTTAGCCTGGAGGAAGAAAACACGAGCTGTCAGACTTGCTCAATCAGTGGTAGTCATGTTGTCTGGATTATCAGGGTTGGTGACCATTATCAGGTCAAAATACATCTAAACCAATCAAATTTAGGCAGGTTGAACCTTCTCCACAATGCGTCGGTTCATAATGTCTCCAAAGAACGTCTGCGTGATGTTCCGTAGGACCGCCAGAATTCCACGACGGAAGAGCTGCGTGCGTCGATGTAGACTAAATACTTCGTCCACCATCTGGAAGAAGAGTCGGAAGGGAATGTTGTCTGAGTCCGTCTACAAAGCAGCGCACAAAGAAATCGATTAGTAATCGATAGGGACTGGGAAAGATTCTCTCTTCCCCCACCTGATCGAGAATCGCAAGATTCGAGGAGGAATAGGCGTCGCTGATGCCCGAGACACCAGAAATCGATGCGGGGGTGCCGTTGGCGGTGACCGAGGGGGTGGAGGAGGAGGTTAGGGAGGCGACACTCCCCTCAGATCGATCGGTGGTGGTTTGACGGCGACTGATAATCTTTGAGAAGCCGTCCATTAGTGTGTCGGGCACGGAGATTATTGCTGATCCAACCACTTTCAACGGATTCATGATTGAGGAGACCTGAAAACGCAGGAAGAAAACACAGACCGTAAGTCGGTGAAACAGGCCCGACAAATCAAATCAATGAGTACACTCACACCAGAGGGGAGCACTTTCTTTCGCTCCCACTTTTCCGGCTGAAGGAAACTCGCCAAAATCGGATGGAGTTTGGGACACCGTCCACTCGTATCGATGGAACACAGCGTCTGCAAATAATAACACTCATCTTCAATCTCTGGTGGAGAAGTTTATGAAAGCAAGAGGTCATACACAAACCCTAGATTCCATTCGCCTCCCCCCAAAAAAACTCTTATTTAAAAAGGGAATCAAAAGATCCCTTTTAGAACTCTTCCAGGAGGAATTTGTTTGAAAGACGCGTCATCTCTACCTGAAGATAGTCGTCCAGTTCAGAGCGTCGGCGTTCAATAAACTCGGCACTGACATTGCTGAAGGACTTTTTGCCGGGCAGTTTGAGCTGTGGAATCCGACCGCACTAAAACAAACGGATGCTTGAAGTACTGCATCTTTCAAGGTGTTTCCATTATTTTGTCCCCGCCCCCTGGCCACCAACCTACCTGCTCTATGATACAGGAATGCAAGTCGTCGAATTGACTGTAGCGTCGATAGGTTCTCCAGATTGACTTTCGACCCGTATTCGCCAAATAACAGACCACCTCCAGGGTGTACACCACGTATCCTTCGCGAACCATTTCTGAAAGGGTTCAAAACTATTGATTTTAATGAGCAATGAAATGGGTAAACAGAGTGCCTTTAAAATGAAAACTAGGCGAGGTTAGAAACACAACAATTCGACTCCTTTCCCTACCAAGCTTTTTGAGAGTAGCGAAGTTGGTGAGTTGCTGTTGTTGTTGTTAGTGTCAAATGCGGTTGTTGTGGGAGAAAACTTACTGCGATCATTAGGCAACACATCTGATTGGATGAACACAAGAAAGGGGGGGTATTAAAGACTGGCTTTTATCGATTGTTGCTATTGAGACATTTTTTCAATGGATTTTTTTCCCCAAAATCACCCCCACTTTCATGCGATTTTAACACAGAGTAGCAAGGAAACTAACCTCCGGAGAGAATTGTCACCGTGTAGGCGTCAGGATAGAAGGGATTCACAGGTACCACTGCCTATTTCGAGGGGGGGAGAAGATGCAAGAAAACAATGCTTAATTAATCAATAAATGCGGAGAAGGGGAGAGATGTCTGCAGTTACAACCCACCGTCGATTCCAGATTGGATTGGGAGTCGCCTGAGGAATTCAAAGCCTGTCCTAAAAAAAAGCGGGAAAAAATTCTGGATAAATAAGAAAATAAAAGACTTTTAAGATCCTTGAAAGTGGTGGAAAACCGCATTGGGTCTTCTAGGTGAGCTCATACACCAGCTCACCAGATCCAACGGACGTCAAGGTCGCAAGACGATTGGTTGAGGCAGTGGAGGTCAATGAAGCAAACGACACAGAGTCGGGAGATCCACCCTCGGTCTCAGAAGGACTCCCTTCGCCAGCCATCGCCCGTCTTGGAGACTCCCCACCTCCAAGCACAGTCTCCGAGTTCGCCAATTCTTCCAACGCACGCGAATAGAAGGCACTGCGGCGGAACTCACCGAATATCGACTCCGAGGAGAGTAACCGAATTAACTGGAAGGGAAGAAGTAAAGAAAACATCTGAAGTGTCATCTAACTATGATCTGGAATCCGAATAGAAGCTCACCTCTTCCTCAACATCCAAGAAGACGGTAGGATCAATCGATTCGAGAGGGGTGGTGAGACTTCGAAGACACCTTTGAACCGCCTCTTCAGGGAATTCGGGTAGTACTCGCATCACCAGATTACACATCGAGACGCCGAACGCTCTGATACCCTCCATCGTCTCGCGATCTTGTGGGGAGATTCCCTGCGATCCCTCACCACCACCACCACCACCACCATTCTCAGTTTCATCAAAGAGCAGCTGACCGACCTCTTCAGTCGTCGTCGTCGTCGTCGTCGACGTCGTGGACTGAGGGTTCTCATCCCAACCAGTGGTGGAGTTAAAGACATCCGATTCGCCAGAAACCACACCAGAGGTGGAGGAAGAGGCCACCGAAGAAGTAATCGGTGTCATGAGCTCCTCTGAATTCACTCTGTAGGCCTAGAAGGAAACCACTCACGTATCAGGGAGTGTATCGATTTCCTCCAGTGAAGTGAGTGAGGGTGTTTCCATTAATTTGTCCAACCTCTGTAGTTGGACTGTCTACTAACCGTCAACTGCCTGTTCATCTCCTTGACAGTGCAAACTCACCACACAATTGAGATACAAGCTGAGCAGAGACTGCTTGTTGATAGTCGTGAGAAATTCTACAATAAAAGACGAAGAAACAGTTGAATGAAAATACAAATTTTGTATCCACTGAATCGACGACTCTCGACACAAACCGAGGAAACTGGAAACAGCCACATCGTTTGCCATCACGTCCTCGAAGGTGAGTTCCACCACCGATCTGGAAATTCCACTTCCCTCCGTCTCCAGCTGGGCAAGAAAAGAAAGAGAAATCGATCGATAAACAACAACCGCCGATCGATTTCAAATTAGCCAATCAGGGAAGCGTAATCAAGTAATTGGGTGTTTCGGAGCGGAGAAAGTTGAATTCGTAATTAGCGTGCGTAGATGTGTTGCAGTCAACGCTTACCAACTTTACCTGACGTCTTCGCCAGGCCTATTTTCAACAACAAGAGGTATATACGACCAAGAAATACACAGCTCGTAGGGAATGAGAAATAAAACACATGAGTGGACAAAATAACGGAAACACATAACCTTTCCACCATAATCCTGGAACATGTCATAAGCAATCAAAGATTGCACATTTAGGTGACTTTCGCTATTTAATTTTGATATTCTTATTTAAGAAACACTTTCAGAGGCCAATTTGTT